>JAYESA010000003.1:115733774-116179114 GCA_036927795.1 Iris macrosiphon
ATAGATATATATATGATGTGAGATGGATATATATATATATATATATATATATATATATATATATATATATATATGTGTGTGTGTGTGTGTGTGTGTGTGTGTGTGTGTGTGTGTATGTGTATGTGTGATATATATATATAGGTAAGTAGATATATATGCATATTTGTTTATATATATATTTTGCCTAGATATATAGCTAGGTATATGTATATATAGATAGTTATCTAGTTAGTTAGTGGGGAGTGAGATAGTTGGGTATCACAATACCTCGAGATACCCAAGGTATTGAGGGTAGTAAGGTAAGAGAGGTAAGATATTAAGGTAGCCTAATACTAGGTTATATATATATATATATATATATATATATATATATATATATATATATATATATATATATATATATAATCTAGTAGAGGCAATACCTCAACTTTACCCCCGATACCCAACTTATCTCAATACCTTGGTATCTCAAGGTATTGAGATACTTTACCCTCTAATTCTAGGTAACTTAGCTATATATATATATATATATATATATATATATATATATATATATATATATATATATATATATATATATATATATATATATTGATATTACATATAGTAGTATATATATATTAGTATATGGTATATATATATATATATATATATATATAGTTAGTTAGTTAGCTAGCTAGTGTTAGTAAGGGGTAAGGCTTGAGTATCTCAATACCTTGAGATACTCAAGGTATTGAGCGTCGGGGCAAGGTATTGAGTTTTAGCCTAGGATTAAGGTTAGAGTTGCTTATATATATATATAGTTATATATATTTATGCGTGCTAGTATATATTATATGGGGTATAGACGGGGCGTATAGCTTAGGTCGAGGTATCGGATACCGAGGGTATCCTGGTATCTCGAGGAGGCGAGTTTGATGGTTTATTAGCATAATGACCTAGTTTTGACCTAGAATTTTAGGGGCACCCTAGTTTGACCTAGAGTTGACCCGGTTGACCGCCAAAGTCAACGTTTGACCTAGTTTTGACCTAGAGTTGACTTTTTGGACCCAGAGTTGACTTTTTAACCCAGATTTCACCGGTTTGACCCGTTTGACCTAGAACGATCCTAGAAGCCTATTTTTAGTTATTTTATATCTGTTTAACTCATTAGAAACATGTTTAACCTTATTTTTCGTAATAGGTTCTTGCGATACCAGTTCGGATCGCTAGTTGCTCAAGACGTCAGGCGAGTATATTCTCTGATAGTTTTCATTATTTGATGATTATTATGATTCAGCTTCTAGTATAGTATAATCTGATTTTCTGGCACGACACAGACTGGTATTTCTGGATTCATTTACTTGCGACACGTATATTTCATGTTTTTGGCCTCTATTCTGGAATCACCTACTGGCATCACCTACATGCATCACTACAGGCATCACTCATGTTTCTGGCTGGACTCATACTTGATTTATGTGTCGGATCTTGGATTCACTTGTACTAGTCGGGGCAGGAAAATACTCGAGTAGACATGTAAATATTTCCAACTGGAATCACTAGAATCACCCCCTCTAGTCCAATCTGGAATGATAGCAGTCGCACACCCAGTGTACGGTGAGCCGTACTTACCCCTAGCCGTTTATATGTCGAAACAGGTATTTCAAAGACACGAGTTCATTCTTTCTAGTCTGGACTCTTTTGCATTTCTTGCTGGTCTCACTTATAGTTTCTGGACTTGACTCATTACATGTGTTCTTGCTGGACTCACTACATGTTCTTGTGCACGCACTTACTCTTAGTTTAGATTTCTTGTATCCTGCAGTCATTACTTATCTATCTTGCTTCTGATATTCATGCATCTTTGCCTTTATATACTAGTGATATGTATATATTTCTTGTTCATACTTTATTTTCTTCACCTTGCTACTTGCTACAACTGTTTTATAGTTTTTATCATTTAACTGGAACTGCTGTTAGAGGTGTACTTGCTCCAGTCCTGACTGGACATATTTTTCCAGAGTATCCGGAGGATTGGTGTCCGACGTTTTATGGACCTCAGCCTGTCGATAGTGCAGATAGGGACCCCCTAGTTTAGGAATGATTTTCGGGTTGGTAGCCGGGATCACTAGGACCTCAGTTGTTATTTTATTAGCTTTTGGTACCGGAATTGTCTCCGGTGATGGATTGAGACCTTGTATTGTATATGCTTTTGGATATTGTTGTATTATTATTATTATGGTGGTTGTTTTTTGCTGCAGTTGTTTAGACTTTGTAGTTGTTAGATTTCTGTGTTATCTTATCGTGCTTAGATTCGTGATTGAGTACTTGTGTTATCATTATGATATTGCTCCTCTGTTTGGAGTTGAGATCTTGACAGGTTTATATATTGATTGTGTGAGATTATTAGCTAGATAGTAGACCTAGATAGCGTTCTACCGTCGATGCTGCGGCGTAGGCTGGACGTACCCACGACTCATGCCCGATTTTTCGGGTGCGGGTCGTGACACCCACACATACCTGACACAGTTGCACAACCCTCTACTGTTGCTAAATGATGCCTCAAACTCATACTTACCTACTGAAATCCTTCTTGTAGTGCACAAGCGTTGTCACTGCATCGTGACTGTGCACATCATGTACAAGTGCATCTCTGCACAGATATTACACCAGGGCTATGCAAGCACTGTCCACCGCCCCAAATTAGTGCATATCAATACCAACTACTACCACTCTTTCCCCAACTGCATGTCTTATTATATATCACACACACACATACACAGATCCATGAGCATACAAATATACCCATAGCACTCACAACCTGAATACCCTCCTTTACTGGTACCAACTATCACTAATACCTCATGTATACTCCAATTGCAGTACACACCATCACTAACACTTATCTATATAACTAACACATGATATATACTTTATCACTAAATAACTTACCTTATTTCTTCTATATATATAGTTTAGTTCAAACCAACTTAATATTCCCTAATGCTGCACAGAACAGGTGCACCCACACTTAATGCAAGGACTTGCTATTAGCATGCAATAGGTTCCAAATCCTTTCTCTTGCTGCTACTGTAATCTTTCTTTACCAACACCTGAACACAGCACTAGGGCCAACATGCCATGTCTGTTGCCTATTTCAGCAGCACCCCAACACATATATACTTCACTTATACATCATGCAGACAAGCACTCACACCTGTACATCCAGGTACAACCTAAAACACTCCATGTGAACCTGGTACCTGCACACATCATACTAACACTCCCAATGCACCACCACCTATATACAACCAACACCACTAAATCTCTATGATACCATGGTACACTATAATACTCTCTTTTATCCAATTCATCATGATACTCAAGTATCTCTTTATAATACACAATACTAAAACCAAGGAACACCAATTATCAAATACTTGGTGTGGACTCATGATTACACTCAAGTATCACTCTATGATACTCCTCTCGACACCATGTCACACCCTCAACCACCAAGTACCAACACAAAACCATCATGAAACACCACAATAAACATATATATATATATATATATATATATATATATATATATATATATATATATATATATATATATATATATAAAATAATAGATCTAAAATAATATGTAGTAATGGACACTAATGGGACATAAATACAATAGAAATTCTAATCCTTCCCTTGCGTATCATGGCATATCATGATATGGCCTACACGTATCCAATTGTGGACACATACACACCCTCACACAAGCAGTTAGACTCCTAAAACCTTATTGGAAGCAATGACAAACTCCTGGTGGTCACAAATTCGTAACTCCACCAAAAGCCTTAGAAAACCTATGTAACTATTGGAAATCACCTCCCTATCATCAATTTTTTCTCTTATAGGCTTGGGTATCAATATAGGGAAGTCCCTAATGGTTCAAAATGACATTCTAATATAGAGATTGATGGGAATAGAGATTTATACCTTCTGGGAGTGAATCCCAATAAAATTTCCCCAATTTGGACACAAGAGAGGCTTGGACACAACCTACTAGCAAACTACTCCTCCAATGGTGCTCCTTGTAACTCCAAACTCCTAGGCCTCCATGGAAATGATAAGGAATAGGGTTTGAATGGATTAGAAGGGGTTTGGTAGGGATTGAGATTGGATTTGGAAGAGAAAAGTTGGGGAAGAAGGAGGCTAATGGGAAATGAATGAATGTATTATAACCCTAATTTAAAGCTTGTCTTTTATAGTAGGGTTTGGTCAAGCCACAATGTCAAGTTTGCTCCTCTCCATTTGTCATAATTGGAATCTAATTAATTAAGGAAAGCATCTCTACAACAAATAGAGAATCTTCTCTCCAACACTACTAACTTAATTAATTCTAGTTAACTAACACTAATTAACTCTAGGCATCACAAATAATTTCTAGACTAACTATTAACATAATAAAATAAAATAAAATTTACACATACCAAAATTACCAAAATACCTATAGGGTAAAAAGTGGTAGTTACAGAGGCGTTGGACAAAGACGAATATCAACGATGCAGGAGGCAACAAGATTAAAGTTAACATGACAACTTCTGCAAGATCATTCGCTATGGATGGAGTGGATCAAAGGTAGGTACATATGTCAGGGGAATTTTTGGACTATCCTGATAGACAATAATTATTTAGTTACTTTCAAAACAATATTACAAGGCAGGCAAAAGGTTAAACAGGTGATAACAAGGAGGATTCGAGATGGGTCTACCACAAATTTGTCGTATGATCCATGTTTGCAACATAATAGCCCAGTGGAGCTCCTTGGGTGGCAGGTATTTGATAGTGCAGGCATGAATGAGAAGGTTGAGAGGCTAATAGAAGATGGGAGATAGACTTTGCATAATCACCTAGTTGACCAACTATTAAGCCAAAAAATAATGGAGGTGCAAATAGATAGGGAGGTGGGCACAGATGGTTGGTTGTGGGATCTACATAGGTATGGCGAATATATATTCCAATCGTCTTATGAATGGCTCCGGCCGGAGGGACAAAGGCAAGAATTCTATGAGTTCATATGGCATAAAAGTATAGCCACCAAAATGAGTTGGTGTGTTTATAAAGCCCTCAATAGCAGGTTACTAATGAGGGATCGACTTCGAAGATTTAGCTTGAATATTCCTTATGTACAATGTGTGCTCTGCCAGCAGAGGACAGAATCGATTAAACATTTATTCTTTGAGTGCGAAGTTGCCTGGTACATCATGAGTAGACAGTGGGACAAACTCCGGATTATAGATGTCACCATTAGAGATTTGCATGGGATTATGGCAGCATTACGAGGGGAGCAGAGACGTGGAGACAGATGGTTCCCGGAGGTTAGGACTCGACTTGCTGTAGGTGTTTGGCATATATGGAGGGAACGAAACAATCGTATTTTTGATGGGATTAATTCCACTCCAAATGGAATAATCCATAATATAGATCAGTTTGATATTTCTTTTATGATTCCAAGTGAAGGTCAACCCATGTACGGGTGAATACTTGTATGAGTTGCTGTGATCATTAATAAAATCATCTTCTTCCAAATATATATATATATATATATATATATATATATATATAGGGATCCTCGCATATGTAGGACCGTGTGACAACTCTAGAGGGGGGTGAATAGAGTAAGTGCGTGTGCAACAGAAATAATAAACCCTAATTAAAAATTCTAAGTCTAAGCTAACTTATAAACTGTTTTAACAGATAATAAACAAAGTTGATAAGAGCAAACGCAAACACCACAATTTTATCCTGGTTTTCCTCTGGGAGGACTAGTCCAGGCCCAAAAACTCTTGCTCGGAGAGTATAAGCAAAGTTGATAAGAGCAAACGCAAACACCATAATTTTATCCTGGTTTTCCTCTAGGAGGACTAGTCCAGGCCCAAAAACTCTTTATCGGAGTTGTATCCACTATAATCACCAATAGTGAATCACAAGCTTTGATCTGAAGGCTTGCAGACTTCTTACAACATCGAGCTTTGATCCGAAGGCTCAAAAGACTTCACACGTGTGTTTGATCCGAAGGTCACGTCGACTTCAAATACTAGAGAACTTGATAAACCAAGCTTTTACATCTCAATCAGACTTCTACATCAAAACTGCATTGGCATTAGAAGGCTGGAAGTTGATCTTGAGAATAGAGAAGGTTTATAGCTCAGGAAGATAGAGATATGAAAGTGAGTAAATGAGTGAATAAGAATGTGGAATTCAATCTCTTTTATAGGGTTTTTATGAACCGAGTTCGGTCAGATTTCAGATGTCCAATGTTCAAAAATTCAAACGTTAGAATCCTGGTCTCACAGAGTAACGTTGCAAACTGGGTCTTAGGGTGACCGAGTTCGGTCCGAACTCTGTTGGCCTATTTTTAGAATGTTGGGTCCAGGTTTGGTTTGGTTTGGTTTGAACCAATTTGAGTGGACTAGGTTCTGGTTTAATATGGGTTTGAGCTTTCTAGTGCTAACTGCGAACCCGATGTACATTTGGTCCTATAAACAAAATATAAAATACATAATAAAAAGTGAAAGACCAAGAGCACTGATGACGCCAATCTTCTATTGACTTGAAGATGACTTTTTCCTTGACAGCAGTTATCCAAAGATAGTCAGATCTGAGAATTTGAATACCTTTCAGTGGATTCGCCCCCGAACCCCCACGAGGGGCGATGCCCCCTCAAACCCCGTCCGCTGAACGGGCAGCGGAACCCCCGAGTACGAGGCTCCGGATAAGTCGTAGGCGGTTTGGACAAAATCTTCTGGTATAACGTCGTCTTTTGCTCATCATCATTTCTTCATAGCATATGTCTATTGCTTTTTGCAAATACATATTAGACGAACAAAGCAATATACAGAAGCAATATATATGATAACATTTAAGATCAGCTATGGACAATACTGAGTTTTAGTATAAGTCACGAGTTACTATAGTGATTGATCGATTATCATAATGCTAAACTTCATCGATTAGCCATATTCAAAAACTCAATATAAATATTGGGCCAATAATCTTCCCCTTTTGATTATGGCAAATCAGTTAAGTTTAAGAAAGATATAATTGATGCATATATTAAAAAATAATAGGCACAAATCACTATAAGCATACTACTTAAACATATACGTACATACTTAAACTTACTTCTTTTCCTTTGACATGATCAAGAAGAAGCTCCCCCGTAATAGGAGATATTTATACATCTAAAATTACCTAAGCTTCTACATGTGCATAAGCTCTCCCGTAGTTGAATATGCACACATTTGACATATTTCTCTTCCTTTGTCAACAGTTTAGTTTATGGCTCCCCCGCAAATAAAGAATATATCATGAAGAAAAGGTGAGTAACATAAAGCATATAATATGATCATGTGTTAAATGAAGAGTAAGTAGGTAACATATCAACATAAGAATAAATGACTTGCATATCATAACAATGACTTATATAATTACCAATTGAAGGTAACTAGATGTAGACATATTCAATATATAGCATAAAAATTACTATTAAACATTGGGTAACAATAATACAAGAGAAGCATAACTGAATATTCAAATTTAATCAAATGCAAGAGACAATTAAACAACTTCTCTCAGATATCCCAATCTCAACATTTAACTATGTATATCATAGCCTGATATCGAATCATGTAGTAGGAAAGAAATATGCATATCATTTCAACTAGCCAAAAATTTAAACTCAGAATTAATCTAAGTGACATAGTTCAGAAACAGTTAGAAATATCCAAGGTGACTAGTAGTGCTAAAAAAATAGTGTCACAGTCTATACTAAAAGTTATCAAATTTAAGTCAAAAGCAGGGCTCGAATTCACTATTGTATTCTAGAAATAATTGCAAATAGACATTAACAAATTATTATTCAATAAATTGTTGATCATATTGGATTAGCTATAGGGCCCGGATCCCAGCTAGCGGTGGTCATGAAGACACTTAAGTACCGTGTCGCTTAGGCTATTTATGCCTTTTTGACAGAAGGACCCTTTCGGCTTATAACCAAAAGTAATCTTAACTTTAAAGAACTTAGATTTAACAGGTATATATGATAATCATAACATATACAACATCAAAATCCAAAATCCTAATTTTTGATGAATAAAGTTTACTAAGCGATATAAAGCATGCATAGACAATAGAAAGTAAATGATCATTCCATAGCGTGAACTGATCAATAACTAGCCGTGAATCAAAAGAGAAATAAACTAATCATGCAAGTTTCATATATCTCACATTAATTTAACTAAATACCAATTAAAGAAAATCAATAAGAGATATTAACAAAATATTGATTAAAAATATGCTATATTCTATAATTTTAGCCATTTAGGAAAAAACAATTAGCATGCTACCAAAGTGGCTCAAGTGACCATATTTATGTTGGTACAATTGCTTTGAAAGATAACCTTTGTAGCTTTGCAATCACCAATATTCTTCTTGGTGCTAAATTCTGACACAAAGTGTTCTACCTGCATTATTAGGCAGAGACTTTGGTATACAAGTAATTTTGGATCCATAATGGTTAGCTTTAGGCACCCACATAAATTTGTTCATATCAACCAACTTTCTAGTCCTACACTGATGTGAAATATGTCATTTTTGTCTATAATAGTGACATATAGCATGGACATTAGTGTTAGGAGTAGCATGGTGAGTATGACTATATAATGTGGTACGTTGTGTCTTGCGTGGATACTTGTAATAAAAAGCATGATTGTGAGAAGCTTTAGCTTTGCTTGCTTCCTTTACAAATGATCTCTCGTGTTTGACTTTGTGATGAGTCACGTGACTTGTGTTAGATAGAGTCATAGGTTGCCTTACCTGTTTTCCCAATCTAACCTCTAACTTTTTAGAGTTAGCATATAAATTATCATATTTAATAGTAAGAGCATCAATTCTTTGTGAAGTAATATAATATTTCTTCTTTTCTAATTCCAATTCCTCCTTAAGGTTAGTATTTTCTTGAGTGCTTTTATCAATGCATTCAAGTGCCTCATGCAATCTAAGCTCAAGTGAGAAAATCTAAGCAGAGTTATCAGAAAAGGAAGTATCTCTAACTTTATCCAATAAACAAGTAAGCTTTCCATTATCAAGTTGATAAGACTTAATATTTTTTCTAGCTTGCTTATACTTATCTCTAAGCTTCTTGTGATCCTCTAGTAAGTCACTAAATGCATCAGATAATTCATCAAAAGTAAAATCATTATATAGAGGATTTGTATATACCTGATCAAATGCCATTAAGCACACATTTGCTGCATTTCGAGATTTTTCTTATTCTTTGTCATAATTACTTGCTTTTCTTTCACACCTGTCACGCCCCAGTCCCAAAATATCGAGGGACTAGACACGTGGCAATGGCCAGCAGCATACACCGATGGACAACCCAATTTAATGGACCCATCAGGATGTACTTAAGCTATAATACAACAATAAGGATCTACTAATCTCATCCACATAATGAATACATCAATATCAACAAAAGCAAATTATAATCATCAAGTCACAAGTAAATAAATCGGGAAACAACCCGATAACAAATCTGATACAATTGTTCATTAAACAATAATTTAAATAGCATCAAAGACTGAGTATAGAAGAAACATATACTCAGAAGAAATCCTCTGCAATCACCTCATCCTCGGTTCCTGGTTCTGCTCCAACATATGCACGTGTTCCTGCTTCTGCTCCTACTAATGCTCCGATCCCGTATACCTCGGGATAGATCTCGTCAGCTAATCCTGGGGACATAATCTGGAATCCAGGTCCTCAGGGGACATAGCAAGGTACAAAATAACTCATACCAAAATAAATGCAGTGCAGGAATAAATGAAATAATATGGGGTAAACTATGTAACCATCTATGTGAAATACAATTTGAGAGCATCACTAAAACTCAGGCTGAGACCAATACAAGCTTTGTGTCTGGGAGCCTGTAGCAGAGATACTATATAATTTACTATGTAATTTACTATGTAGTGGCATATATATATATATATATATATATAAAATCAGCCTGTAGCCTGTGTGTCTCTCCCAACCCAATGTAATCACACTTCTTATGTCTACGATGCCTCATGTCCATGTCACGCAAGATCATATCTAATGCAGCTAGTCATATAATATCTATGATTAAAATGTCCATGTCATAATCCTGCAACCTACACAGAATTACCTTGAATATTTCAGGAAGATTCTGTCTCATAAATAGTGTCAGATGTCCTGGGTATGACGTACTTGATAATGCAAGCACGAGAGGTATAGGGTCTCGGTATCCATGTCTATGTGACGTTTCACAACTCCGTGTATGGTGTTGGCACCCGAATATTATTCGGACGCTAAGTAATGTCACGCGATCCTAGGTTAAGCATGTACAATAATTAATTAAGTCAAGGAATTAAGTAACAAAACTGCAAGTTTGACAAGGTACACTTGCCTGGGGTTCTGGCTCCAACTATAGCTCTAGTATCAGCGGGATATACAGGTACTCCTCCGATTGCTGAAATAAACATCACCATCAGATTCAAAAAATATCAAATATCTAGAAATGCTTGTCCTTGAGTCCAATTTGGACACAGGGGCAAAAATGACAGTTTCTGGTTAAAGCGGGGTCCACATGTGGGCCGCTTCACACCGAAAAATATGTCAAAACCAATGGTCTCCAAATTCATCAAACTTAGTGTCAACAAGTCCAGAACGATGATACGAACCCAACGGAACTTCCAGAACTGGATTTCGATGAGCCGATAACAAAATTGCCCATCAAGTGGAGCCGTAGGGCCTACGATACGCGATTTTGTCAACGTTCTCAGAATCGAACCAAACTTGGGTCACAGGAACAGCGTATTGCTACGAGTCCGATGGCACAAGTTTCGTTTCGATCTGACGTGTGTACACAAAGTTACAACGAGATCCAGAACAGGCCGATACTGGGCGTTGTCGGCGGATACGCGTTGATTCCGGTGTGCACATCCAAATCAACTTCTGCGAAATCTTGCACGTTCGTATCAACGGCGCGTACCTTTCGGTGAAGACCGCACGCGACCAAATCATCCCGTTTGGCGGGGCGCACTCAGTTCCGGGGAAAAATGGGGTATTATTTTCCTGTTTTTGGATCGCAGTTCACGATCGCCACAGGACGCGACACACCGAGCGGGCTACACGGGCATCGAGAGGGTCACGCAGGGTTCGCGTCACAACAGACGGAACGGAAAATGGGGCAACAAGGAGAGAGAAAAAGGTACCTGAACAGGGCTACTCAGAAACTGGATTCCTCGTGTCCGCGAGGCAACGCGACACGACTTGGCACAGTATTAGGGTTAGGGCTACAGGGGCGCCGGGGCTTCGCCGTAGGCGGCTAGGGCACGGCTGGGTGGAGGCGGCGCTGGCAGCTAGGGCTCCTGCTCCTACTGGTCTCCGTGGCCACGCTCAACGGCGGTGGAGGAGGCGGGTCAGAGCCGTGGAGGAGACTCGGGCAGAGGCTCTCGAGGTCTTCTCGTTGGCTCGGGGAGAGTGGCGAACTCTGGGGAGGCGGAGGCAGGTCAGGCGGTGACGTTCGGGTCGACGAGGAGCTGGGGAAGACGGTGGCTGTGGGTCGGAGGACGGCGAAGAGAGTGCGACGGAGCTAGGGTAGTGGCAGCGGGGGCTCGACGGATCGAGGGGTTTTATAGAGTGAGAGGGGGAGGTCGGCGGACGACCGGTGCGGGAAGGGAAGAGACGACGGCGCTGGAAGGTGGAGAGGTGTGGGAGGGGAAGAGACGCTGAACACTGCGAGGAGCGGGGGAGACGCGGCGGTTACGCGGCGGCCGGAGGCGAGCGGGCGGCTACTGGACTTCGGGGGAAGGAGAAAGGGTTTTCGGGTCGGGTCGAAGCGGGTCGGGTCGAGCCCGGATCCGACCCGCTAAGGTTTGGGCCCGATTCAACTAGACCGGGTCCGGTTCGGATTGGTTTGGTTTAGCATTAAACCGGGTTTAATTCTAGGGTTTATTTTGGGTTAAAAATTAATTAGTTTTTAGGGCTTTAAAAATGTTTTCGGGGTCCAATAAATTCCCAAAAAATTACCCTATGTTTAATATTTCATTTTACACCAAAAAATATTATTTCCATAATATTTTAATATTAATTAACATTATTTAGAAATTATTTAAAATCAAAACACCTTAGTTTTAATTAGTTAAAAATCATAGAAAAATCCAAAAAAAATGTGAAAAAATGATTTTAAATTTTTTTGAAAATTCAGGGGCTTTACAATCTACCCCCTTAAGAGGATTACGTCCTCGCAATCAAAGAATAACCGGTCAACAGAGATGACACAGTTGCAACCATTGTTCGAAGCACATTAATGTCAAGAAGAATCAAGGGTGAGGGTTTAAGCAAAATCAAATAGGGAATCACTTCCCTAAGTAATGGAAGTTATGCAATTTCCAGAATCTAGAAAACTACAGTTTAGAAAAACTAGGTTATCACTTATAAAAATATACTAGGTTATTGATTACTAGCAAGTTCAAAACTACCAGGTTAAGGCTAAGGTCACGAACCAATAGGCACGAGCTAAAGCAATACTAGAATAGATAACTACGAAAACTTACGCGCATTAGCTACTCTAAGAGTCTGCGCGTTCTACAAGGTCATCGCGAAAGCTTGTCCGCGTCCTCGCGGTGGATTCCTCTGCTACTGTTGGGCCTGCTGGAAGAGTGCTGCTTGAGGTGCCAAGGGTGGCCTCGGCTAATACCCTCCTGGGGCTGGTGGTCTGACTTCTCCAATTCCTGTCTGTGGTACTCCCAATGCTGGATAGACTGGCCTTGGTGCTGATAAAGCTTGTCTGTTTAACATTAGTGCTCCCTCTCGATGCTGAGGACAATCCTTGGCTAAGTGTTGATTGGTTCCACAAATCAAGCATAATCCCAACTTGCGTATGCATTTTCTCTCAATATGGCCTACCTTGCCACAGTATTGACATGTAGGTAGTATCTGCGGAGATGCTCTGAGTGGCTGTTGCATATGAGGTCTCTTTGCAGCTTCTTCCTATGGTGCTCTGTCTGGTGCTGATGTGGAAGGTCGCTTCAGGCTGGTCTCTCTCCTGGTGATGCGTTCCATGCGTCGTGCTGCAGCAAGAACGTCCGAGTAAGAAGTAGGTGCGACGGATCCGATCAGTCTTTGTATCTCGAATTTTAGTCCGTCGAAGAACTTCTCAGCCTTCTCTTCTTCTGTCGGGATCAAGGTTGGGGCGAAGCGACTTAGACGAATGAACTCAGCGTTGTACTCCTCCATTGTCAGATTGTCTTGAGTGAGGCGATTGAACTTGTCCCGAAGTTCTGATCGAGCGATGGCTGGAATGTACATCTCCTGAAAGAGTCTGGAAAACTCTTACCAAGTGACTCGGTCTGGTCCGAGTCGTATCTCCTCAGATAGCCACCAGTGATGGGCATTACCCGTCAATTGCATCCGGACGGCAGTCATCCAAAGCTCCCTTGGAAGCTCAGCTGCTTCTAATTGATGTTGAGTGTTGGTGAGACACTCATGAACTTCTGTGGGCTCTTCTTTGCTTGAGAAGGTACGAGGCTTCAGCTGGTGGAAATCGGTGATAGAGCCCGTCGTTGGCCATCGTGCTGGTAGATTCGCCTGCTCTAGTGCAGTTATTAGGCTGTTCCTCAAGTACTCTGCCTCGTGACGCTGAGCCTCCTGATGAATTTGCTGTTGGGCTTGCATCATTGCGTAGATCATTTGGAAAATTTGTTGCCCGTCCATAGGCTGCCCTTATGGGAATACGAGCATTGGTGGAACGAATTGCGGTAGCGGTGGGATATCATCACGCCGAAATCTAGAAGCATGTTGATTTGCTTGGCTGCTTCGGTGAGTAGAGGGATCTCCACTCAATGGCATCGCTTCATCTTCTCTGTAGGTGGCTACAGCACCTATCGGTGTTCTTGCTGGAGTTTCGTCATTTGCTCGTGAATCCATTACTCTGCATCAAAAATAAACTATAAGAGGCACACAGGAATCAAGGCAGGATGCAAGTCAAGAAATTAATTTAAATCCGATATAGATATCAAAAATGATCCAAGCAAGTGGATGAGATCCTAAAACTTATCATATTCTTATTGCAGGCTTGCTCAGTCCCTAAGTTAAAATCGAACAATTTAGTCGTTGACCTACATGGGGCACCACAAAAATCATGTCACGTCCCAGTCCCAAAATATCGAGGGACTAGACACGTGGCAATGGCCAGCAGCACACACCGATGGGCAACCCAATTTAATGGACCCATCAGGATGTAATTAAGCTGTAATACAATAATAAGGGTCTACTAATCTCGTCCACAGAATGAATACATCAATATCAACAAAAGAAAATTATAATCATCATCAAGTCACAAGTAAATAAATCGAGGAACAACCCGATAACAAGTCTGATACAATTGTTCATTAAACAATAACTTAAATAGCATCAAAGACTGAGTATAGAATAAACATATACTCAGGAGAAATCCTCTGCAATCACCTCGTCCTCGGTTCCTAGTTCTGCTCTAACGTATGCACGTGTTCCTGCTTCTGCTCATACTAATGCTCCGGTCCCGTATACCTCGGGATAGATCTCGTCAGCTAATCCTGGGGACATAATCCGGAATCTAGGTCCTCAGGGGACATAGCAAGGTATAAAATAAATCATACCGAAATAAATGCAGTGCATCAATAAATGAAACAATATAGGGTAAACTATGTAACCATCTATGTGAAATGCAATTTGAGAGCATCACTAAAACTCAGGCTGAGACCACTACAAGCTCTGTGTCTGGGAGCCTGTAGCAGAGATACTATGTAATTTACTATATAATTTACTATGTAGTGGCATATATATATATATAATTAGCCTGTAGCCTGTGTGTCTCTCCCCACCCAATGTAATCACACGTCTCATGTCCACGATGCCTCATGTCCATGTCACGCAAGATCATATCTAATGCAGCAAGTCATATAATATCTATGATTAAAATGTCCATGTCATAATCCTGCAACCTACACAGAATCACTTTGAATATTTCAGGAAGATTCTGTCTCATGAATAGTGTCAGGTGTCCTGGGTATGATGTACTTGATAATGCAAGCACGAGAGGTATCGGGTCTCGGTATCCATGTCTAGGTGACGTTTCACAACTCCGCGTACGGTGTTGGCACCCGAATATTATTCGGACGCTAAGTAATGTCACGCGGTCCTAGGTTAAGCATGTACAATAATTAATTAAGTCAAGGAATTAAGTAAAAAAACTGCAAGTTTAGCAAGGTACACTTGCTTAGGGTTCTGGCTCCAACTGTAGCTCTAGTATCAGTGGGATATGCAGGTACTCCTCCGGTTGCTGAAATAAACATCACCATCAGATTCAGAAAATATCAAAAAGCTAGAAATGCCTGTCCTTGAGTCCAATTTGGACACAGGGGCAAAAATGACAGTTTCTGGTTAAAGCGGGGTCCACAAGTGGGCCGCTTCGCACCGAAAAATGTGTCAGAACCAATGGTCTCCAAATTCGTCAAACTTAGTGTCAACAAGTCCAGAACGATGATACGAACCCAACGGAACTACCAGAACTGGATTTCGATGAGCCGATCACAAAATTGCCCGTCAAGTGGAGCCGTGGGGCCCACGATACGTGATTTTGTCAATGTTCTCAGAATCGAACCAAACTTGGGTCACAGGACCAACATATTGCTACGAGTCCGATGGCACAAGTTTTGTTTTGATCCGACGTATGTACAGAAAGTTACAATGAGATCCAGAACAGGCCGATATGGGGTGTTGTCGGCGGATACACGTTGATTCCGGTGAGCACACACATCCAAAGCAACTTCTGCGAAATCCCGCACGTTCGTATCAACGGTGCGCACCTTTCGGTGAAGACCGCACGCGACCAAATCATCCCGTTTAGCGGGGCACACTCAGTTCTGGGAAAAAATGGGATATTATTTTCCTGTTTTTGGATCGCAGTTCACGATCGCCACGGGACGCGACACATCGAGTGGGTTGCACGGGCATCGAGAGGGTCACGCAGGGTTCGCGTCACAACAGACGAAACGAAAAATGGGGCAACGAGGAGAGAGAAAAGGGTACCTGAACAGGGCTACTCAGAAACTGGATTCCTCGTGTCCGCGAGGCGATGCGACACGACTCGGCACAGTATTAGGGTTAGGGTTACAGGGGCGCCGGGGCTTCGTCGGAGGCGGCTAGGGTACGGCTGGGTGGAGGCGGCGCTGGCGGCTAGGGCTCCTGCTCCTGCTGGTCTCCGTGGCGACGCTCGGCGGCGCTGGAGGAGGCGGGTCAGAGCCGTGGAGGAGACTCGGACAGAGGCTCTCGAGGTCTTCTCGTCGGCTCGGGGAGAGTGGCGGACTCTGGGGAGGCGGAGGCAGGTCAGGCAGTGACGTTCAGGTCGACGAGGAGCTGGGGAAGACGGTGGCTGCGGGTCGGAGGACGGCGAGGAGAGTGCGGCGGAGCTAGGGCAGTGGCAGCGGGGGCTCGACGGATGGAGGGGTTTTATAGAGTGAGAGGGGGAGGTCGGCGGACGACCAGTGCGGGAGGGGAAGAGACGACGGCGCTGGGAGGTGG
Organism: Iris macrosiphon; assembly: GCA_036927795.1. NCBI lineage: Eukaryota > Viridiplantae > Streptophyta > Magnoliopsida > Asparagales > Iridaceae > Iris > Iris macrosiphon. The sequence goes on from JAYESA010000003.1 coordinate 115,750,404, forward strand.
AGAGGTGTTGGAGGGGAAGAGACGCCGAACGCTGCGAGGAGCGGGGGAGACGCGGCGGTTACGCAGCGGGCGGAGGCGAGCGGGCGGCTACTGGAATTCGGGGGAAGGAGAAAGGGTTTTCGGGTCGGGTCGAAGCGGGTCGGGTCGAGCCCGGATCCGACCCGCTAAGGTTTGGGCCCGGTTCAACTAGACCGGGTCCGGTTCGGGTTGGCTTGGTTTAGCGTTAAACCGGGTTTAATTCTAGGATTTATTTTGGGTTAAAAATTAATTAGTTTTTAGGGCTTTAAAAATATTTTCGGGGTCCAATAAATTTCCGAAAAATTACCCTATGTCTAGTATTTCATTTTACACACAAAAATATTATTTTCATAATATTTTAATATTGATTAACATCATTTAAAAATTATTTAAAATCAAAATACCTTAGTTTTAATTAGTTACAAATCACAGAGAAATCTAGAAAAATTGTGAAAAATTGATTTTAAATTTTTTTGAAAATTCAGGGGGTTTACAACACCATATGCTTGTGTTGACATGATTCCTTGAAGATGTTCTCCTTTTGCTTGAGTGTTCATTGTGATTCTCCCTTTTTTGCTTTAGGACAATCTTTTATCATGTGGCCTGGTCTTCTGTAGTTGTAGAAAATTGGTTCTTCTTCAAGATCCTTTTTTCGGTTTGATTTCTTAAACTCCAAGAATCGTCTGAATTTTCTTAAAATTTGGTCCAACTTATCATCGTCTGAATCATCATATATTTCGTCGTCTTCAGAAGTATTGACAGAAGCTCTTTTGTGGTACGCCTTGAATGCGATGGCCTTCTCTTTTTGCGTTGATTCTTGAAGGTCTTTAAGTTCCAGCTCATGCATCATCAGCTTTCCTATCATTGTTTCCAGCGACATTATGGTGAGATTATTTCTTTCAATGATTGCAGTTGCCTTGAGGTTCCAGTTCTTGGTGAGTTCTCAAAGCACCTTGCGAACCTTTTCATGATTTATATAATCCATGCCAAGAGATGACAGAGGATTTACAATATCCAAGAGGCGAGTAAATATTTGGATTATGGTCTCGTTTGGCTTTATCTTGAAAGCTTTATTTTCTTGTGTCAGACGACTGATCTTTGATTCCTTCACCTGGGTGGTTCCTTCGTGAGTTACCTTAAGAAGCTTCAAGACTTCATGTAAAGTTGCACAGGTTGACACTCTGTTAAATTCAGTCATGTCTATAACACAGAATAAAGCATTAATAGCCCTAGCATCATGACTAGCATATTTTTTTCCAAATCAGTATATCTATCATGGGGTTTTTCAACAAGATTACCATCAATAACTATCATGGCTGGCTTTTTGTGTAACACCCCATTCCGCTCAAGCGGACTGCCGTCTCAAACGACAATAGTGCAGCTGTCCCGACCCGCTTTGCCACGAACAAGAAGCAAAGGATATCCAGACTTGCCCCTACAGGATCCGGCTTCGGCTTTCAGAGGCTCGCTCAGACGTATCGCTCTACCGAGACGAATCATCGCTAAAGTGGGTGGCTATGGTGAACTTGTCTTTGCTTAGCCAGCGCACATAAAATCTGGAATATTTATGCTAGTCGCTAGGTGATAACCCCCTGCATGCTAATAAATCCAACGCACCTAGCTAAGGGAATAATTCCAACTTATATTGCTTTCTAGAACATGGAAATGAAATACTTCTTATACTCAGACCCTCGCATGCTAAGTCCCCTAACGATTTCAACTCTCGGCTTACCTTCGGGTCTGAGCAACGTGCCTGCTTATGTTCCTTAGAAACGCATGCTCGTCTGCTTGAATGTTACCGTGTTTTCATCCAAACCCCGGGAGACTACTACGTAGTCGTTCCGTGCCTGAATGAACCTGCAAGTATCCGGGACCGTTAGGTCACCCAAGGCATCCCCGAACCAGGAGAATGCATCAAGCAAGTTAATCACTGTACATAATCATGATTCAAACATCTCCTGTAATACTGTACCACTATACTACTGTTCTACTGTACCACTGTACTCCTGTTCTACAGTACTCGAGTATCACGTGAAATTGGAAAAGACCCTGAACTGCATGTCGCGGACAACTCGGAAATGAGGCATAGTTCCACGGACGGTCTCCGGGGCACTGGGGCCGCTCCGATCCGGATGGAACTCCACTGTTTCAGCCAACTGTACTGGACGAGATAGTGTGCAGCGCCCACCGTTCTTTCGCTGCATACCATCCGCTCCATGGCTGAACTTTACTGTATAGTCTATTGTACTAAACGAGATGGCTTGCAGCGCCCACTGTACTTTCATTGCAAACTATTCTCATTTAAGACTAGTGTCCTTTATGGCTATGCCAGCGACTCATGTTCATATAGATAAGTCATCCTCGCTTAGCGGCTATCCGCATGCGAGTTACTGCATCGTATAAATGAACAACTGAACACCTGAACGATCATGTTAAAACGACCCTCGTGTTTGCATATGCTTTGCCTCCTGAATGTTTATACATGCCTCTGCTCGAATTAACAAGTTGCCTTAATGTTTGCCTTGGACAGGGAAGGAGATGGTAAGTTGGTAAGTCTCGCCGTGTTTCCTCTCATGTTGCACGACGCACTGCCCGACACGTAGGCTATTCAATATTTGTATGAACTGATCCTAAGGCAACTAGAAAGATAACTTAATAGTTTTGCACGGAACCTGTATTACGTGTTTGGATTTGTCGAGCGGGCGAGTAGCTTCCCCACCAGTGCATTCAATGTACTGATAATCCACCAGTTTGTATACAGGGTGCGGGAGAACCTCGTGCGGTGCGGATGCCTCCAACGTGCGTGCTAAGGCGTGGACATCACTCCGAAGCAATGGTGCGTCCGGAACTGAAGCATATATACAAGACATAATATTGTGAACATAGTCCGAACTCGCCTGAACATCGCCTGTACAATCATTCCAAAATTGTAGCCACTTGGCACGCTTTATGTTTCAGAGAGAGAGGCTTGAGCGACTTGTAATCTCGGCTATACGCCGCCTGTAAACACATGTTTATATCAATAAAAGAGCTTACTTTACTTCAAACTTGTGTTTCAATGCTTCCGCTATATTGTCGACTAAGTAAACCTGTTACCGATCGCCTATGCGTTCATGACTCTGCTGCACTCGGACAATCTGTGCGACTCTGTGGCTTAGAACTCTTACCGCCAGCCAATGAACCATGGCCTTGCACGGGCTTGGCTCACGCTCGTGCGGCATCACGCCCGGATGGGTCAAGCGATCGTTCCGCGGGAGCGCTGGCGAGGGTGATTCCCGCCTAGCGGGAACGGCCGATTTGCCTGCGGGAGATCGGGGCGTGACATTTTGTACCCATCAGTAATAATTGTCCATAGATCAAATCAAGAGATTTTAAATAAAATCTCATCCGTGTATTCCAATATGTGTAATTGGTTCCATGAAATAGGGGTGGCCTATTTATGGATTGGCCTTCACCATTGTTGGCGTATATGGGTCTTGTGTTTGCCATGAATATTCTAGAGTATATAAACTAAGCATAATTAATAAAACTTGCTCTGATACCAATTGTAGGACCAATTGGGATCAGAAACCAATTTAGAGAGTACCTACTCTGATACCAATTATAGGAATTGAGTATCAGACTAGATTAGACTGGTTCTTTAAATAGTACCTACTCTGATATTAATTATTGGACCGTGTAACAACTCTAGGGGGGTGAATAGAGTAAGTGCATCTGCAGCGAATATAATAAACCCCAATTAAAAATTCTAAGTCTAAGCTAACTTATAAACTGCTGTAACAGATAATAAAAAAAATATAGACAGAGTATAAGTAAATTTAAGAAAAGCAAACGCAAACACCACAATTGTATCCTGGTTTTCCTCTAAGAAGACTAGTCCAGGCCTGAGAACTCTTGCTCGGAGTTGTATCCACTATAATCACCAATAGTGAATCACAAACTTTGATCCGAAGGCTTGCAGACTTCATACAACATCGAGCTCTGATCTGAAGGCTCAAAAGATTTCACACATGCATTTGATCCGAAGGGCACGCCGACTTCAAATACTAGAGAAATTGACAAACCAAGCTTTTATAACTCGATCAGACTTCTAAATCAGAATTACGTTGGCACTAGAAGGCTGGGAGTTGATCTTGGAAATAGAGAAGGTTTATAGCTCAAGAAGATAGAGATATGAAAGTGAGTGAATGAGTGAATAAGAATATAGAATTCAATCTCTATTTATAGGGTTTTTCTGAATGGAGTTCGGGCAGAGTTCGGATGCCCAACGTTCAGAAATTCGAACGTAAGAATCATGGTCTCACGAAGTAACGTTGCAAACTGGTCTCAAGGTGACCAAGTTTGGCCCGAGTTCGGTCCGAACTCTATTGTCCTGTTTCTAGACTATTGGGTCTAGGTTTTATAGTGCCCCACTCCGCATCGATTTGGTGACTCAAAAAGGAAACCTTCTTGAAGAGCTCCTTGTTGAGCCAGGAGATAACTGATCTAGGTGAGTGGGCAGAAACTTCATTCTCTGATTCTTGCACGCCTTAATAATGAATCTGAGTTTTTGAATTGCTTGTTTGCTTAATAAGATAAGTTTGCATGAATGCTAGAATGAGAACCTGTCTACCTAAAAGAGATAGAACCATTGCCATGCTAGGTATAAAAAATATTGCATGCTAGTTACACTGACACATCTATCGAATGAACCTTGCCATATTAGAGAAAGAAAGAGTAGAACTGCATGCTAACTTGAAGAGATAAATAGACCCGTGCCATGCCTGCTTAAATCATAGATCATGCATATGTTTGCTTGTCATCATGTATATAATTGCTTGTCTTGGATGCTAAAGTGATGGAATGTATGCTCGTTTTGTTATAAGAGAAAATGCTTGTCTTATTTGTGTAGAGACTAGTAGCCTGCCCTGATGTTCCAGTCCTACGGGATCTAGGGGGTGCGGCTATTAGATAAGAGATATGTGTATTGAAAGCTTGTATTGTCACGTTATGCATGTTATAAGATGTGATATGCTTGTTATCGAGGAGCTTGTAGGGGATGGAGGCTAAACGATAAGTTGGGAGACTAATAGTGCGCCCTGAGCTCGGGGTGTGGCTATTAGAATGGTGGATGGAGATTAATGGGGTGAGACTAATAGTTCGTCCTGATGTTCCGGTCCTACAGGATCCAGGGGGACGTGGCTATTAGATGGGAGGCGGTGCTTCTGTTGAGAAGAGTTGAGTTTGTGTTAGAGAAGTTAGTTTGTTCATGGAGATAGCTGCATTCAGGTAGTTAGGGAGCATACTAGGCTAGCCTTCTTGCATACCTAACTGTTTGATGCAGAGACGGACAGAAAAAAAGAGCCATATGTTTATATATGCATACGTTGCTAACTTGTATGTCTGCTGCAGGAATAACCGATCGACAAAGGGTAAGAAACACAAAGAATATATATATATATATATATATATATATATATATATATATATATATATATATATATATATATATAGACTGCTTGTTCATAAACATGTGCATCTTAGAGTTTATCTGATAGTGTTTTATGCATTTGCATCGGTTGAACAATGGCTATTAGTGCAGAGCTGAACCATGGGTCACAGCTGCTAATAGCATCAGATAAATGAGTCATTGGTTAGCTCGATTACTGCTACCAATTCTGAGTTTCTCAAGGACCGACATCTTATTGATAGTTTAACTTGTGTGCTTGATTGAATGATAGTTCCTGAATGCTCCATTGACCCTAGAGTTCTTGAGTATAGCTCACGAGAGACGCTGCGCACACCCTGATTGGTACATCATGCTTGAACTGTTTGCCTTGTATGCTTGGTTGTATTAAACCAAACTCTGTTTTTAAATATGTTTCCAAAAGAATTAATATGACTCCGTTCCTGTGCTGCATGTAACAAACATAGGTAAAACTAGAAAGGTCACTAGTAATGTAATATTTTATCACATGATTACTTAGTGTTAGTTTTAGTAAATGTTGCTTCTGTTCGTTGATTTTAGACTCACAAGTACTTTCTCCAAAGTGCTGACCCACCAACAGTTTACTTGTTCGAAGGTGCTAGATCGTCCGAGGAAGCGATAGACGTGCCTCATCCCCAGGACCTGGAAATATGGTTTTGATGTCTTGAGCCGTATCGATTGCTTTGAGCTGCTTTTGTATAGAGGGACATAATATATGGAACGATGTCTTTGTATTCAGAGAACCTCGTGCCTTGTGATTTGCCCCGTATACTCAGATGGGTTATTGTTTGCATCACTGTCCCTCCGTTGCGTACTCGATCGATTCGATGATAGCCACAACTTTAACAATGTTTCCTTGTGCGGGCGCAACCCCAGGCTTGCACGATATCACGTCCTGATGGAAACGATCATCCCGCGGGAGCACTAGCGCGGTGATTCATGTCTAGCGGGGACGGCCGATTCTTGCGGGAGATCGGAGCGTGACAGGTTTGGTTTGGTTCAGGCTATTTTGAGTGGACTAGGTTCTGGTTTAATATGGGTTTGAGCTTCCTAGTGCCAACTGCGAACTCAATGTACATTTGGTCCTATAAACAAAATATAAAATACATAATAAAAAGTGAAAGACCAATAGCACTAATGACGCCAATCTTCTGCTGACTTGAAGACGACTTTTCCCTTTATGGCAGTTGTTCAAAGATAGTCAGATCTGGGAATCTGAATACCTTTCAGGGGATTCGCCCCCGAACCCCCACAAGGGGCGCTGTCCCCCTCGACCCCCGTCCGTTGACCGGACAGTGGAACCCCCGAGTGCGAGGCTCCGGATAGGTCGTAGGCGGTTTGGACGAAATCTTCTGGTATAACGTCGTCTTTTGCTCATCATCATTTCTTCATAGCATATGTCCATTGCTTTTCTACAAATACATGTTAGACGAACAAAGCAATATACAGAAGCAATATATATGATAACATTTAAGATCAGCTATGGACAATGCTGAGTTTAAGTATACGTCACGAGTTACTATAGTGATTGATCGATTATCATAATGCTAAACTTAATTGATTAGCCATATTCAAAAACTCAATATAAACATTGGGCCAACAGTATGCTCCTAAAATTAGTATATATATATATATATATATATATATATATATATATATATATATATATATGGATCCTCGCATGCTCCCAAAATTAGTAATCGTTGGATCGTTTTTATTAATGGATCAGATTAGTTTTTTAAACTATCTAATTTTTTACAAATATATATATATATATATATATATATATATATATATATATATATATATATATATATATGAGGAGGGATCCACATATCCCATTTTTGTTTCCCCCAAGCATTTTCATGATAACAACAATTGGATCTTGTTTAAGTTATTTAATCTTAACCATTCATTTTTCAATGGTTAAGATTAGATGACTTAAACAAGATCCAACGGCTGTGAAAGAGGAGAGATACTTGGAGGATACAAAAATGGAAGAATGTGGATCCCTCCTCTCTCTATTGCTTATATCCCTACATGAGCCAATGTACATGTGGACCAATAGGAATTGAGTATAATAATGCACATAGATACACATAAAATATAAGAATCTATCTACTTTTATTGGTCCACATGTGTATGAATCATATCTATTTTTATTGGTCCACATGTGTATGAATCATATAGAAATATGACCTTATGGATTATATCCGTTTACCCGTATATAAATGATCAAACAAAGTTAGTGAGATAAATAACATATTATGTACACTAACATAAGAAATCTATGACCGTTGGCTAGAAAACAGGGACACTAGTCTCGCTCAAGTATCAGGGTCTAGGTTCGATTCATAGCTGCTTTGTCAGTTGATTTTTTTTTTTTTTTTTCAAATTATTTGTTGACCCAACCTAAGGTCTTTACAGACCGAATGGGGGAACCGCAGCCTAAACCGCGGACACGTTTCTGGGTCTGTCTGGTCCGGACTTTTAAGCTGAAGTCAGCAACTTAATTTCAGCCAATCACTCGCTGACACGTGCTATATCGGTTTGCTATTCTATTTTTGTTTCGGGCTGTGGAGTGTTTCTGCCTATAAAACACAACACGAGAGGAGGGAGAATAGCCGACCTAATTTCTCCCCCGCTTCCATTCTTCAGTGGCCGCTTCTCGATTTCTCTCTCCCGCTTCCATTCTTCAGTGGCCGCTTCTCGATTTCTCTCTCCTCTCCGCCACTCAAAACCTAACCCTAAACTATGCCTGTTATTCTCCCGAGGATGGGTGGATCTCGAGTAGAGGACGAGATCCGAAAAGATCGGCGGAAGATCGATAGGCCCTACCGGACGACACAGTCGGCCGAGACTGTCTCTCTGACGCCGGCGGTTGCAGATCTCGGTTGCGGCACCCAGATCGAGGGCGGAGGTGACGAGTTCTCCTGGAGGTCGGTGGTGCCAGATGCTGGAGGTTTGTCTGTAATCTGGAGATTCGTTTTTAAGGGTTTTTTTAGGGGAACTGTTGGGGCTGTCAAGTTTGTTTAGGGCAGTGAAATTTTTTGACAGTAAAACTTTAAAAAAATTTGAGAGTTTTTTACTCAGTTCTGAAAAGAAATTTTTTGACAACCCCGAATAAGAAGTGTAGTACCCCTAAAAAAAATTCTTTTTTAATTATGCATAAATAGGTATGGGTTTTGTATCGGACCGTATCAGTTTTATATCGGCTGATATGAACCAAATCATGAACTTTTACTGTGTATCGGCAGATACCAAATTTTTTCCGAGTATCCGATTAGACATTCAAATTCGATACGTATCGATATCGGCCAATACTTTGAACGTTATTGTCGTAATTGCTTGTGATGGGTGACATGCTTCATGTTGATGATTTCTTATAATATTCTTGTGGCTTTTAACATGATATAACATATTTTGAAAATGTTGTTTTGGGAAATTGTTGTTGTTTGATTTTCTTTTTGAGTCCATGGCTCTTACAGTTTGATGGGAGTTCTATGTTCATCCAATTGCTATTTCCACACTGTTGCATGACATTCAAAGTTATTTCATATAGGAGCCAAAGAAGCGCTCCTACTGAGAAATAATTATTAATAATAATAAATAAATAAATAATATGATAATAATTAATAAATTTGTCTTAAAAATAAAAAGAATCTATACAATACATGGAATTGCATTCATCTGTACCACACATTAAACCAAAGATTGCAAATGAATGATATTCCATACAGAAATTATGAATATGCTTTCATTAATAATATTAGTACTTGAATAATGTAGAAATTAACAGTTGACACTCTTTATTACTCGTTGGTAGGACAAATAGGTTTGATACGATAGTTGCATTTTTTTTCTTACTTTTGCATTTTTTCACAATTTTTTTCTTGTTTTAGCATTTTTTATAAGCACTAGGAAAGAAGAAGAGACTGGAACTGAAGTGACTGGAAGTTACTGCAAATTAGAACGGACTAGAAGTGTGGGGAACTGGTCGCTACTCCCCAGTGAACTAACACAGAAGATCGCAGAGCGGCTACTTGCTGATGTCACTGACTACATCAGGTTTCGTGCGGTATGTTCCTCGTGGAGGTCATCAACAGAGGATCCATGTCGTATACGTGTTCCTCCACAGCTACCTTGGTTGATGCTTAGTTTTGATGCGGCTGCGACCAATGCTCGTTCTTTCTTTCGTCTATACGATCAAAAGACTATCACCTTCGAGCTTGAACGTGAGATTGCCAACAACAGGTTTCTCGGCTCTGTGGATGGTTGGTTGGTCCTAGTTAATGAATCTTCTGCCATGCATCTATTCGACCCCTTAACAGGGGACCTAGTCCGTCTACCATCCTTGAGCACACTCCCAAATATCTTATATTATGATGAGCATGAAGTAGGTAATGAGTACAAGATCCAATATGATGGATATGATAATGGAGATGATAATGATGACTCAGATGTTGTGCGTGATATGTTTGTAATTAAGTTGGCAATGTCATCATCTGACCATCACAAGGGGAATCCAGTAGTTATGGTCCTTCTTCCATGTTTTGGCAAATTGGCATTTGCTGAAGTAGGAGATAATACCTGGACAGAGATAGATTTTTGTTTCGATTATTCTGATATCTTGTACTATCAGGGTCAGTTTTATGCAGTAGGCGTTTACGGCGAGCTGATGGTATGTGACCTTGTTGGCCCTTCTGCTAAGGTCATACAGAAGACGACTGAAATAGAATTTGAGATATATCACGGTCGTTGGCATTTGGCGGAGTCTGCCGGTGATTTGTTGGTTGTTGCCAGAAGTTACAAAACTAACCATTTTTATGAATTGGAAAAGTTTGTGGTTTTTAAGGTGGAAAATCTAAGAGATGAGGCAAAGCTTGTGCAGGTGGAAAGCTTGGATGAACAGGTTTTTTTCTTGGGGTCCAACCAATCCATGTCACTCTCTGCAAGTGATTTTCCAGGAAGGATTAGAGGAAACTGCATCTATTTCACTGGTAGTTTGTTCAGTCTATCTGTTCAAACTCCTAAACCCGGGAATGAACATTCTTCTATTCTAGAGTTATTTCACAAAGGAGAAGATTTTGGCGTGTTCAATCAGGTCGATGGCAGTGTTCAATCTCTCCCTTGCTATCCTGATAATTCTCAACAGTTTATTTGGCCTCCACCGGTCTGGTTTAGGCCGAACATTCGTCAAGAAAGTGACTGCTTGAGGAAATTTTTTCAGACGAAAACAAAACCATGCATGAAGAATTTACCACATTAGTCTGGCTTAGGAAACAAGGTCTCCACTTGAGTTGTATTTTTGTTATTTTGTTCCACTGATTCTGTTTTTGATCATTCAACTCTATCAAATTAACAATTTTTCTTTATATTGTCATAACTAGTAAGTACTCTTTGTTATCTTTAGATCATATATATACGTTGTGTCGTTATCACAATTATATTTTCGAAGAAATTCTGGTTTTCAGATTGAGTTTGCTTCAGTATTGTGAGGAAGTTCCCACCCTCGAGGCTAAGATTGGTTGCATCTTTGATTGTTGCATATGTTGCTGTTATATGAGTTACTTATGCTGCTTCAACTACATATTTTGTTTACTGCTGCATCTGAATGTGTGTTCTTAGTAGAGGGCAATAACATGTGTGCTCCATAGACGATATTTGTAGAACTTTTCAGATAAAAAATTCTGCAATAAACACATTTTAGTGTTATGATATATCTACCGTGCTTGAAGAAATGTTCTTGTGTTTGACTTTCCAATGGTATATTCAGTTTTTATTTTCACTTGGACATAACTTGGTGCTGCAGTGAACTAGTCTGCTATTCTGGGTCCAAATGCCATATACCTTCTTCTTTCTCTGCCATGCTGGGTCCAAATGCCATATACCAGATGCTATTCTGGGTCCAATGTGTTGGTTATTGCAACAAATCATTAGAGAAGACTAAAAATACAACTTTGAAAAGATATGACAGATGACAAAATGCAACTTATATATGGTTTTTGAATATTCTCAACTTCCAAAACATAAATAGCTATTGTCATCTCCCAAGGCTTTAAGTGACATATAGAGCCATGTCATTTTTGGAATTGGAGAATGGCCATGTTCAACACCTTGTTCTGGCTGGATTATGAAACTAGAATCCACATATCATTAGAGAAGACTGAAGACTTAACTTTGAAAAGATATGACAAAATGTAACTTATTTCTGGTTGTTGAATATTCTCAACTTCTAAAACATAAATAGCTATTGCCATCTCCAAGGCTGAGATATCTCCCTTTTTACTGTCTTGTGGTAGAAAACTAAAACAATGTTTCATAAGTACAAGTTTAAGAGAAGAAAATGGATCTCATCATCTGTTGACAGAAGAAAATAACTCATATATACATAGTGAAACAAAAGTTTCTATAGTTATCCTGATTTTCTGATCAGAAAATTAAAAAATTCTATAGTTATACAAGTTAATTTAGTTTATGAAAGGCCTACAATTCAAAAATTTTGTACCTGAAGAGCATGAATATCATCAGCCTGGTTAACCAAAGTTAAAAGGCCTTCAAATATTCCATGATAAGAATCCTCTCTCAAGAAGATTTTGCAACTTAATATGTAAGTCAAGTTCCAAAATTGTATATAAACTATAACCAATCATCTGTAGAGAAGTCCATACAATATAAAAAATAGATGTGTAAAGTGTACTTCATTTAAATAGTTCATACAATAGTCCGTGTGAGCTCCACTGAATGTGTCCACAGCATGTGAGAAATAAAGAATTAAAAATCATGTAAGTCCATTTCCCCGTTAATATTTCCAGAAATACAATCAGCATCTAATACTTCCAATTAACATCCAACATCACTTCATTGGGCTTCTGGATCTGTGGCAGTTGAATCTGGGTACCCTATCAATCTCGTTACCCAAAAGGAATCTCCTGCTCTCTTACCTTCAAATGCTTATGGTGTTAGAAATTTTATCCGTTGATTCATAAGATAAAGATAATAAATAATTACAAAAACGTATCTGAATTCATTGCTTAGCTTGATGGATCTTGAAACGTGTCAAGTATATAGGAAATATAATCGCCCTAAACTATACAAGATCACAAGGTCATGACAATGATTCAATACAGTCAAAAAATAGCAAAAACGGAAGATAATGGACAAAACATGCAGCAAAATCGGCCAAAATAGTATATCAACGGTATATTTCAGTATACCGACAGTAAATTGGCTGAAAATAACTAGTTTTATACTGGGTCAAACGGTATATCGGTTGTATATTGTAGTATATCGTCGGTATACTGTTCTGATACAGCGACAAAAATTTAATTTTTTTGTGAAATTGTATCGAACATAAAAAATTCATTTTAAATAGGAATTCAATTTTTTAAAAGTCAAAATCTTATAAAATAAAAAAATTCACAACATGGAAGCATTAGATTTCACAAATTCTAAGAATTGATAGATGAATACCTCAAAATACTCCTAAAATGGGTTCTTGGGAAATCAAAACGTGTCACGATTACACCAAACTCAAAATCCTCAAGGAAGCAAGCTAGGGTAAGATCTATATAGCATATATGATCAAGATCCACAAGAAAAACATGAGTTTCATATATGATACCAAGATCAAAATTCTCTTATCTCACGGATAGATCTAGAAATTTATAAGAGAAAAAAATATGAGTAAAACCCATGGAAATGTACAAAGTCAATAGCTAAACTAGTAGAGAATCATATATGAAACATTTATATGTAATAATATTCACGAAATAAAGATAATAAAAGACAATTCAAATCTTACGTTCATTCCATGTCAAGATGTACTTTTCTATGTCAAAGCTCTGAATCTATCTTCCACTCCACCACCAAGACAGGTTCTGAAATCACACTCTTAAGGCTCAAGGCCCAGCTCCAAGCTTGATGAAGAGGAATGGAAGTGAAGAGGGAAAGAAGAAAAATGGAAAAGAAAGAAGAAAGAGAAAATGAAAATGAAAGGAATTTATAAAGAAAAGGGGTGAGTGGCTCTCAGTCCTTTGTAACTACTACTTTCCACCATAGGAATATTCTGGTAATTTTGCATATTGTTAAATTTTATATATTATTTTATATTAGTGATTGTCTATAATTATATTATTGTTACTTAGTGGCTAGCCAATTAGAATTTGCAAGTGTTAGTTAGTGCTAACTATTGTTAGACATGACTTTAGTAATTAGAATTAATTAAGTTTAGTTGTCATGAAGAGAATATTTATTTTAGTTGTAGAGATTCCTTCCTTTAGTTAATTAGATTCCATTCATGACAAATGGAGAGGGACAAACTTGATATTTTGGCATGACCAAAATCTTATTATAAGAGATAAGTTTAATTAGGGTTCGCCCATTCATTTTATTTCATTCTTTGGCCTCCACCTTCACCAAAATCCTAGATCCCTAAATTCATCCATCCCTCTACCAAAATTTCCTCAATTTTTCTCATTCCTACTCATATTCATCATCATGTAGGCCTAGGAGCTTGGATTGCAAGGAGCACCACTTGGAGAGGAGATTCTAGGAGCTTGTGTCCATTTCAGTGGAGTTTCATTGAAATTTGACTCCCAATGGGTATAATCCATATATTTTTTTTCAATTTCATGATTAATTAGTAGTATTAAACATATATGGACCTTCACATGGCTAAGGACTACCAATAGGAAGAGGAATTAAGCTCTAATAGGCTCTATAGTGATTGTTATATTAAATTTTGTACCCAATTTGAAGAAAATTCGAGATTGGTGCACCAAGTGTTTGTCTTATGGTCAATTAGGTTTATTTTATCCTAATTTGATAGTGTGTTGCTAGTTGTGAGTCTACAATTGGATACAGAGAGTCTGTATCATGATACACCATGATACCGGAAGTGAGATTTGGGTATTCCATGGTGTAAATCCCCTCAACCAATTTAGGGATTATTTGTAATTTTAAAAACTGAGACTAGGGACAAACCGAGATAATTAAAATTTCGGGAGACGATTTTAGGTACCCTCTGACCATATTGCAACCATAGCTACGCGATGTGAATTAACGTTGCCTCGCGCAGTTAATTATTAACTTAGTTAATTGATTTATGGCTAAATTCACCTCAACTGGACCTGACCGAACCAGATCCTTGGACCCTGGCCGGCTCAAACCCCGAGACCAAGCCCGAAGCCCATCCCCTATATAAATACTTAACTTCCTCCATGTAAAACCCTAAACCTACAAAGCCCTCACAAACCCTAACCCTAGGCGAATACTCCCCCTCTCCCTTGCACCCAACCCTTACATCCACCCCGACCGCCGCCTTACAGCCGACCCGCTGCCCCCTTACATCCACCCCGACTGCCCCTACAGCTGACCCGCTGCCCCTTCAGCTGCCCTACAGTCGACCGACCCAGCCGCCCAGCAGACGATGAGCTGCCGGCGCCAACCTGACCCCCCCGTGCGTTGCTGCCGCTGCCGCGCCTGCTGCTGTGCCGCCGCCGCTGCTGCCACCTCGCCGCCGTCGCTGCCACCTCGCCGGAGTACGCCTCGACGAGAGCAGACCCTGTTCGAGCAAGCCACGTAGAGGTAACCACATCAAACCCCGCTTCTTCATGAGAATATCGTAGCGTCGTATCGACGTGTCAATAAATGTTGATATCGGACACAACCATAATCATGTGCATAGTGGATTAATGACTAATAAGATTCAGAATCTGTATATTTACTAGCAAACCCTAAATCGTGAGGCATAACACCAAGGACTAGCATCTCCACCTTAAAACCTGTCCATAAACCTCGTGTAATGAACATAGAATCCAAGGAACATATGTTCGCGTAGATCAGAGATCGTGGTCAAACCGTAACTTGGAATTATTGTCACAAGGCTCAGGATGTTCGAGCACAGAACACGTGTGCACCTTAGCTACGCGCACACGTGACGCTGTATTCGAACAGACGTGAACTTGCGATAATACTCAATCAATGATGTAAAAATTCCCCTAGTCGGCCGACTAGTCGGGGACTAGTCGCTAGTCGGCCGCCGCCGACTGGACTAGGGGGGTAGTCTGCTCGGAAATAGCCTGGGACAGTAATCGCTGCTAGTCGGCCGACTAGGCGGCCCTAGTCGGCTAGATGGGCCTAGTCGGCCGACTAGACGTTGCTTCAAAAAAAAAAATCGGGTACAAGTTGTCCAACCCGACCCGTTGGACCTCTCTTTCAAAAAAACCTAAAAAGTGAGGAGGCAGAAGAAGAAGAGACAGAAGAAGCAGAGGCAGAAGAACTGAAGAAGGAGAAGTGAGGAGGAGGAGAAAGAGAAGAAGACTCAGAAGAAGAAGGAGAAAGAGAACTAGAGAAGAAGACGCAGAAGAAGAAGGAGAAGAAAAGGAGGGGACTTACCTGATCCGCCCAGCCCGCAGCCCCCAGGCACACCCGCTGGCGCCGCCCGCCCGCCGCCCGCCCAGCCCGCAGGTAATTCCTTCTCCTTCTCCTTCTCCTTCATGCTTCTTCCATTGTCTGGGACCCTGGGTTGTAGAGTAGTGGTTAAGGTTTATATTTATTTATTTATTTTTCCTCTTCCTTTTTGGTTGTAGAGTAGTGGTTTTGATGTAACGAATGGTTACTTGCCTGTTCCATTGTCTGGGTTGGTTTTGTAAAGGTTGCAAAATTCAGCATTTGCAAGTTTCGGTCGGACATTTGTGATTTTTTTAGACTATTGTTTTTTCTTGGGATTATCGTACTAGTACTTGCTATTTCGTTCTGTCAGATCATTAACCCATTCGAAAAAAGGATAATCATTTCTCTGAAAAATGCAACGTTCAAACCTCCTTCCAGAAGGCCTTCATCAAAGAACTAATTAGAGTAACTTAATGTTTAAAATAGATGAAGGTACTTAAAATAAACAGTACAAACGCGACATTATTAAGGTCAAAACCGACAATATGTTAATATCTAGAGTTTTGGTGCAACGGTACAAACGCGACTTCATTTATTCAATTACAAATTTACAATATTTCAATATCTAGAATTTTGTTTATTTTTGTGCTGACTGCTGCTGCTTTTTTTTTGGAGATTTTAATGTCTGTTGTTGTCTTCCAAAGTGTCTACTAGAGCATTCTGCATTCCAATAGAAAAATGACAATTAGATGCAATACAGTAAAATAAACGAGTGTTTGCTTACATTTAACTTTGCTATTAATACAATAGAAAAATGACAATTTCACAAAAGTTGTTGCTCTTAATACATGCTATTTTTTTTTTACTTTGTATTAACTTTGCTATTAATACATGCTATTAATACATGCTATTCCAATAGAAAAATGATAAGTATTAATAAATATATATGTTGTTTTTTGTTTTTTTTATACATACTATTAAATTATTAATACATGCTATTACATTTAACTTTGTATTAACTTTGTATTTTTTTTACTTTGTATTAACTTTGTTTTTTTATTAGATATGACTACTTCATCGGCCGCTTCAAATTCCAATGTTGGTGAGATGGCAAGTGATTTGAACATTCAAAATGCTTTGAAACGTGCATCCGATGACATTGGATGGAAGTATGGTGAAATTGTGGATGCTACTAAATTAGACCGAGTGAAATGCAAGTTATGTTCGAAGATTATGTCCGGAGGCATCTACCGGCTCAAATGTCATGTAGCCGGTCGATCCGGAAATGTGAAAGCTTGCAATAAAGCCTCTAAAGAAGCAATACAAGAATGTGTAGAGACACTTGATGGTGCTAAGAAGAAAAAGATGCAAAAGCAAATTGAAGAGATAGAACTTAGAAGAGAAATCTCGACATCACATAATGGTTTGGAAATGGATGCGGATATGGAAGTCACGAGACCGAGGTCTACTATTGATAGATTTGTGGAGATTAATCCAGAAAAAAATACCGACTCTACAATATTTAGAAAACAAGCAAATTTGACGGTCTTGATGGACAAGAAGAAGGTTATGGATACGCAACAATACATAGCCCAATGGGTCATTGAGAGTGGCATTCCTTTCAATGCCATTGAAAATGATAGTTTCAAGCTAATGACGGAGGCTATTGGACAATTTGGTCCCGGATTACCTACGCCAAGTCGATATCGGTTGGGTGGCCCATGTTTGAATGCGGAGGTGTCGAGAATTAAGAACTCTCTAAAGAAGCATGAAGATGAGTGGGCCATATCCGGTTGTTCCATTATGACTGATGCTTGGACCGACCGCAAAAGGAGAAGCATTATGAACTTGTGTGTTCATTGTAGGGAAGGGATCTCTTTCATTTCTTCAAGGGAAGATTCCGATGCATCTCATACGGGATCCTACATTTTTGAATATGTCGATAAATGCATTGACGATGAGGGTCAAAAAAGGTAGTGCAAGTTGTGACGGATAATGCTTCAAACAACATGGCGGCGGCGACTTTGATGGCAACCAAAAGGCCTAATTTATTTTGGACTTCTTGTGCCACACATACGGTGAATCTTATGCTTGAGGCAATTGGTAAACTTCCAAGGTAAGTCTTGACTCATAAACTCTTAGTTCGTTACTTTTTTAATTTTTACTTGGTAACTTCATTACTTATTTACTTGGTAAACTTTCAACTTTCAAGATTCAAGAGTGCAATTGATAAGGCAAGGGCCTTAACAATCTTCATATATTCTCATCACTCAACCTTGAGTATGATGAGAAAGTTGACAAAGAAGCGTGACATAGTACGACCGGGTGTAACACGATTTGCAAGTAACTACCTTACTTTGCAAAGCTTGGTGGAGAAGAAGGAACAACTAAGGCTTATGTTTGCTTCCGAAGAATGGGCCCGTAATTCACATTCCAAAAGTGTGAAGGAAAAAATTGCATATGCAACAGTCGTTAGCATCTCTTTTTGGAAGTCGGTAAATTCATGCTTGATTGTTTTCCGGCCATTGGTGAGAGTCCTTCGCCTTGTTGATAGTGATAGGCCATCTATGCCATGGTTGTATGGAGAACTTGAAGTGGCAAAAAAAGAAATCAAGGAGGAAGTCTATAGTGGAGTTGAAAAGAATTATAAACCGATAATTGACATTATCGAGTCTAGATCCAAAGGTAGGCTTGATTCCAATTTGCACTTGGCGGGATATTTGCTTAATCCATACTACTTTGCAAAGAATAGGGTGGAGATAGGAGAAGATTTAGCTTGTATGAAAGCTATTCTAAATTGTGTGGAGAAATTCTTTCCCGATGACTTGAACACTCAAGTGAAAGTGAGTGACGAAGAATTAATCATGTATAAGAATTTGGTGGGGATGTTTGGAAGAAAACAAGCAGAACTTTCTTATCAAACTAAAGGTGTGAATGACTTTAATCCCGGTAAGTCTTCAAACTCTTCACTCATAAACTCCTAGTTCATTATTTATTTACTTGGTTACTTTACTTCATTGACTAATACTTATTCACATGTTTTGTATGATAATGAATGCTAGCCGGGTGGTGGAGTAATTATGGTGGCAATGCACCAAACTTGAAGAAGATGGCAATTAGAATCCTCTCCTTGACCACAAGTTCATCGGGTTGTGAGAGGAATTGGAGTACTTTTGAAGGAGTATGCCACTTTTATTTTATTTTTTGATATATTGTTTTTGGTATTCTTCATTTAACTAATTAGAATGTTCTAATTTTATATTGTAGGTGCATACAAAAAAGAGAAATAGACTTGATTCGGAAAGATTGAACAAGTTGGTGTATGTCCAATTCAACTCCAAAATTTACAATAAGAAGAAAAGAGTTAATGATGATAAAGATGTTCTTCAAGCGGATGATTGTTCTCAAGCTCAACATTGGTTGGTTGATGGGATCGATGATGAGAGTGATGTTGATCCCGTCACCGGAGCTACATGGGAGGTACTTGACCAAGCGGTGGGAGCAAATGAAATACTTGAACCTAGGAGGAGCTCTAGGATCACGAGAGAACTTGATGAGGAAGAGTTCATCTCGGAGGCCGAAGAAGATGATGAAGATGATGACTTTGAGTTCGACGAAGAAAGAGATGTGCCCTTAGTGGATGAGCACGATGATATCTTTGATGATTGAGGAACACTTTGATCTATCTTCTTTTGTTTTTGTGAAATTTTGCTTATGTATAAGACTGTCACTTTGGAGTTTGGATACTTGAAGTTAATATTTTGATGACATATGACATGACATATATACATATATATATATATATATATATATATATATATATATATATATATATATATTAAAAAAATCCAAAACGACTAATCCGACTAGTCCCCGACTAATCCGTTTAATCCCTAGTCCCCGCGGGCCGACTAGCGGCCGACTAGCGATTTTTACAACCTTGTACTCAATGCGTCGCGTTGTAGTCGTGTACAATTAATGTTTAGCGTCTGATATGAGACTGTTGTATTATATTTGTGTTTAGGACCTTTGGATCAGCCAAGAGACTGCAGGAACCGGCTTCTGGCATTCACAGCTTCAGGACCCAAGCAAGATACCTTGCCATATTTACTGTCTAATTTAAATATTGCATATGTTGTATTGTATTCTTGTTGCTTTTACTTTATACAACTGTGCGCGTCCGAGATTGTTCGGGTGCATTCGACGGATACGTCGATGATTTGTATACTGGCCTAGTCATTAGCAGACTCACCCATTGGATGATACCCTGTTATCATCTGAGACCTGACACCTTACACGTTTACAGAGACATTCATATTGGGATGTGGGTTTGCGTACTCGACTAGCTATCGTTACGTGTAACCTACATCACGGTTAGTACGTAGTTTAATTTATATTTTATTGATAGAGACTTGGCATATAGAGACGTGGTATGCACGTCGAGTAGTCGACTTGCGTATCTACATTGGGCGGGGAGGACATTAGTAGGCGTATGAGATACACCCATTGGATTCCGTAGTATCCAGAGGAGCCACAGATCCAATGACTCCCTTTACACTGCTGCCACGATCTTCGGAGCGATATGGACGATATACTGTACTGTTGCCACGTTCTTCGGAGCGATATGGACGATATACTGCACTGCTGCCACGCTCTTCGGGGTGTTGGACGTTATGCCTACGCCTACCCATACGTACCAAAGTTGTCCTCACATTGCATTCACTTAGATGGTTAGCACACCCTTTAGTGTATTTATTCTATTCAGTATTTATATATGGCATGCTTCTATGTATCTTGTTACGTCCCTCTGAGGACCTGGTTCCCTTCCAGATTTGGACGAGGTTTACTACCCCACAGTATACGGCCCAGGACAGGAGACGCGATTTACTACCACAGAGGAGCTAGAGGTGTTACTGTCAGAGTTTCCGTGATCAGTTGGTAGGCTTTCTGCCTAGGATTTGGAGCGTCATTATTTAGGCAGCTGATGCCTTAGTCTTTATCTTTTATCATTCATTGCAGTACTTTCTTTCGTCATAGTAGTGAGTTTGTTCCCACCAGACATTATGGGTTGTACTATGATATCTTGAGACTGGCGTTTATCTTCCAGCAGTTTATTTAGTACTTCTTGCTCTTTATATTGTGGATGAGATTAGTTTACCTATTGTTGACTGATATTGAGACATGTTAGTTATTTAGGACAGCGTAGCACTCTTCGTTGGATCCATTAAATTGGGATATCCCCGGAGACGTGTCAGCTGGCTATTGTCACGTGGCCTAATTCCATGTATTTTGGGACGGACGTGACATGGTTTTAGTGGTGGCCCATGCAGGTCGACTTTTTCGCTTGTGGTATGGTAACGTACCCAGCGAGCCTGTAATAGGATAGAAGTTACTAGGTCTCATCCACTTTTGATTTGCCTTTGAACTTCCTTCATACAGCTTCTAAATGCCTGCAGCCTGTTTGTTGTATTCGTACTCTTTTAATGAAGTCCTATCTCTTGCAGCAAAATGAATTTGCGCAGTGGACGAGGGGCACCCAGTGCCACGGTGCCAGATAACACCACTCAAGGAGAGGAGGTACCCCAAGGGCAACCCCCGCTACAGATGTCACTACCCGATTCTAGAAAATAGGATTTTTTTTTATTTGGTAAATTGTGTATTGTATTTAATTAATTATATTTATATTTATTTAGTGATTGTATTATTTTTAATTGATTGTTTTAGGGTTTTGGCTAGCCTGGACCCATGTCAGACCCTAGTGGACCCATGTCCGACCCAACCCACACCCTTGTGAGACATATTTTTGGGTTTTAGAATATTTATTATATTTTTAGTGGATTAGTTGGAGAGATTTGGAGTTAGTTTGAGTGCTTTTGGAACCCGAAACCCAAACCCAAGTGAGAGGAGGGCATTTTGGGCATTTGGAGAATTAGTGAAACCCTTTTATTGCTTGGCCGGCCCCTATTCCCAGCCCACACCCGACCACAGCAGCCACTCCCCCCATTCCTTCTTCACTTCTTCTTCTTCTCCACTCCTTTTTCTTCTTCCTTTCTACTTCCCACTTCAAGTAAGTACCTATTCCTCTTCTTTCTTCTTCTATTCTCCATGGTTGTTAACCCTAACCTTATGATTTTTCCCTAACCTAGGTGTGTAGAGCCTAGATTTGGTGTGGAGGCTAGATTTGGAGGCTTGGAGCTTGAGGGACGTGATTTCAAGTGGATTGGAGACTTTGGCATTGGGATTCCAACTCCCAAGAGGTAAACCCTAACTTTCTCCTTGCTAATTACTTTTATGTAGTGTAATTAGTGGTTTAGAACCTTCCTAGACCCTAAGCCTACCCGTGGGAGGAAGTTGGAACTAGTTTGGTTGAGTTTAGAGACTTTGACACTAGGTTTTGTGTCAATTTCGGGTGGAATCCGAATTTGGCCCAATTTTGGGTGATGCCCTAGGTTAGACGGACCTAGGTAGACGTTGTCGGGTGTCTTGAGGGTGAGAGTGTCTCCGTTCGGACACGGGAAGTCGTGTCGTGGAGAAACGGACGTTTCGGGCGAATTTGGGTTTTCGTCGTCGCCGATTCTAAGTGCGTGTGCGTTTTCGCCACGGGACTAGAATCGACGGGGTAGTATTTTTTCTAGGATCTAGGCATCATTTAGAACCCGTGGGTAAATTTTGGGCCGATTTCGAGTTGGTTTGGTGTGCGTTTCAGGAGGTTTTCCGAACCGCACACCGCGTGTTCGTCGAAATGACCGTACGGCCATTTCTACTTGGTTTCCTAGTTTCGGGCTTGTGCGCGCGTTGGGTTAGCTTCGGGGAGTGTGTGCTAGAGTTCTCGGGTTATATTTTATATATTTATAGGTGTTTGTGCGTGTCGGGGTCGTTGGGCGTGAGTGGGACGTGTTGTTTGTGTGTTGTGTGCGTTGTGCTGTGTTGTGTATTTGTCTATATATATATATATATATATATATATATATGTGTGTGTCTCTATGTATATATATTTATGTATATTTGTTTGAATATCTATATATGTGTGTGTATTTATATATATATACTAGTGTGGGTGTGTGTGTATATATATATATATATATATATATATATATATATATATATATATGTTAGTGTGTGAGTGTGTATTTATATGCATAAGTGGTTGTGAGTGTGTATATATAAATATATATGTAAGTATGTGTGTATATATATATATATATATATATGTATATAGGTGTGTGTCTGTCTGTATGTGATTGTGTGTGTGTGAGAGTGCAGAGGGGGGGAGCCAGCACTGTGCAGCAGCTGCTGTGCACAGCAGCAGAGCAGCTGCACAGCAGCAGCAACAGCAGTATAATGAAGTAGCAGCAGCAGCATTTATGCACAGCAGCAGCAGCATTAAGGCAGCAGCAGCAGTACAAGCAAAGGCGGCAGCAGCAGTACAAGCAAGCATGCAGCAAGGTAGCTTAGCTAGGTAGTAGAGGGAGAGGTAGTTTGATAGTCTAAAGAGATAGATAGATAGATTTATAAATAGATAGCTAGATAGATGGATTGATAGATAGTTTATTAGATAGATGGATAAGTAGTTAAGTAGATAGTTAGATAGATATTGGATATAGATAGATGGATAGGTAGATAGTTAGATATAGTTAGATATCTATATCTATATCTATATCTATATGCATAGATATATATACCTATAGCTAGATAGGTATGTGTTATAGTTATATATGTATATATATTTAGGTATGGGTTATGTGTATATGTGTTGTGAATATATACGTATATGCATATAGATATCTAGGTGTATATATATATATATATATGCTATATATATATTTTCTAGCCTAGATTAATAACTAGGAATATATTTATAAGCCTAGATAGCTAACTAGAGGGGTAGTTAGAGGGGTATTGGAGAGTATCCCAATACCTTGAGATATCAAGGTATCTTACCAAGGTATTGAGTTTCGAGTGGAGTTTGAGCATTAGCCTAGGAATAGTATTGGAGTGATTTTTATATGTATATGTATATGTATATATAATTACGCGTGCTAGCATAGGTTTTAGCGGGTTTAGGCGGGGTGCGTGGCCTAGGGCGAGGTATCGGATACCGAGGGTATCCCGGTATCTCGAGGAGGCGAGTTTGAGAGTTTACTAGCTTAATGAGCTCAGTTTGACCTAGAATTTCAGGGGCACCCTAGTTTGACCTAGCTTTGACCATAATTGTCCTCGTTGATCGTAAAAGTCAACATTTGACCTAGTTTTGACCTAGAGTTGATTTTTTGGACCCCAGGTTGACTTTTTGACCCGAATTTCACCGGTTTGACCCGTTCGACCTAGAATATCCCTAGAAGCCTGTTTTTAATTATTTTATATCAGTTTAAATCCATAGAACCCTGTTTAATTCTGCTTTTCGCAATAGGTTCTTGCGACACCGGTCCGGATCTCGATCCTCATCAGTTGCTCAGGACGTCTGGCGAGTACCTACCTCTGATAGTTTACATTTCATGATAGCGTTTATATCACCTGTTCTAGAACTGTAATACTTGATTCTGACACATTGTTACACGAGCTGGTACTAGTGGATCCCGTCATGAGATGCTATCCCCCTTACCGTGTTCAGCGGGTACTCTATCACGTATATTTCATCATGTGCTTCAGGTATTGATTCTCATGTGCTATCATGTGCTTCTTGTGCTCTCGCTTTCATGTGCGCGAGCTATTATCATGTACGTAGCGTGTTGTGGTTGGATCCAAGAGTATTAGTGGGGGAGGGGAGTAGGAGTTGGTTATGTGATCAAAGCCAAACAGTATTCATGTGTATGTCGGTTATGCAACTCACGCATAACGGAGTTATCGTAGTGTTTTTCATGTGCAACCTAAGCCGATCACATAACGAACTTGTGCTCAAGGCACTTAGCTAGTATTCATGTTTTCTCACCTGCAGTTACTTTTCCACTACTTGTATTGTTCTCCAGTTTACTTTGCAGCTACTTATTCTGCTTCATCATGTATTTATTTCCTGTGCATCTTGTATACTTTTCTATTGCTCGTCATATACACCTTATCATGTATTTGGAGTTGCTTTCAGAGTTATGTACTTAGCTCCAGTCCTGACTGGGCATATTTTTTTCAGAGGATCCTGAGGATTACTGCCCGACGTTCTACGGGCCGGGTGTTGACGAGTGCTGTGACCCCGAGACTGAGGAGGAGCTTTGCGAGGAGACGCCGTTAGCGCCCTAGTTAGCTAGGTGGGTTTCCTGGGTTGTTCCCAGCTGCTTATATTTTGGATGATTGTACTTATTCTTTTGATGCTGTGATGTTGTAGACTATTATAGACTTGGACTGTATTTTGGTTATTGTCTTGCTCTCTTTGGTTATGTTTCTTTATTTATATCATATCGTGCTTTTATTCTTCCCCTAGTTATTGTGATTGAGAGATTATATATATTACGTGGTTGCCCTCCTTTTGGAGAGGATTATTCATATATATATTGCGTGGTTGCCATCCTTTTGGAGAGGTTATTGACAGATTTTTGTGAGTTATATAGATAGTTGGTTGACCTAGAACGGACCTTACAGCGTTCTACCGCCGATTCTGCGGCGTAGGCTGGACGTACCCACGACTCATGTCCAATTTTTTGGGTGCGGGTCGTGACACGTTTTTGGTGGTGGCCCATGCAGGTCTACTTTTTAGGTTTACCTGCAATAAGATATAGGATATAGGCTGAGAGAGTGTGTCCTCAATCACAACTAGGACCCTTTCTGATTTCTTTTGCTATCTTTAATTTTTCTGAAATTGTTTTCCTTTGCAATATTACTGTCATTCTTTGATGATACCGTTTCTTGCACTGTATTGACTTCTTTTGGATCTGTGTTCTTCTTGATTCCATTCCAGCACTTGCTTTATTTGATTCCGGGGCTTCCCATAGCTTTGTGTCTGTATCTTTTGCTGTTAGACACCATCTTGTTGCTGAACCTTTAGCTAGACTCTGCAAGATCACGACCGGGGGTGGTATCATCCTAGTCAGTGATGTCTGCAGAGACCGGAGAGTTACCTTGGGAGGCCGGGAGTTGAGTGTGTGCCTACTCGTAATGCCACTTCCGAGCTATGATATTGTACTCGGGATGGATTGGTTGAGTATGCATTGTGCTAGTATAGATTGTCGTGGAGGCAGAGTGTTGTTTAGTCCGCCGGGTGAGCCAGAGTTTCAGTTTGCCAGAGGAGCAGCGGAGCAGACCGAGGGAGTCTTCTGCGGAGCCCTGGTGGTAGAGCCGAGGTTGCTACATCCACTGATAGAGGAGTACATGGATGTCTTTCCGGAGGAGTTGCCAGGGTTACCTCCGGACAGAGATGTGGAGTTCTCTATAGACTTGGTGCCAGGCGCGGAGCCGATATCCCAGCACGTCTATAGAGTCAACAACAGTGAGCTGATAGAGTTGAAGAAGCAGGTGGATGAGCTTAAGGACAAGGGATTTATCAGATCTACAGAAGCAGGGACGTGGTATTCGTCGAAGATCAGACCATGACCAACACTTTGGATTCCGAGATGCCTTCTGAGGCTAAGGAATTGCATGAGTTTGAGGAATTGCCTGAGTTAGAGTCATTTCGCTTTGAGCAGTTTTCAGAGGACATCGCAGAGGATCCAGTTATGGGGGAGCCAGTACATGTAGTTGCTTTCAACCTTGATCATAAGCCTGCTGATGGTGGTCAGGGTGACCCTCAGGAGGATGAGCATGCCGAGGAGGTAGTTCCTGACGGGGAGGAGGTTGTTGATATACAGCCGACACCAGTGCTTCCGTTAAGGAGTGACAGAGCGTCGACCATCTACGAGATACTCACTGGATGAGTATGTGCTACTGACTGACGAGGGAGAGCCCGAAAATTTTGCAGAGGCTATAGAAGACGAACACAGGCAGGAGTCGATGGAGGCCATGCATGAGCGGATGGAGGCCATGCAGGAAGAGACGAGTTCCTTGGAGGCCAACTCTACTTATGATCTGGTGCGGTTGCCAAAGAGCAAGAAGGCTTTGAAAAATCGATGGGTGTTCAGAGTGAAGCAGACAGATGGTGCTACTCGCCCTCGATACAAAGCAAGACTGGTAGTTAAAGGCTACGGTCAGCGGAAAGGCGTAGATTATGAAGAGATCTTTTCGTCAGTCGTCAAGCAGTCGTCTATTCGGGTGGTGCTAGCATTGACAGCCAGTTTCAACTTGGAGGTCGAGCAAATGGACGTGAAGACGACATTCCTCCACGGTGATCTTGAGGAGGAGTTATACATGGAGCAGTCAGAGGGATTCTGTGAGAAGGGCAAATCACACTTGTTCTACCGGTTGAAGAAGAGCTTGTATGGTCTGAAGCAGGCTCTGAGACAGTGGTACAGGAAGTTCGAGTCGTTTATGGGGGAGCATGGTAACCATGGTTATGCACGGACGACATCGGGCTATTGTGTATTTGTGAGGTACTTTGCCAATGATGATTTCATTATTTTATTGCTCTATGTTGATGATATGCTAATAATGGGTCGGAATGCTACTAGAATAGCGGAGTTGAAACGCCAACTGGGTACGGCCTTCTCTATGAAGGATTTGGACGCAGCGAAGACTATTCTTGGGATGGAGATCAGCCGAGATAGAGAGTCCAAGCTGTTACACTTGTCCCAAAAGAAGTACATTTACCGGGTACTTCAGCGTTTCGGGATGGACGGTTCGAAGAAAGTGAGTTGTCCCCTTGCGGCTCACTTTAAGTTCACTGAGGAGCAGTGTCCATCTACCGAAGACGAGAATGAAGATATGGAGCGGGTTCCATATGCCTCAGCTGTGGGAAGTCTCATGTATGCTATGGTGTGTACGAGGCCAGACATTGCTCACGTAGTTGGCACAGTTAGGAGGTATCTTTCAAATTCTGGAAGGATACATTGGAGTGCGGTCAAGTGGATACTATGATACCTTCAGGGCACTGCCGATTGGAGACTTGCTTTTGTTGGTGACGAGCCGAAGCTGATTGGGTATACCGACGCTGATATGGCTGGAGATATAGATACGAGGCGATCAACTTCGGACTATGTGATGATATTTGCTGGTGGAGCAGTATCATGGAAGTCGCGGTTGCAGAAGTACGTTGCTTTGTCGACGACGGAGGCAGAGTACATTGAGGGCAGTGTACTTTAAAGTATTTGAGTGTTGGTCGTGGTCTTCCAACTTTCCTGTTTCGGAAATGCTTTCTCAGTATTTGAGGGCAGTGTACTTTTAAAGTATTGGTTCCTAATAATTATGCTTTAATTTGCATAGGGAATTAGGTGGCTTGACATACTGATATTTTGGTTTTATTTTGTTGGAAGATCTGGTGGATATTTGTATATGGAGTTTATATTTTACTTGGTGCTTAATTTGGACTTTTGATCTTTAAGAAATTATGAACCAAGTATTGCAGATTTGTTTGGGTTTTATTCTTTGTTGAAGTTCAAAAACGCCCATTGACAACAAAATGATTCGTCGTTGTCTTTAAGTATTTTTTGTTATCCTTGAGTTCATAAAGTCATCCATCTTTCATGTGTTTCTTTGAAGTTGTATGTGATATACTTAGGTTTGTTATTGTCTCCATATTGGTGGAAGATGTAACCAATTTTATTTGAGAACTGCATCAATACTCTATTGGGTTTATTTTTTGGAAGCTTTCTATGTTTATCTTCGGCATGCCTTAGTTTTCGAAGTTCGTATAAAGAATCATTGGTTTCTATGCCTTAGTTATGTTTCCAAAAGAACCATGTTACTTATGTGGACAATTACACCGATTTCCTGTCTTCCTAATAGCCTAAGATTATACTACTATCATACTTCCGTTCGTGTACTTAATTCTCTGTTACAATGATTTCCTTGGCGAAGATGAACCTGGCAAGCAGGTTACAACTTACAAGTGCCGTCCGGATAAAGAATACCAGCAAGTCTCATGTTGCGTTTAAGGTGTGTTCAGTGTCAAATATACCATACCTAGTCAAATTTCATACTATTATCTCTATTAAACTTTGTAAAGTAGTTCTTGTTCATATTGCATAATTGTTAATTTTCAAAGAAAATAACTGAATAATTCCGTATTTATTTAAACCTCTTAAGACCAGGCTGTCTTATTTTACTTAGTATGCTTTTGTTTTTTGCTTCAGTTTCAAACAACTGCACCAAAGAGCTGCTTTATGTGCCCTCCTGGTGCTATATTATCTCCTGGGGAGAGTATCATAGCAACTGGTAATTTATTATTATTTTCTTGTTTATCTCCACTTGTAGTTGATCTCTTATTTGAGATATTAATTTCAATTTTCAATTGGTAGTTTTCAAGTTTGTAGAGTAGCCTGAGAATAACGAGAAACCCCAAGATCAAAAAAGCTAGGTCAAGTTTAAGATTATAAGCTTGAAGGTGAAAGGACCCATGGAGTATGTACCTGAACTGGTGATTTTATTTATAATTTAGATGCTTTGTAACTTGATAACCCAAGTTTTAACATAGGCTCCAGATTCTTATTGCTTTTTGTTACATATTTTGGAGAAGGTTAGTGTTTTACTTGAACAATCCGGTTTACCACCTCTCTTAGAAACTGACAGCATTTTCAAATTAATCTTGTTTAACAAGAATGTTGTGAATTAGTTCATCTTCATTATTATTTTCAAGTAGAATATAATATAAAGTAGCATATCATTGTTAACCTGTCACTATTAACGTGATCAATGATCATAATTGATTATAGTGCTGAATTTCTGAATGAAATCCTTCATATATTTGCACATCAAATCAGTATCTGCTTTCTGAGTACCTTTCAAATTTCCAGAAGTAAATTATTATCCTTTTTTTTTTGTACGCACCTTGTTATAATGTTTAACTAGGGTCACATATATTGTATTTGGTGTCTGTAGGATACAAGTAGAGTAAACTATGCAAATTAGCTTTTCCTACTTTACCATATGGGTAGATTAAGCTCTTTAAACGAGTAAATCAGGATTTTGGAAGATGATTTAGCTTGTGGCCTCGCAAGGAAAGTGGATTATCTTTGCCCATCTGAACGGTGTCAGCTATGGAGCGTGTGAAAGCTCCCACAGAATTAAGACAGTCATGACCAACTGTTAACCTGAAATCGATCCTCTAGACTGATGCCCAAATTCTTAGGCAAGGTTGATATGTTCAAGAGAGAGCCTTACCATAAACCTATAGGACGATTGACAGGTAGACGTATCTATCTTTTTAGTCATGCACTTTAAGCTCATACAACCAAGGAGCAAATTCCAAGTTCCCTTGGACAATGAGAAAGAAAAGGGTAAGAAATTAGATTAATTCTAGGAAATTGCATTCATCTAGCTAAACAGGGGAAAATAATGCCATTCCAACATTGCAGAAAAGAGCAAAATATAAAGTATAATTCCACTATCTTATCCCACTATCTAATATATGTTTCCCTCAGCTCTCTTTTTCCCCCATGTTATTGAAGAGGAAAAAAGAGAGGAAAGGGTTTATATATCAATGGAGGAAAAACAAGCTTTGCTTAACTTATTCTCTTTCGTAATGACATAACTGAAAGATACATTTCACTTAATGAGAAATATAGATATGAAAATCTGATAGAAACTTTAATTATTTTAACCCATTAATAGTTGGTAATTCTTATAGACCAACTAATCATGCTCCTCAATTCTATCAATAGTACTATTATTGAATATTTCATCTCATCCTTAGAGGAGATCATACTTTGTGTATGATTACAAAATCTCTAAACAGAAATAAAGACCAGGACCAAGACATTCAATAAGACTAATTACTTTAGTGCACTATGATTTATAATCTTAAGAAGGCCAATTGTACATGCTCCAGGATTATATCCGTACAACTACAATACATTTGAAACATAAATTAGAAATTTGATCACACAGTACTGTAAGTATAAATCATAGCATAAGAAATTTAATCAGCAATCATACTATGTCCATCTTACCAGAGCAGATCAATGGACTGGTTCTAATCAGATTGGATTTGTTGACATATCCATATTCAAAATGATCAGACATTATATGATGGATCCAGCAAATAATATTCTAGGTAATGGTCGTCCAGATCACGGTGCAAGATTTGGTCATGGTGATTTGTAGACCCCTTTCATGCTACAGCTTATAGCTGATCTCAGCTTGATACTTGATCGAACATTAACATTTAGTTTCTTGTACTTGATTTTCATTGATAAGTTTCAAGGTACTTCATAAAGATAAGGGTGATTTGGAGAACATTTAAGTATTGAAAGATCCTAAGCCATATGACCAAATTCTTTGACTAGCTTTGAAAATAATGCCAGCCTTCTGTGATTCCATATACTGCACAAAGGCAACTTGGCAACAAACAAAGACTTCTCATAAAAAATTGAAGTCTCCGTAGTAGTCAAGGGAACCCACCTTTGCTCGTCATAATGTAGGTCATGCAATGAGGGAACAACCATCCAGAACGTATGTTAAGAGAAAAAGAATATTGAAGTGTCACGACAAAGTTCTAATTTAGGGCATATATGATGATGAGGGTGTGTATTACATTTCCTATATAAAAGCCCAGACATTTGGAAGATGACTACTTTTGTTTGCTCCAATATCAGAACTGTCATATTTCTTAATAGCTGCTTATGACCAGTTTGTTATTTTATTTGTTTGTAACTGTAGTTAGGATGACGAGTTAGACAACAAGATTCTTGTTTCAAGTCAATTGGAAGATGATTACTTGATGACTTTTTTTACTTGATTTACTTCCCTGCAACAGTTTGACGAGCAGAAAGACCAGGTTGCTGTCGAGCAAATCCTGCGAGTGGTCTTCTTGGACATAATAGACCGTGCCAGCCCTGTAAGCTGCCATTGGCAATAGTGTGTTCTAGTGCATAGTTTAACTGCATGTTTAATGTTAAGCATATTTCTGATTTATGCATTATGTTATTGTGTCATCAAAGCAATTGGATAGACTGAAGCGTCAGCTGGCCGAGGCCGCCGATGCAGCACTTGAGACATGGAAAAAACCTCCAGAAGATACTGGCCCTAGGATCTTAGGCGAAGGGCTTGTTATTTGATGAATGGGTAAGTCAATTGTGGATAAAATTTCTGTATTGACATCAATGTTAACTATAAAGCACTTTCTCAACTCTTCACTTGTGTTATTGCAGAAGGAGCGAAGGGAGAGATACTTAGCCAGGCAGCAAGTGGAAGGGGTCGATTCCGTGTAAAGTGCGGTTGTCGATTGTTGTAATATGTAAACGTATATTTTGGTTATGGGACTTGGTTTCAATATTCAAGTTTGGTTGTGAGGGTTCCCGTTTGTTAAAAATTTCAAGTAGAAACCAAAAAAAGAAATGTGCAGAAGGATGTGATATGGATCTCTGAAATTTTTTGATGCTTTCCATGGGATTATATCCAACTTGTAAATGACCGGATTTTGCTTTGCTAATTAATGAATAACCATCTTTTACTAATGGTCAATTTACGTTAACTATCTCTATGTTTTATATTTATTACACGAACTATCTTTATTTTGAAACTATTTACACGAATCATCCTATGTTTTATAATTTATTTTGAAACTAATTATACGAACTACATATTTTGGGTATTACATGAGGGACCATCCTTATGTTTTATATTTTATATAAAGAGTTATAACATTAAATATTTTATCTCAAAAAATAAAATATGAATGAGAGGAATAGTCCGTCTAATTATTTTTAAAGAAAGGATGGTCCCTCATGTAATACCCATGAAACATGTTTTATGATACATGATTGAAGCATGCTTATGATAAATGATTTGAGTTTGACTAATATGTGTAGAGGATAATTTCCTCGCAGGATCACTTTACTGCAGATGACATGCATATATTTATGTTATTTCTGGTTGTCTAATTGTTGATATTTTGTTAAATGCCTAATGATCTGCAATTGTTGGTTTATGATCTCAATTGTTTAAAGAAGAGTTTGTGACTGATAAATTGCTTAATTTACAGGACGTCCTCAATTAAATCTCTCCCAACATGCTTTTGCAACTTAGAAAATATATGCTACAAGAGTTAGTAGTAAGCTAGATAGAAGTCTCGATCCGTCCAAGTGAGAGGTCCATTCCGAGAGTGATAATGTTCCAGAAGTTCATCATTTCTTTGAACTTGTTTGGTTTATGGAACACATCGACGGAAATGTCTAATTTTGCTTGGTTTGTATATGACTCCACCCATGTATGTTTATTGTTTTGTTCTATTTTCAACACCTCACTCGTATTCTCAATTCTCCAAGGCCTTGATTTGTTTTCAAAAATTAATTATTTGCTCATCCATTGTTCTTTTCGGTATTTGAAAATGATAAAAAAAATTGAAAAAAAATCCTAAAATTGGAAAAATCCTTGGGCCCCATCTTATTTCCATGAACCAATCAACGCCTTCGAGAATTGAGAATATGACAAAACAAAACCGTGGCCCAAGGAGAAATCAATTGGTACATCATTTTTTTTTTTTTTTTTTTTTTTTGCTACTTTCGACATCCTTAGAAATTTTTTTTATTTTTTCAACTTTTTTTCTTCTTCTCAGAGTTGCTAAGCAAAACCGTGGCCCAAGGAGAAATCAATTGACAAAACACTAATCTTGTGGCTTGCGAGGAACTGATGACTTCCATTCTACAAGAATCTCTTTCAACAAAAACCACATTATTATAAACTGTCATTGTTCATCTCCCAACACTAATCTTTTGTTCGCTCTAAAAAGTACATTTCCTAGTGGCAAGAAAGCACGAAGATTAGTATCTAATTACCTATTCAAATTGACACTTTTTCTTGCACTAAAATAACTCAGGTTTTGGATCGAGTCGGCAGAAATATTTTCTAAAACTATTTCAGGGCTGAAGAATCCAAGTAGACAGATACTGGAAGAGTAACAACGATAAATTGAAATGTTCATTATTAACAAGCGTAATTCAAAGGAAACAGTACTGAATAAAACAAACAAACAAACTAACTGACTACTGCATAACAAACAATAACCCTTGCCCTTCTAAGAAATAATCTGACAAGTCTTCTTCTACTTCCATCCATACCACAACGTGCTAGCTTCAAATGCTTCTTCTCTATCTAGTTATTTTGGGGTTTGTCGTTGCTGTCCTCGACGAACTTACTCCAGTACCAGTGCTTCTTCCATATAAGGTGCATCTCCTCGATAGGCACGTTCTTCGTCTCCGGGAGGAAGAACCCGACGTAGAAGGTCATGATGACCACCCAAGCTGCGAAGAAGAAGAACAGCCCGAACTTCATATGGCAGAACATCACAAGGAACGCCTGGGCGATGAAGAAGGTGAAGAGCATGTTGACGGACACGTTGATGCTCGTCCCCGCCGACCGGATCTCCAGAGGGCAGATCTCGCTAGGCACGAGCCATCCGAGGGGAGCCCATGACCACGCGTACGCGGCAACGAAGGTGCAGATGAAGACCACCAGTAGTATCGCAGAGCTCTTGGCTATTTCTCCCGATACTCCACTTGTTCCGAATGTTTTCATAATAAAACCTCCCACTATTACCTAAACAAAGGGAAAAACTTATCAGCTCACAACTACGCCTGTCTACTTATTATTTATTGATGAGTTAGTTGAATATTCTTAAATTTGGATTAAAAGTTACACATCTACAGACTAGTAGTATGCACAAGGAGGTATGTCGTAGGTATATCCTCGATTAAATAAAACAAATATATATTAAAGAATTATAAAAATAATTTTTAAATTTATTATCTTTATTATTTTTTTAAATTAGAAATTTAAAAAAAAATATTCTAACTAATATCTTAACTACGTATAACAAATTCTAGTTAAAATATAAACATAGCTATCACAAATCATAATTAAAATACAAACATATATCTAAGTAAAATTTAATTCAAATATATATAAATATTTAAACTAATTTTAGCAGAAGAAAAAAAAACATTTTACAAAGTGAACTTACTAGTATTTGTTAAAATGTTTAATAAAACCAAATAAAGAAAACCATGACAATTTACCTGACAAATAGCCATCTGAGCACCTCCCTGCAAGAAAAGGATGCGCCGTCCCAGCCTGTCGACAATGGCGACGGAGACGAAGGTGGCAAGCATGTTCACGAGACCGGTGATCACGGCGGACATGAGCGAGGCGTCGTTGCCGAACCCCATGGTCTTGAAGAGGACCGGAGCGTAGAACATGATGACGTTCATTCCAGTAATCTGCTGAAAGAAAGGGATCAATATGCACATGGTCAGCTGCGGCCTGTACTTCCTCTTGAGTATGTTGGCCCAGGGGTGCTTGACGAGCTTGGCCTGTTCGCCGGCAGCGACCAGGTCCTCGAACTCCATGTGGATGTCGTCGGTGCCGCGGATCCTCCGGAGCTGGGCCCTGGCCTTCTCCTCCTGGCCGCGCTCGAGGAGGGAGTTGGGGGTGTCGGGGAGGGCGAGGGCGCCGAGGGTTATCACGAGGGCGGGCACGGCTGCGAGGCCGAGGCTGACGCGCCAGCCCCAGCCGCCCTTGATCTTGGAGGTGCCGTAGTTGATCAGGTTGGCGCAGAAGATGCCGATGGTGATCATCTGCTGGAACGCGATGTTGAGCATGCCGCGGATCTTCGGAGGCGCTATCTCCGCAAGGTAGAGTGGCACAGACTATATAGGTGAAAAATACATTGATAAATATGTTGGTGGAGCTATCTCCACAAGACAGAGTGGCACAGACTATATAGATGAAAGACACATTGATAAATATGTTGGTAAAAGTATCAATATAAAATATACATTCATTATCGATATAAAATATAAATTCATTATCAATGTGTTACTTGAATTCTGGAATATGTCTCTCAAGACATTAACACCAGACAATCAGCTTAATTTAATGAATCTGCATTATCTTCAAAAATCAGTGCTCAAATATGCATATATGCCAATATTAAGTATCATCATATGTAGCACAGATAGTAACAGAAAAACTAATACATGAACAGATCATAAATTTCAAAAAATATAAAAGTAGAATATATGTCTAATAAACAAAAAAGTGTGGAATATAAGTTTAAAATTATACTATAGCATAAAAATAGTAGGTAAGGAAACATTATTAATATAGGTTAAGCATATCATAATTTTATTTGTGAGATGAGATAATATATAAGAATTATGAATCAATTATTATTATTGGTTTCGCCCGTACCTGATTTGCAAATCCAATCCCAATTCCAAGAAGCATGCGGCCGATGATCAGCATCGCCACATTCTGCGCAGCTCCGTTTAGCGCAGCACCGGCAAGGAAGGTGAGCCCGCCGACGAACATGGACCACTTCCTCCCGAGCTTTCTAGTGATGCACGAAGCGAAGAAGGAGGCGATCAGCGCTGCGAGGTAGAGCGACGACGTGAACATCGTCAGCAGGTGGCTCTCGAACTTGCAGTACTGGTTCGTGCCCGTGTCGTTCTTCTGCTGGTGGTAG
The DNA here is from genome assembly GCA_036927795.1 of Iris macrosiphon. Classification (NCBI taxonomy): domain Eukaryota; kingdom Viridiplantae; phylum Streptophyta; class Magnoliopsida; order Asparagales; family Iridaceae; genus Iris; species Iris macrosiphon. Next base: position 115,786,760 of record JAYESA010000003.1, read on the forward strand.
ACCTTGGGAAAGAACTTCAGCAAGAAAGGATCCATTGCAGTCACTCCACCTATTAATTGTTGTCACAACAAAAGCATGTAAATTGATGTCGTGTCCGTGTCATCGTGTCTTTACCGTGTGTCGTGACGTATTCGTGTCCGTGCAACTTATAAGTATATATATGTATACCCGATATTCCTATGTCGTATCCAAAGATAAGACCTCCGAACGACGCAACAAAGCAACTCATCAAGACGAACATTGTAATCTTTGCCGGGTAGTCCTTCACACCACCCTTGTCGACGACGATACCGCCACCCGCCATTGTATCAGAAGAAATAAAATTAAAAGAAATATATTTAATAGGAAAATGGTGTTGGGAGGGAAGAAAATGAAGAAGAGAGCCGAAAAACTAAGAAGAAGAATGAGGTTGTATGTGTAGGTATTAAATATATGTATATATATATTAAGAATGGATAAACTGTCTAACAAAAAATCACGGAGGAGTTGAGATTTTGTTGGCGTGATCCAGTTCAAAATCTTCAACGTTGGGAGTGAAGAAGTGGATTAATCTATTTATATATCTATTATGATCTACTTATCCATATTACAAATGAAATAATATCTATTGATCCATTCTTCTTTGCATTGAATCCTATAATTTATCTAAATAAAGATTTCTTTTGAAAAATAACTGGATAACTAGATAAGAATGAAACTATTTGAATTCTTTTTAGAATGTCTTATCGACAAATTATAAAAGCCATTTACCTAATCTTTTGTTAATCCTATTTTACTCCAACAGTGACAAATTATAAAGGTTCTTTATCCCTTTCTTTCAGTTTCTATTTAGCGGTTGTGGCCGTGGTTATTTGCAAGAACTCATTGAATCCATCGTATAATTGTAAATATTGTCATGCGTTAGCTTAGGAAATGGTTAGGCTCAAGTTCAAGTTTAAGTTTGATATAGTTTACAGGCTTACAAGCTAGAATCCGTGTACTAAATTTAACGCAAATTTGGATTTACAAGCTCATGAGACTCATTTACTCCAGTGACAATTGCTAACTATACGACATAAAACCTCCCTTTGTATATCATGCTTTATTTTCCAGTTTTTCTGAATCTGTGATCATGTATGAAAAACTCCCTTTGTATATATCAGAGCACTTTCTGGATAATGTGTCTCCTTCTATTGAATAAATTAACCTCTTATGAAGGGTTCTTCTAAAAAAAAAAAAAAATAACTATACGATATAGAATATCCAAACTATTCTTCATTGACATGACAAGTTAAATAGTATTATGTGACATCTAACATAATAATTGATATGACAAATTTTAACCAAAAAATTAATCACTCATTTTTTTTACTGTTAATTTTATTTTTTATTATTTCAGCTATCACATTAACCGTCGTATCAACTGTCACATAAGAAAAAATAATTAAAAAAAAATACTTTCGGAGGAATTAATAATATTATTCTATGTTATATAGTTATCAATTGTCACTATTGTAAGGGAGCCTCATGAGCTTGTAAATCCAACTTTGGCTAAATTTAGTACACGAATTTTAGCTTGTACGTAAGTCTGTAAGTGTATCAAGCTTGAACTTGAGCCAAACTATTTTCTAAGCCAACACATGACAATATTTACAATTATACGGTGGATTCAATGAGTTCTTGTCAATAACCACGGCCACGGCCGCTGAATAGAAACTGAAAGAGTGGGTCAAAAGCTAACCTCAACGAAAACATAATGAACAAAAGAATATTAGGTAGATGATTTTCATGATAGAAAAAAAAGTTTGGAAATAGTTAGATGCATGCAGAAATATTGTTTCGTCGTTAAGAATTAGACGGACATCTATGTTTCTAAAGAAATGGACATCTATGTTTCTAAAGAAATTCTTATTCATTCGAAGAAATTATAGGATTAATGCAAAAAATAAATAAATAATAATAATTAGCTAAAATAAGTATAATAAAAATGGATTAATAGATATTATTAATTTTATTTTGCAATATGGATAAGTAGACATAATAGACAGATATAAATAAGATTAATCCGCTTCTTTTCTCCCATTCCCTTAAACCTAAGATTTTAATCTCACATCAACAAAATCTTACCCTCCCCAATTTCTTTCTGTATAAGATCAAATTTGTTAGACAATTTATCCATGGCTTAATTTTTTCCTTCTATCCATCTCTTTATATATAGTAATAAATGTACCACGTAAAATATATATTTTCTAATATTGTTAAAAAAAGTTTAAATATTTGTAAGCTAAGATTTGTTATATATATATATATATATATATATATATATATATATATATATATTGAAAATTTTGATTTATAAAATTCATTGATATTATAGAAAATTTAATAACAATTTAAATTATATTAAAATAGTTTAAATTTGTATATTTTGAAAGAGCAGAGCCTTATTTGTAAATAAATCCGAACCTGTCCCCATTGGGGCTCAATCCCTCGACCACTCCGGTTGCATACCTCCGCTCTACCATCAGGCTAGAGCCTCATTCGCATATATATAATATGTTTGTAAAACTGTGGATATATGTTTAGATATAAAAAATTAGTTCAAATATATTTTGAATATTGAATATATTTTTATTTTAGATTTATTATATATATATTTATATACATTTGAATAGATGTTTAGGTAATTATAATGATTTAAAAATGTTTCAAAACACGTACATGGGTAGTTAATTTTTTTTAAATTTTTTTAATTATTAATTACTTGATGATTAATAATTATTAATTATGTGAAGATTAAAAGAGTGGATTACGGAAGAGTGAATATGTTTGTAAAAATGTGGATATATATTTAGAAAATTAGTTCAAATATATTTGAATATTGAATATATTTTAATTTTGGATTTGTTATATATATCTTTATATACATTTGAATATATGTTTAGGTAATTATAATGATTTAAAGATGCTTCTACGTAAGGAAAACACGTACACGGGTAGTTAGAATTACGTGAAGATTAAAAGAGTGGCTTACGGAAGAGTGGGTTACGGATGATGAGAAGGAAGTTAGCTTTAGATTTTTTTTTAATCTCTCGTTAGTTTTTTTTTGTTAATTAAATTGGTTGAGTATTTATTAACGGTCGGTTTGGATGTATAAGATAAAAGTTGGTGAAGGTTTTATTTATCTCCCGTAAGTAATTTTTTTAAATTTAATTGGTTGAGTATTTACTTACGGCTTAGACGGCTCACTTTTTAGCCGTCTTGAAGGTTGATTATAAGAGTAGAGTTAGAAATATATGTTTAGATATAAAAAAAAAAAATTTAGTTCGATTATATTTTGAATATTGAATATATTTTTATTTTGGATTTGTTATATATATCTTTATATACATTTAAATATATGTTTCGGTAATTATAATTATTTAAAGATGCTTCTAGACTAAACTAATTATAATTATAATGCTAAAACACGACCATATTGTTATACAAGCATGCATACAATTAGACTTCAACAAAGAACAAATTAAAATTTAAATAATAAAATAAATTTGTAGACTGCCAACAACGAGCTCCTAAACGAGCTTCTAAACGAGCCAGCTCACGAGTCAGCTCGCAAGCTTCTAAACGAACCAGCTCGCGAGCTCAAACGAGCCGAGTACTTCTAAGTTTGAGCTTGGCTCGTTTATTAAACGAGCTCGAAAATGAAGCTTGAGCTTGGCTTGTTTACTAAACGAACCGAGCTCAAACGAGCTTTTATCAAGCCGAGCTTCGAGCAGCTTGCGAACGGCTTGGCTCATTTGCAGCCCTACCCCCCTCATTCCCCCCCTCCCCCCCCATGCACAGGTTATGTGCACAGGTGATGCTACCACTGCACCACACCCTCTCTCTCTCTCTCTCTCTATATATATATATATATATATATATATATATATATATATATATATGTCCGTGTAGTTCATGAATATATAAGTACTTAGGGGATAGTCTAGTGGTTGTCACGCCCCGGTCCCGCAGGACCGTTCGTCCTCGCTTTGGTCCCTACGGAACCGATCGTCCTCGCACGGGCGTGATGCCGTGCAAGCCTAAAGTGCGCTTGCACAAGGCCAAAGCTTTGATACAAGGGCAAGTAAGCTATTCAATATTGAAGCAGCGACACACATATTGCAGAAAAGTGAAGATCACAATGGCATATGAAAATAAGCTCTTTTATTGATAATCAAAATTGTTACAAGCGGCGCATGGCCAAGGTTACAGATCGCTCAAGCACTCTTCTCTCGATTACAATAACACTATTCCATACATTATGTCCCTCTATACAAAAAGTAGCTCAAAGCAGGCACAACTCGATGCGGCTCCAAGCATCGACTCCAGATTTTTGGCTCCTTGGGATGAGGCATGGCTATCGCTTCCTCGCACGAACAGGCACCTGAGAACAAGCAGACTGTTGGTGGGTCAGCACTTTATGCAAGTACTGGTGAGATATAAACAACTGAACAGAAGCTACACCCCCTGAAACCCACACTAAGTAAACTTGTGGCAAAATATTGCATTACTAGTGATCTTGCTAGTTTTACCTAAGTTATTTTCATGCAGCTCGGAACTATAGTCAGATTATATCTCTTTGAAAACACAAGTTAGAAACCAGTTTTGCATATACGAGTACTCAAGCATTCAAGCAACTCTAAGGGACAGTGTTCTCATCGTGTAGTACGCAGCATGTATTGTGCATCACAATCTATCTCGTTTTGGACAAAGTTATCTAGCAGACTGATCATATCGAATCAAGGCAAGCATATCAAGTAGGCTATCATTCTATCAAGCGATTGAGGCAATACATCTATATGATTTCGGTCCCCGAGAAACTCAGGATTGGCAGCGGTAATCCAGCTAATCCAATGACTCACATACTGGTACTATTAGCAGCTGTGACTGAGGTTCAGCTCTGCACTAATAGCCATTGTCCAACCGATGTTTGATGCATGAGTCACTATCAGATAAATCACGATGCAGACTAAATGAATAAGCAGGCTATATATATAAACTCATATTTCTTACCCCATTGCCGAACGGTTATCCCTGCAGCAGACACACAAGTTAGCAACAATCTGCATAACATAAAGTATACAGTTCTCTAGTTTTCTGTTCGTCCCTGCATCAAACAGTTAGGTATGCAAGAAGGCTAGCCTAGCATGTGCCCTAACTATATGATGGTCCCCTCATCGGGATTAGCAGTTGGGACGTACAAGCCCATCTCACTAATAGACGAGTCGCGGCTACCCAAGAACGTACAAGCCTTAGGTATCTAGATCTCTTCCCGGGCCGAACGATCCCCAGTGCCCCAGGAACCGCTCGAGAGAAAATCCTTGTGCACAAGTTTTCCTGACCAAATGCGAGAATGCAAGCTCCTATCGATGCAAGATTATGCACTTAATCCAGAACAAGCAAGCAAACACATCTATCAAGTCCAGATAGCCGAAGCTCACTCTCTTAATGCACATTGCCTAATAGCCATATCTCCCCCGTAAGGTTTTTAAGCCTCAGGGTGGGCTATTAGTCTAGATTCACAAGTTCACGCTATTCTCCAAGTTCCATCTCTTCACAAGCCAACAATAAAGCATATTCAAGCAAGCTAACTCTTAAATAAGTAACAAGCAAGAACAGTTCTTATAACTCTAGCATGCAAATTCTATCTCTTGTGGACAAGCATTCTAGTATTCCAGTCTAGCATACGATATAAGTGCAAGCAATCCTCTTTACTCTTGTTATTAGCATGGCAAGGTTCTATCTCATTTCAGACAAGCATTTCTAGTTCTCTTATTAGGCAAGCAAGCAGATTCGTTTTAATGACAAGCTATGTGAGTTCTCTTATTAGCATACTGAGTCGGTTCTATCTTTCTTCTTATAAAACAATCTTATTAAGCAACAAGCATTCAAAAACTCAGATTCATTATTAAGTCGTGCAAGAATCAGAGAATGCAGTTCTGCCCACTCACTTTGATTAATCGGTCGGGAACTCTCCGAGAAGACTTTCGTTCGAGCAAGCAAGGCGATCTCACTTGTACATAGCGCCTATGCGGAGCGGGGCACTACATACTTACCCACCAACAAAGAGTTTCGTCCTCAAAACTCAAGGAGAAACTCACGATAACACAGAGCAGCGATAGTCCTCATCCCTCACCTTCCTTAATCAAAACTCAGCAAATCCAGGAATCACAAATCACTTCTCAAGCAATGAAAATAAATCCAGAAAACTTTTTGCGCGCATCTTTTAGAATATCTATGGACTTATTGTATGGAACGTTTATTGCAACACAATCACAACTCAGAGTCGGAGGCAACGGAATGGGCAAAGAATCGAGTTGCTCTGATACCATTATGTCACGCCCCGGTCCCGCTGGGCCGTTCGTCCTTGCTTTGGTTCCTACGGAACCGATCGTCCTCGCACGGGCGTGATGCCGTGCAAGCCTAAAGTGCGCTTGCACAAGGCCAAAGCTTTGATACAAGAGCAAGTAAGCTATTCAATATTGAAGCAGCGGCACACATATTGCAGAAAAGTAAAGATCACAATGGCATATAAAAATAAGCTCTTTTATTGATAATCAAAATTGTTACAAGCGGCGCATGGCCAAGGTTACAAATCGCTCAAGCACTCTTCTCTCGATTACAATAACACTGTTCCATACATTATGTCCCTCTATACAAAAAGCAGCTCAAAGCAGGCACAACTCGATGCGGCTCCAAGCATCGACTCCAGATTTCCGGCTCCTTGGGATGAGGCACGGCTATCGCTTTCTCGCACGAACAGGCACCTGAGAACAAGCAGACTGTTGGTGGATCAGCACTTTATGCAAGTACTGGTGAGATATAAACAACTGAACAGAAGCTACACCCCCTGAAACCCACACTAAGTAAACTTGTGGCAAAATATTGCATTACTAGTGATCTTGCTAGTTTTACCTAAGTTGTTTTCATGCAGCTCGGAACTATAGTCAGATTACATCTCTTTGAAAACACAAGTTAGAAACCAGTTTTGCATATACGAGTACTCAAGCATTCAAGCAACTCTAAGGGACAGTGTTCTCATCGTGTAGTGCGCAGCATGTATTGTGCATCACAATCTATCTCGTTTGGGACAAAGTTATCTAGCAGACTGATCATATTGAATCAAGACAAGCATATCAAGTAGGCTATCATTCTATCAAGCGATTGAGGCAACACATCTATATGATTTCGGTCCCCGAGAAACTCAGGATTGGCAGCGGTAATCCAGCTAATCCAATGACTCACATACTGGTACTATTAGCAGCTGTGACTGAGGTTCAGCTCTGCACTAATAGCCATTGTCCAACCGATGTTTGATGCATGAGTCACTATCAGATAAATCATGATGCAGACTAAATGAATAAGCAGGCTATATATATAAACTCATATTTCTTACCCCATTGTCGAACGGTTATCCCTGCAGCAGACACACAAGTTAGCAACAATTTGCATAACATAAAGTATACAGTTCTCTAGTTTCCTGTTCGTCCCTGCATCAAACAGTTAGGTATGCAAGAAGGCTAGCCTAGCATGCGCCCTAACTATATGATGGTCCCCTCATCGGGATTAGCAGTTGGGACGTACAAGCCCATCTTACTAATAGACGAGTCACGGCTACCCAAGGACGTACAAGCCTTAGGTATCTAGATCTCTTCCCGGGCCGAACGATCCCCAGTGCCCCAGGAACCGCTCGAGAGAAAATCCTTGTGCACAAGTTGTCCTGACCAAATGCGAGAATGCAAGCTCCTATCGATGCAAGATTATGCACTTAATCCAGAACAAGCAAGCAAACACATCTATCAAGTCCAGATAGCCGAAGCTCACTCTCTTAATGCACATTGCCTAATAGCCATATCTCCCCCGTAAGGTTTTTAAGCCTCAGGGTGGGCTATTAGTCTAGATTCACAAGTTCACGCTATTCTCCAAGTTTCATCTCTTCACAAGCCAACAATAAAGCATATTCAAGCAAGCTAACTCTTAAACAAGTAACAAGCAAGAACAGTTCTTATAACTCTAGCATGCAAATTCTATCTCTTGTGGACAAGCATTCTAGTATTCCAGTCTAGCATACGATATAAGTGCAAGCAATCCTCTTTACTCTTGTTATTAGCATGGCAAGGTTCTATCTCGTTTCAGACAAGCATTTCTAGTTCTCTTATTAGGCAAGCAAGCAGATTCGTTTTAATGACAAGCTATGTGAGTTCTCTTATTAGCATACTGAGTCGGTTCTATCTTTCTTCTTATGAAACAATCTTATTAAGCAACAAGCATTCAAAAACTCAGATTCATTATTAAGTCGTGCAAGAATCAGAGAATGCAGTTCTGCCCACTCACTTTGATTAATCGGTTGGGAAATCTCCGAGAAGACTTCCGTTCGAGCAAGCAAGGCGATCTCACTTGTACATAGCGCCTACGCGGAGCGGGGTACTACAGTGGTAAGACTATCCTAGGTTCGAACCCTGGCGTCGGCAGTAGGGGGTCTCAGTATATATATATATACTAAATTCACGTACGTTGCACGTAAATTTTTTTTCCTGATATTAATATAATTTTTTTAAAATATTTAAATATATTTGAATTAAAATTTATTATATATACTAGTAAATGCACGTGTGTTGCACGTACAATAATTTTTTCCTGATATTATTATAAAATAGTTTAATATATAAATATATTTGAATTAAAATTTGCTATATATATATATATATACATTTTAATTACGATTTGTTATATATTTGATTATATTTTAATTATAATTTTTTATAGATATATCTCTGCTCTTTATAAAAAAGTCTTGAAACGGCTATCCGTCTATCTATATTCTCACGTAATTAAAAATTTAATAGAAATAAAATTTAACTAATTGTTTAATTATGCAATATTATGTAATCATAGCCAAACATCTATTATATCTCATGTGGTTAAGGTGTGAGGTATTTTATTTGGTTGCTTAGGTTCGAATCCCTATGGCGTTATGTAAAACAAATTAATTTTTTTATGTAATATTAAATTTTTTAATAAAATAGCGGAGGATTTACAAACGGCTTAGACCGTTCAATTTTGAACTGTTTTCAACATCATTATAAGAGTAGAGATATTTATATTTTAATTAGAATTTGTTATATATTTGATTATATTTTAATTATAATTTGTTATGGTCATAAAGAGTTTTGAAAGCGGTTAGCCGTCTAAACATATATCATCACGTAATTAAAAATTAAATAAATCAATAAATTTAAGTAATTGTTTAACTACGTAATATTAGCTTATTATAAATAAACACCTCTTATAACTCATGAGGTTAAGGTGAGAGGTATTCTTTCTGATTGGCTTCATTTAAATCCTAAAATATTGTTTATAATAAAATTAATTTTTATCAACAATTTTTTAAAGTAATATTTTTTTTTTAAATAATTAATTGATGATATACATACGGCTTAGATGGCTCAAATTTAAGCGGATCAAAGCCACCTTTTATATACTAGTAAATGCACGTGTGTTGCACGTAAAATAAATTTAAATATAAAATTTTACTATATTATGAAATATAGAAATATAAAAATTCAAATTATGTTATAATATTTTAAATGTTATTGAAATATACAAAAGAAAAAAAATGTACGATATTATTGAAATATAGAAATTTAAATTATGTTAGAATATTTTAAATATAATTTGAATACATTTTAGTTATGATTTGTTATAAATATATTTTTTAAATTTTGATATGTGTTTAGTTAGATAATATCATTTAGTTAGTTTAAATATAATTTAAAAATATTTTAGGATTTACATATGTTCAGGTAGTTAGGAGAATTTTAGGTTTTTAAATTTTTTTCCAACTAGGTGAGAAAACAACTACGGTTACGGTATTTAATTTTTTTAGTTTTTAAATTAATTTGTTGATGATATACATACGGCTATGGATGACAATTTCCCCCAAATCCGATGGGGACCCCATTTTTTTTCTCCGACGGGGACGGTTTGGGGATTTAAAAATGGGGACGGAGGCGGGTATGGGGATTAAAAATATTCTCCGGTTGGATTCGAGGCCGGGTATGGATATACTACTCCCCGCCCCAGTAAATTCCCGACCCTGATTACTTATACCTATGTGCTTTTGTTGCATGAAAATGTAGACTTCTATTTGGAATATGTTTTGTGGGATTAACATTCGTTCTTTGTTGTTTTGTATTGTAGACTTCTAGTTAGTACTTGTATATTTTTTGTTGGATTAATATTCTTTTTTTGATGTATTGTATTATTTTTTCTATCTAGTAGTATATTTGTTTTATGGAAACCATGTTTTATTAACAATGTTAGTGATGTAACCTTATGTCGCTACACGTCGCAGAACGTCGCTAAATTGTAAAAAAAATTAAAAAAAAACATAATGCAGTTTGTATAGTATTTTCCAACAAAACTCTACCTGCAGTTATAAAATCATAGTTTATATAAATAGACCCAGAGCAACCCTCCGTTGAATTTCCTGGGTTCGCCGACTCCTTCGGTGGAACACTCAACATTGGTAAATTCACATACAGTTAATATTAATAATAAACTAAACTCACATACAAAAAAATCTATAAACTTACATTACACTAAATACGTCCCAAGAAGTCGATGAATAAATTTAAAATAAGTGTCGCATTTGTCTCAGAATATAATAAAAAGTATGAATAAATACATCAAAGACCAAAAAATGGGCCAATACACACAAACACATTAAAAACTTTCCAAACAAGGACTACTACTGATCAAGAGGAGGAGGAGCACCATCCCGCATCTGGGATAGAAGGAAGTTGTCATGTCCTGATTCCGTAAAATCGCTATTCGTCCCCCGGACGTGATGCGTAAGGCACGTCCGCACAAGGCCTATATATATATATATATATATATATATATATATAACAGCAGAGTGTGGAAGCTAAAGAACACACATTAAAACGAATAAAAGTTCTCTTTATTGATAATATACATGTGTTACAAACTCTTGACTCAAAAGTAAATGGGTGCCGCACGGATTTACAAGATGGACGCAAAATGAGATAGCCGTTCCATACATCACATCCCATACTAAAACTTCAAAAGATAATAGACCTTCAGGCAAAGTTATCGCCTTGCCTCGGAGCTGCATAGAATGTATGCACGAGCTCCGGGATGGTTTGTGCAAGCTTCAAAAGACACGAACGGAGTGCGCCGAGTAATGGACTGGTTGGGAGAAGAAGCTTCAGTTTCTCGCCACGTCGCCTTGGCTCGGAAAACCTGCTGCAACGAGGGTCAGTACTTTAAAAAGTACCAGTGAGGACGAGCTAACCCAACTAACCAAATCGACACAGTATTCATGTGAAGCATACAAATTATTATTGTGGTATTTCTATCTTGTTAGTTCAAGTTACAACATGCAATAGATTTGAAATGACTAAAATAAATATGCCACCGTTTGGTGGCTTTACCTGCCCGTCTGAACCACCTGCACAAAACTTACCATGTCCTTCCTGTCACGCCCCGGTCCCGCAGGGCCGTTCGTCCACGCTTTGGTCCCTACGAAACCGATCGTCCTCGCACAGGCGTGATGCCATGCAAGCCTAAAATGCGATTGCACAAGGCCAAAGCTTTGATACAAGGGCAAGTAAGCTATTCAATACTGAAGTAGCGACACATAACATTACAGAAAAGTAAAGAACACAATGACACATGAACAACAAGCTCTTTTATTAATAATCAAAATTGTTACAAGTAGCGCAAGGCCGAGGTTATAGATCGCTCAAGCACTCTTCTCTCGATTACAATAACACCGTTCCATACATTATGTCCCTCTATACAAAAGCAGCTCAAAGCAATCTCGATACGGCTCATGGCATCGACTCCAGATTTTTGGTTCCTTGGGATGAGGCACGGCTATCGCTTCCTCGGACAAACAAGCACCTGAGAACAAGCAAACTGTTGGTGGGTCAGCACTTTTATAAGTACTTGTGAGTATAAACAACTGAACAGAAGCTACACCCCCTGAAATCCACACTAAGTAATCATGTGGCAAAATATTGCATTACTAGTGATCTTGCTATTTTTACCAAAGTTTATTTCATGTAGCTCAAAATTAGTCAGATTACATCTTTTGAAAACACAAGTTGGAAACCAGTTTTTCATATTCGATACTCAAGCATTCAAGCAACTATAAGGGACAGTGTTCTCATCATGTAGTGCGCAACATGTATTGTGCCCCAATCTAACTCTTGGGGCAAAGCTTATCTAGCAGTTTGATCACCTCAAATCAGAGTAAGCATAACAAGTGGACTGTCATTCAATCAAGCGATTAAGGCAACATATCTATATAATTTAGGTCCCCAAGAAGCTCAGGATTGGTAGCGGTAATTCAGCTAACCAATGACTCACATACTGGTACTATTAGCAGCTGTGACCAAGGTTCAGCTCTGCACTAACAGCCATTGTCCAACCAATGCGAAATACATGAAGCACTAACAGAAACTCAATGATACAGACTAAATGAACAAGCAGGCTATACATAAACTCATTTTATTTCTTACCCACGGCCGAGCGGCTATCCCTGTAGCAGACACACAAGTTAGCAACTATTTGCATAACATAATGTATACAGTTCTCTAGTTCCTGTCCGTCTCTACATCAAACAATTAGGTATGCAAGAAGGCTAGCCTAGCATGCGCCCTAAATATATGATGGTCCCCTCAACGGGATTAGCAGTTGGGACATACAAGCCCATCTCACTAATAGACGGGTCTACCCCCCCCATAAGTAAGGTTTTTAAGCCTCAGAGTATCTAGATCTCTCCTAGGCCGAACGATCCTAGTGCCCCAGGAAACGTTCGAGAGATAACCTTGTGCACAAGTTGTCCTGACCAAATGCATGAATATAAGCTCCTATCAATACCAGATGATGCACATAATCCAGAACACGCAAGCAAACACATCTATCAAGTCAATATAGCCAAAGCTCACTCTCTCAATACACTTGCCTAATAGCCACACCCTCCCATAAGTAAGGTTTTTAAGCCTCAGGGTGGACTATTAGTCTAGATGCACAAGTTCACGCCATTTACCAAGTTCTATCTCGATACAAGCAATCAATGAAGCATGTTCAAGCAAAGCTAACTCATTAAACAAGTAACAAGCAAGAACAGTTCTTATAACTCTAGCATGCAATTATATCTTTTATGGACAAGCATTCAAGTATTCCAGTCTAGCATACGATATTAAGAATAAGTGCAAGCAATCTTTTACTCTTTGTTATTAGCATGGCAGGGTTCGTTCAATAGCGGTGCTCGTGTGACTAAGCATGCAATAATTCTCATATCTCATTTGCATAGCAATGGTTCTAACTCATATCAGACAAGCATTTCCAGTCCTCTAGTTAGGCAAGCAAGCAGATTCATTTCAATGACAAGCTATGTGAGTTCTCTTATTAAGCATGCTGAGTCGGTTCTATCATTCTCTTATGAAACAATCTTCTTAAGCAACAAGCATTCAAAAACTCAGATTTATTATTAAGTCGTGCAAGAATCAGAGAATAAAGTTCTGCCCACTCATATTGAATAATCGGTCGGGAACTCTCTGAGAAGACTTTTGTTCGAGCAAGCAAGGCGATATCACTTGTACATAGCGCCTACGCGGAGCGGGACGCTACATACTTACCCACCAACAAAGAGTTTCGTCCTCGAAACTCAAGGAGATACTCATACGAGAATCCAAAGCAGCGATATTCCTCATCCCTCACCATCCCAAATCAAAACTCAGTAATCCAGAAATCACAAATCACATCTCAAGCAAAATAAAAACAAATCCAGAAAACTTTTGCCGGCAACTTTGAGAATATTTACAGACTCATTGTATGGAACGTTCATTGCAACACAATCACAACTCAGAGTCGAAGGCAACGGAATAGGTAAAGAATCGAGTTGCTCTGATACCACTATGTCACGCCCCAGTCCCGTAGGGCCGTTCGTCCTCGCTTTGGTCCCTACGGAACCTATCGTCCTCGCACGGGCGTGATGCCGTGTAAGCCTAAAATACGATTGCACAAGGCCAAAGCTTTGATACAAGGGCAAGTAAGCTATTCAATACTGAAGCAGCGACACATAACATTGAAGAAAAGTAAAGAACACAATAGCACATGAACAACAAGCTCTTTTATTGATAATCAAAATTGTTACAAGCGGCACAAGGCCGAGGTTACAGATCGCTCAAGCACTCTTCTCTCGATTACAATAACACTATTCCATATATTATGTCCCTTTATACAAAAGCAGCTCAAAGCAATCTCGATACGGCTCATGGCATCGACTCCAGATTTTCGGTTCCTTGGGATGAGGCACGGCTATCGCTTTCTCGGACGGACAAGCACCTGAGAACAAGCAAACTGTTGGTGGGTCAGCACTTTTATAAGTACTGGTGAGTATAAACAACTGAACATAAGCTACACCCCCTGAAACCCACACTAAGTAATCATGTGGCAAAATATTACATTACTAGTGATCTTGCTACTTTTACCTAAGTTTATTTCATGCAGCTCAGAACTAGTCAGATTACATCTTTTGAAAACACAAGTTGGAAACCAGTTTTGCATATTCGATACTCAAGCATTCAAGCAACTATAAGGGACAGTGTTCTCATCATGTAGTGCGCAGCATGTATTGTGCACCAATCTAAATCTTGGGGCAAAGCTTATCTAGCAGTTTGATCACCTCAAATCAGAGTAAGCATAACAATTGGACTATCATTCAATCAAGCGATTAAGGCAACATATCTATATGATTTCGGTCCCCGAGAAGCTCAGGATCGGTAGCGGTAATCCAGCTAACCAATGACTCACATACTGGTACTATTAGCAGCTGTGACCAAGGTTCAGCTCTGCACTAACAACCATTATCCAACCGATGTGAAATACATGAAGCACTAACAGAAACTCAACGATACAGACTAAATGAACAAGCAGGCTATACATAAACTCATTTCATTTCTTACCTACGGCCGAGCGGCTATCCCTGCAGAAGACACACAAGTTAGCAACAATTTGCATAACATAATATATATAGTTCTCTAGTTCCTGTCCGTTCCTGCATCAAACAGTTAGGTATGCAAGAAGGCTAGCCTAGCATGCGTCCTAACTATATGATGGTCCCCTCAACGGGATTAGCAGTTGGGACATACAAGCCCATCTCACTAATAGACGGGTCTACCCCCCCTCCCGTAAGTAAGGTTTTTAAGCCTCATGGTATCTAGATCTCTCCTAGGCCGAACGATCCCAGTTCCTCAGGAAACGTTCGAGAGATGACCATGTGCACAAGTTATCCTGACCAAATGCATGTTAAGCTCCTATCAATACCAGATAATGCACATAATCCAGAACAAGCAAGCTAACACATCTATCAAGTCCATATAGCCGAAGCTCACACTCTCAATACACTTGCCTAATAGCCACACCCTCCCGTAAGTAAGGTTTTTAAGCCTCAGGGTAGACTATTAGTCTAGATGCACAAGTTCACGCCATTCACCAAGTTCTATCTCGATACAAGCAATCAATGAAGCATGTTCAAGCAAAGCTAACTCATTAAACAAGTAACAAGCAAGAACAGTTCTTATAACTCTAGCATGCAATTATATCTCTTGTGGACAAGCATTCAAGTATTCCAGTCTAGCATACGATATCAAGAATAAGTGCAAGCAATCTTTTACTCTTTGTTATTAGCATGGCAGGGTTCGTTCAATAGCGGTGCCCGTGTGACTAAGCATGCAATAATTCTCATATCTCATTTGCATAGCAATGGTTCTAACTCATATCAGACAAGCATTTCCAGTCCTCTAGTTAGGCAAGCAAGCAGATTCATTTCAATAACAAGCTATGTGAGTTCTCTTATTAAGCATGCTGAGTCGGTTCTATCATTCTCTTATAAAATAATCTTCTTAAGCAACAAGCATTCAAAAACTCAGATTTATTATTAAGTCGTGCAAGAATCAGAGAATGCAGTTATGCCCACTCACATTGATTAATTGGTCGGGAACTCTCCGAGAAGACTTCCGTCCGAGCAAGCAAGGCGATATTACTTGTACATAGCGCCTACGCGGAGCGGGGCGCTACACTTCCCTGCCACGAAGACATAGTTAACTTTCACAGTTTAAATATACATGAGGTTACTGGCAACACAAGCCATGTTGGAATATGGACTGAGTAGACGACGATGGTGGTAGCGCCGGTAGCGAGCCCCGCTACGAGCCAACCCATCTTACCCACGCGAGATGCTAGCGCAACTACCATAATATTCCTCCTAGAACGAAGCGATTCCGGTGTCCCGGTGATCGTTTGCAGGAATCATATACCTTATGCACAAATTGTCCATGACCATAAGATGTCTCTATACTAAGTTATCATACCAAGCATTTTTAGACATCTGGATGAACATAGCTACTTAGGCACAGTGTGATGGCATAGTCTACCTGTTCAAGCGATCACATTGCAAATTATGTACTACACATTGCAAAATTATACATGAATAAGTTCTAACTACAACTGAAATGATAAAATAGATATATGCATAGCGGATAAGCACACAATAATATGATCGTACGATGAAGTTGTGTGACAAGCATAAGTGTTCCAAGTTTTACTTCTTATCATCTTGACTCAGTTATATCCGTATTATGGTATCGTTGATCGGAACACAAACAGGAGTCAGATTTTTATGAGTGAAGACTTGGAAGAAAGGAGCTAATCGAAAGTAAAGCCACTCACAAGTTGGTAAATCAGAAAAGAGAATTGGAAGATCTTCAAGACTCCGCTCGCACGTCGCCTACACGATCACTTGCACGCACCAACAGATGATCAATATCTCCTGCCTCGGTCTCCCAGAATTCGATATGAAATATGAAGTTCAACGAACGAAGATGATGAAATCTATCAAAATCGTTCATGAAAATGCAAGTCACAAAACCAACAAGAAAACAACCAAGCAACATTGAAAATGGACAAAAAAACCAGCACAATGGAGAAGCCCCTCGCGACTTTATCACCGAGTCCTTTTTTAAGGCACAATTCGCTAAATGTGGTACTTAATTCCAAAGAAACCAATCTATAACGAGGAAAGAATCTTGATTCAATCTATCCCGATCGAACAATACTAAGTATTTCTTAGATGTGCTCCCCAAAAAGGGGAACGGGGCACTACAGAACTCATATTGCTCCTGTGTAAGCATCACCGATGACGATGGAGGAGGCAGTAAAATCGGTGGAGTCGGTGTCGATGCCGACAGACCAGGAGGACGTATCTACTCCAATGCTTATAGTCGAGCATTGCATGAATCCATGACAGATACCAGTCTCGATCGTACTTCTCTGAGCCACTACATCCTGCATCCTCGCCAGTTGATCGTCCATGGCGACCTGCATTCCATGGATCGCCATCACATTGCTCTCTGTCGACACAACATGGTCATTAACGCTATGGTTCGTCCTCTTGCTCATCTCCCTCAAGTCTGTGATGATTGTCACGCCTTGATTCCGTGAAATCGATAGTCGTCCCTCGGACGTGATGCCGTGCGTGCCTAGGTTGCGCACTGCACAAGACTAAGGAGTTTTAGATAACGAGCACATATTCAGAGTACATAGATAATTAAAACACAATATTGAAACATAAAAAAGTTCTCTTTATTGATAATCAACGTCATTTACAAACTCTTGAACGAGTCGGATAATTGCCGCACGGGCTTCAAAAGTGGACTCAAAATGAGATAACTGTCATGTATATTGCATCCTTTTACTAAAACTTTAAAATGTTAAAGACCTTCTGGCGAAGCTATCGCCTTCCCTCGGAGTTGCATAAATTTGAAGCACGAGCTCCTGGGTCTTCAAAATGCTTCTACTAAGGCACGATCAGGGCATGCCGGTTGGTGGAATGGAATAGAAAGTAACTTTAGCTCCTCGCATGATCTTCTTAGTGCGGAAAACCAGTTTCAACGAGGGTCAGTATATCAAAATGCACTGGTGAAGGCGAGCTAAGCCAACTATACCAAATCACAAGTTGTTTATATGAAGCATGCAAGTTATTTATGGTCTTTATATCTTGCCTTAGTTTATTTTACAAGCAAGCATTGGATATACAACTTTACAGAAATAAATATACCACCGGTCGATGACTTTTACCTTCCCGTCTGAACTACCTGCACAATACTTATCATGTCCTTCCCTGCCACGAAGACACAAGTTAGCTTTGTAAAACTCCTATTCCTAAAAATCGTATATACCCTTTTTAATTATTAATTATTAATTAAATGGTAGTAATTAGTGGCTAATTAGGATAAATAGATTTTTATTAATTTTTATTTTAGGTGTTGGTGAACTTAGGGGATTTATGGGACCATTAGGAATTTTTTTGAATTTATTTTATGTAGGAGACCCTTTGGGCAGTTGCTAGCTTAATGGTGTGTATTAGTATAATTCTAGATTTTTCCTATGCGTATATACGTATATATAAATATATATATATATATACATATATATTTTAAAGAAAAATATAAAAGAAAAAGAAAAAGGAAAAGAAAAGAAAAAATACTATTAAATAACTATTCATTACTAATACTACCAAATTATTAGCAACCAAGCCAGCAAACCTATTAACTAATCAACCTACCACAGCCGCCCATGTTTGTGAGCCACCCTTTTGCTGCTCACAGCAGCCTTAAGCCACTCACACCCGCGTATGTGTGCGGACCCCTCCCCCCCCCCCCCCGCGCGGCTAATAAACCGAACCCCCTTCTCTTTCATATATATATATATATATATATATATATATATATATATATATATATATATATATATATATATATATATCATTATTTATAGAACCCTAACCCTATAATCATCTAAACCCTTTCTCTTCCTATCTAGACCTAGAGAGCGCCGCCACCGCAGCCGGAGAACCCCGCCAGGCCGTCCAAACCAATCGCGATGACCGCGACCCCGCGCACTGCAGATTTCCATTGCGAGGTACCTGTGTTCCGGAGTTGTTTCTCGTCGCCTCGCTCAACCAAACGCCATCCCGTCTTCACCGGTATGCTCACCCCTTAACCCTCTTCCATATCTGTGTAATAGTAAACCTCGAACAACGCGTAACCATAGGCAAAAATAGCGCCAAAGTTGGCAGAAATAGACCAAATTCTAGGATCGCAGAAAACTACAGTGATCGCCCATATTTTCGAGTTCATATCTCCCACCAAAGAGATCTGAATTCGATGATTCTGTAAACCCCCTGATTTTTTAAGATTTTCAAAACTGGATTTTTTAGAATTTTTTAGAATTTTTCGGGAATTTTTACTAATTAAAAACCAAGGTATTTTTGCATTAAATAAAATTAAATGTTTTTAAAATATATTAAAATATTATAAAATAATATTTTTGGGTGTAAAATAAAATATTGGACTTAGGGTAATTTTTCTGGAATTTATTGGATCTCAAAAATATTTTTTAAAAGCCCCAAAACTATTTTTAAAAATAAAATTAATTAAACCGGGTTGAACCGGGTTCAAACCGGGCTGAACCGGGCTGAACCCGGTCCAACCAAACGAACTGGACCGCTGACCCTAGCGGGTCGGGTCGGGTCCGCCCAACTCGCGACCCGCCCGACCCGAACCCGCTGACCGCTTCCCCCACGAATCCCTCTCCCCCGCAACTTCCGCCCGGCCACCCGCACCTCGCCGGCCACGCGCCGCCCAGCCCGCGTTCCCCGGCCGCCTCGCCCGGCCCACGCACCCCTACGACGCCGCCTCCTCCGCCGCCCTGCTCGGCCGATCCCTCGCCCTCTCTCCCTATAAAAAACTACCCTTTCTCCTCAGCTCCGGCCAAATCCCCTGCCGACGCCTCCCGCATCCGTCGCACCGCGCCGCCCCAGACCTCGCCCCCTCCCGCCGCCGCACTGCCCCCGGTCTCCCTCTCCTCCTCCTTCCTCCTCCCCCGCTCGGCCATGAGCCACAGCCGCAGCAACAGCAGCTCCGGCCACTCGCCGCCTCGCCCGAGCCCTGCGCCGCCGTCCCCCATTCGCTCCGGCGCGCTGCCGCCCTCGGCCGCCTCCGCTCCCCCTGCCTTCCTTCGGCCAGCCCCGAGCCGCCGCCTCCGGCCAACGGCAGCCCTAACCCTAACCCTAGGGTGAACCGACCCGGACACGACTCGAACACGACGCGGACACGAGAAACTTCAGTTTCTGGAGCCCAGTTCAGGTACCCGTTTCTCCCTGCTCGTTGACCCATTTTCGATTCCGTCTGTTGCATCGTGAACCCTGCGTGACCCTCTCGGTTCCCGTGCAACCCGTTCGGTGCATCGCGTCCTGTAGGGATCGCGAACCGCGATCCAAAAACAGGAAAAATAATGCCCTATTTTACCCCGGAACTGAGTACGCCCCGCCAAACGGGACGACTTGGTCGCGTGCGGTCTTCACCGATACATGCGCGCCATTGATACAGACGTGCGGGATATCATAGAAGTTGATTTGGATGTGCGTGCGTACCGGAATCAACGCGTATCCGCGGACATCGTCCCGTATTCGTCAGTTCTGGAATACGTTATAACTTTGTGTACACACGTCGGATCGAGACAAAACTTGTGCCATCGGACTCGTAGCAATACGCTGGTCCTGTGATCCAAGTTTGGTTTGATTCTGAGAACGTTGACAAAATCGCGTATCGTGGGCCCCACGAGCTCCACTTGACGGGCGATTTTGTGATCGGCTCATCGAAATCCAATTCTGGAAGTTCCGTTGGGTTCGTATCATCATTCCTGACTTGTTGACACTAAGTTTGACGAATTTGGAGAATTTTGTCCCTGACACATTTTTCGGTGCGAAGTGGGCCACATGTGGACCCCGCTTTGACCCAAAATTGTCATTTTTGCCCTTGTCTTCAAATTGGACTTAAGGACAGACTTTTCTAGCTATTTGATATTTTCTGAATCTGATGGTAATATTTGTTTCAGCATCCGGAGACGTTCCTGGAGATTTCACGAATACCAGAGCTATAGTTGGAGCCCGAACCACAGGCAAGTGTTCCTTGCCAAACTCGCAGTGATTCCTGTTATAGTACTTTGCTTGAGTTCCTTGTATATACATATATAATCTTGATATAAATGTTCAACCGAGGACCGTGTGACTTTACTCAGCGTCCGATTAATAGTCGGGTGCCAACGCCGTACGCGGCATTGTGTATTGTCATCTAGACATGGATGCCGAGACCCTATATTTCTCGTACTTGTCTTATCAAGTACAATATAGCCCAGGACACCTGACACTATTCATGAGACAGAGTCTTCCTGAGACATTCATGGTGATTCTGTATAGGATACAGGTTTCATGACATATTCTTTACATATATGCTTAGAGCTTATTATGACTTGCTGCATTAGATATGATCTTGCGTGGCATGGACATGAGATGTTGTGGACATGAGACGTATGATTACATTGGGTGGGGAGAGACACACAGGCTACAGGTTGATTATATTATGGCGGCGTCGTAGTCTCCCTTTGAGCTAGACAAACCACATGATATCACTGTTATCGGCTCCCCGACACAGAGCTTGTAGTAGTTTCAGCCTGAGTTCTAGTGATGCTCTCAACTTGCATTTATCACTTAGCTGGTTACATAGTTTACCCTATTGTTTATTTATTGCTGCACTACATTGTCTATTTTGGCTTGAGTTATCTTGTACCTTGCTATGTCCCCTGAGGACCTGGATCTGGATTATGTCCCCAGGTATAGCCGAAGAGATCCATCCAGAGATATACCATACAGGAGCACTTCCAGGAGATGTACCCGAACCTGAGGACGAGATCGTGCCAGAGGACTTCTCCTGAGTATTGGATTTATATTCTCAGTTATTTCTATTTCCAGTTCATTTATTTCCTGTCTATTGCATTGATGTATCAGACTTGTTCTCGGATTGTTCTCCGAGACACTTTTATTGAGATATGTTAGATTTTTACTTATTTGCAATATTCTGGCTTTTTTATCTATGATTATCTGTTGTGGATGAGATTAGAATAGACTGTGACTTGTAACATTGGACCTATTTATTGTTGTACTACAGCTTAAGTATGCCCTGATGGATCCATTAAATTGGGTTTGTCCATCGGTGCGTACTGCTGGCCATTGTCGTGCATCCAGTCCCTCGGTATTTTGGGACTGGGGCGTGACAGATTATTTTTGGTATGCGTAGACCACTTGACCTAGTTTAATTTCTGTTAAATAACCCTAGATTATTAACTGCTGTAGACAGAATTAAATTCGTTGGAAAATTCCGCGAACACACTTTTCCAGATTTCCAAAAGTTGTGAAACGGAGCGCCCCGTCAAACGGGACCACCCCGCCGTGTACCAAGTGTACCAAGCGGTGCGCACAGCGTAACCGGACACATAAAAGTTCACAAAAAATAATTTGGACGCGTGTGCGCGCCGAAATCAGCCCGTATCCGCGGACAAATCCCGTGTCGCAACTTTTGCGAAAGTCGCGCGCATTTGGTGTACGTTCGTCAGATTACGACAAAACTTGCACCACTGGACTCGTGGTAACGCGCTGGTGCTGTGACCCAATTTTTACGCAATTCTGAGACGGTTGACCAAGTCGCCAATCGGCGGGCCCTACGGTTGACTTTTTGGGCAAAATTGTGTTCGGCCCACCGGAATCCATATTTGGACATACCGTTGGGTTCGTATTAATATTTATAGTTTGTTTGACCTATAATTTGTCCCATTTAGAGACTGTTACCCTTGACACATTTTCGGTACAAAGTAGGCCACGCGTTGACCCTACTTTGACCCGAAATTACCGTTTTGCCTCTGTGTCCAAATTGGACGAAAGGAAAGTGCTTTCTAGATATTTTTCTTATTCTGGGAATGTTGGTGACATCTATTTCAGTATCCGGAGATATTTGTTCTGAGGCCATAGCTTCTGGTCTTGTGTGTTGGACATCTGGATGTTACATTTTACAGCTTCTTGCCAGGCAAGTATACCTTGCCATTGTACTGTTATTTATATTCCATATGTTGCATGCATCTTTATTTTCTGCTTTAGTTCATATATTTTAACTGTTATATAAAATGCGCGCGACGGTGTCGTCGCGATATATTTTTATTTATGTATTTGCATTGACCTTGTTTATGAGACTACCCCATTATCATGTAGCATCATTAGGTTCATTGGCCGTGACACAGTTGTTACACAAGTGTGAGTCTCATATAGATCACAGACTGCGTGACAGGTCTGGCCTCCTGTACGTATGGGCCGTGCGTTAGGGATAACTGCTAATAGAAATTTTGTATGCTAGAAGACTTAGCAGTTATTGGAGGTCCATGGACATAGCTTATTATAGTACGGTGGTCCCATCCTTGTCCTTGTTTGGTTGCAGGATTGGACTAGGGTACTAAGAATAGGCTATGAACCAAATTGTGTTATGGATGTGACATGCTTAGAGCAAGGGGTGGAAAGAACAAGTACCGTATTTGAGCTCCTTTGTACTTTTTCTATTGTGCGCCCGGATTCTCTGCTAGAGATACGGGTGGTGATGACCACTATATATTATATATTATCAGGCGGGCCTCCGGTGTTCAAAAGACGATGTGCCTTTTAGGCCCCTGGATCTCCGAGAGAACCATGCCAATCCCAGTTTTCAGCCAGATAGCTCACTTGTGGGAAAAGTTGTTCTTAACTGCATTCACTTAGACGGTTAGGCGACCAATTGGATATTTATTTCAGTACTTTATTGGAATGATTTTATTTATCTTGTTATGTCCCTCTGAGGACCTGGCCCTTCCAGGTGTATCTGTTCTTGAGTATTCGCAGGAGGGCAGATTCGGATGGTTACACATGTTTCGAGGATGTCTTCTCTTCGAGCCCGTGATTGTTAGCTGGTATTCTTAAATGGTGTTTGTTATGTTGTACTTATATTGTATTTGCTCTTATATTCGAGTTGGTAGTGGATTTGTTTCCACCCAACTATCATCCTTAGATACTTCTTATTGAGATCTAGTTTCATAGATACTGGTAATTATTTATATTTGATTTTTTGTGGATGAGATTTAGATTATACCCTGTGACTTGTGACATATGTTATACCACTTGTGGATTTGATATTCATATTACAGCGTACGTATGGGTTTGGTTTCTATATATTGGAGTTGCTATATCCATGCGGCTGGCATGCTTACGTGTCCTAGTCCTACGTATTTTTGGGACTGGGACGTGACAAGCTTGTACATGTTTAAATATACGTGGGGATCACTGGCATGATGCCATAATAGACGAGTTATAGTCATAGACGAGGATGGTGTGCAACGCAAAGGAACATGAAGCGCTAGATGCCATCCCATCTTGTACATGAGACTTATCGTAAAATTTTGTCCAGATCAGATCGGTGCCAGTGCCCCAGCGACCGTCCGCAGGAACCATTGACCTTGTGCACAAGTTTTCCGTGATCAACGATGTTCATACTAAGTTATCAATTGATGCAATTTAAGGCAACACAAGTACGAGACAAGTAGCATGGCATAATTTATTTTGCATAGTCTTCCTGATCAGTTATTACATAGCAAGGTGTGTTCTATGCATAGCACAATATAGAAGAAGTATATATTCTAACTTTGAATTGAAATTCTATGAAGGAACATTTAAGTGAACTAGCATGCAACAAGGTAACCATTTTCAATTGGTTGACAAGCACAAATAATCCAAGTCTATTCCCTTTTTTATCTTGACATCTTTTAGTTATTATGGTATCGTTTGATCGGAACAAGCAAGAATGCAAGATTTTAGATGTGAAGACTTGAAAGAAGGGTCAATTTAATCAAATATAGCCACTCATAAGTTGGTTTGACCAAAGAAAGGAAAGATGTGCTTTAAGACTCCGTTCGCACGACGTCTACTGCACGATCACCTGCATTGCCACGAACAGCTGATCAATACCTCTTATACTCTTTTCAAGCTTGGAATAAAATGCAATTCAATGAACAAAAGCAATAAAATCCATCAAAACCGTTCAAAAAAAATGCAAATCCAAAACTAACTCAAAAGCACGAAAGCAACAAGGCGATGGCGAAAACTAGGCAAGAAAACTTGCAGCGGAGAGGTCCCTCTTGACTCTGCCACTAAGTCCATCCTCGGGGCACGGTCCACTGAATATGGGAATCGATTTCGAAGAAGCAAATTCATAACGAGGATAAGATCTTGATTCAATCTATCCCGATCGAACGATACCGATTTGTATTTTTTAGCCGCGCTTCCCGAATAGGGGAAACGGGGCACCACATCCTAACCAACTAATAGAAAATTTTGTCCACAAAACTTAGGAATAGAACCTACCACTATGAAACAATAAAGGAAACCTTTTCCTCATCTCAGACTCAAGCTCCCAAGTCAAATTTTTGACTGAATGATTTCGCCAAAGCACGCGCACGAGAGGAACCGAATGACTTCGAAGCAGCTTCTCTTTGTAATCCAAGATCCGTACAGGATGTTCAACATAAGTCAAGTCTGCCTTCAAGTCCAGTTGATCAAGATCCACCACATGACTCGGGTTGTACACGTACTTCCTAATCTATGAAATATGGAAGACATCATGCACTTCAGATAGTGACAGTGTCAGGGCAATCTGATATGCAACTGAGGTGACTCGCTTCAGTATCTCGAACGGACTGACGAATCTTGGACTTAGCTTCCCTTTTACTCCAAATTTGGTAACTCCTCACATGGGTGAGACTTTAAGAAATACTCGACCACCTACTGAGAACTCAAGAGGTCGTCGATGCGTGTTTGAGTAGCTTTTCTGACGACTCTGTGCTACCTTCAGCCATTCACGGATCAAGCAGATCTTCTCGACGGTTTGTTCTACAAGTTCCAGGCCAAAAATTTGACGTTCACCAACTTTATCCCAATAGATTGGGATCTGCACTTCCGCCCATACAACGCCTCATACGGCACCATCTGAATGCTGGATTGATAGCTATTATTGCATGCAAATTCGGGTAACGGTAGATGCATGTCCCAACTTGTCTACAAATATAAGGCGCAGAGCCGTAGCATGTCTTCGAGGATTTGGTTGACCCGCTCTGTCTGGTCGTCTGTTTGAGGATGGTAGGCAGAGCTGAACTTCAACTTCGTCCCCATTGCTGACTGAAGGCTTTCTCAGAAGCATGATAAGAATGGTCCATCTCGATCAGAGACAATGGATATGGGCACGCCGTGGAGTCGAACTATCTCATTGAGGTAGATCTAAGCCAGACGGTCGGCACTCCAAGTAACTTTGATAGACAAAAAGTGAGCTGACTTGGTGAGTTGATCGACGATGAACCAAACGACATCGTTCTCCCGTTGCGTCTTTGGCAACCCAATAATAAAATCCATCGATATGTGTTCCCATTTCCACTTCGATATAGCAAGGTTCTGTATCACTCAGCCCGGCTTCTGGTGCTCGGTCTTTACCCTCTGACAAGCCATGCATTGCGACAAGAATAACGCTGTATCTCTTTTTATGTCGTGCCACCAAAATATCGTACGGAGGTCTCGATACATCTTTATGCTACCTGGATGTGAAGTATAACTCGCATAGTAGGCTTCGGTGAGTATCTCCTTTCTGAGATTTGCATTGTTAGGAACGCACAATCTTTCCTTCACCCGCATCATTTCGTCTGTACTTACCGCAAAGTCGGTTGCCTTTCCTAATGAGATAAGACTTTGCATCTTTTCCAGGAATAGGTCATCTTTCTGAGCGGACTTTACTTTTTCTAATAAGTCTGGTTCGAGGCACAACTGAGCCACTTGTGCCCCCTTTTTGTATTTGATTCGGAGTGTAATGCCCAAACTTTCAAGATCCTGTCGCAGCCTGTCATCGATAGCCAAGCTCCAACGAACACTCGACTCAGCGCATCAGCTACAATATTACCCTTGTTCGGTGTGTATCTGATCACCAAGTCAAAGTTGCTAAGGAGTTCAAGCCATCGTCATTGCTGTAGATTCAGATCCTTCTGAGTATAGAGATATTTTAGACTTTTATGATCCGGGTAGATTTTACACGGTACGCCATAAAGGTAATGCCGCCATAGCTTCAGTGCGAACACCACCGCTGCGAGCTCCAGGTCATGCATTGGATAGTTCCTTTCGTGAGGCTTCAACTGCCTCGATGCAAAGGCTATCACTTTGTCCCTCTGCATAAGGACACATCCCAAACCTTTTTCTGAGGCATCGCTATAGATCTTAAAATTACCGGGTCCGTCTGGAAGGGTAATAATTGGTGTTGAGACAAGTCATTGCTTTAACTCCATAAATGAAGCTTCACAGTCGTCCGTCCACGCGAACGTTACTCCCTTCCGAGTGAGATGAGTCAGAGGTTAGGCGATCCTTGCAAAATCTTTTATAAACCTCCTGTAGTAGCCTGCTAGACCAAGAAAACTCTGAATATCGCTGGCTGACTCAGGCATTTTCTACTTCACGATGACTTATACCTTCTTCGGGTCAACTGAGATGCCCTCTGAGAAAATAATGTGCCCAAGAAAAGATATGTTGACTCAACCAGAACGCGTACAACTTATTGTCTCGAAGAGTTTGAAGCACCATCTGCAGGTGTCCTGTGTGTTCATCCTTATTCTTTGAGTACACTAAGATGTCATCTATGAAAACTACCACAAATTTGTCGAGAAAGGGTCAGAATACACGGTTCATCAAATCCATGTAAGCAGCAGGGGCATTCATCAGTCCAAACGGCATAACAAAAAAATTCATAATGGCCTTAGCGGGTTTGGAATGCTGACTTTGTCATATCCTCTGGCTTAATCTTCAATTGGTGGTAGCCAGAGCGAAGATCGATTTTCGAGAACACCGATGCTCCTTGCAACTGATCAAAGAGGTCATCTATTATTAATTCTGATAGTGACCTTATTTAGCTCCCGATAGTCTATGCAGAGTCGCAATATTCCGTCCTTCTTCTTTACGAATAGCACAGGCGCGTCTCAAGTGGACACGCTCGGACGAATATATCCACGGTCTAGTAGTTCTTGAAGTTAGCACTTTAACTCCTTTAGTTCAGCAGGGGCCATTCTGTACGGAGCCTTGGAAATTGGTTGAGTATTTGGGAAGGTATCGATGGTGAACTCAATCTCTCGGTCAGGTGGCATGCCGGGTAGTTTGCTCGAAAATACATCAGGGAACTCTGCCACAACGGAAGAAGACTCAAAGTTTGCATAATCCAGCTGCATGTCTCGAACCGACGCTAAATATTTCTCGCATCCAGAGTGTAGCATTCGCCGAGCAGACATCGTAGAAATCACCATGTAGGCCCTGGACGCATCTATTGCTGGACTACTCGTGTAGTAGAATTCGGCTTCTCCAGGTAGGCAAAAGATGACTCATTTCTCTGCACATTCGATAGTTGTCAAGCAAGCGCCGAACCAATCCATCCCCAAAATAATGTCGTAATCCCGAACATCTAGGACTAAAACATCTAGCGAGAGTTTTCTTCCACCAATACAGACGTGACTGCCCTGACATACTAAACGAACAAGTATTTTTGTGCCCGATGGGGTGCTAACACTAAGGTCTAGATACAATGGTGTCATTTCTATATTATTTTCCATGGCAAAATTCGTGGATATAAAGCTATGCGTTGCACCAGAATCAAATAGCACATGTCCAGATATATTATTAAAAAGCAATATACCTGTCACAACGGTGTCCGATGCCAGGATTTCTTCCCGTGTCATAGTGTACACCCGACCTTGAGCTTGACGACGCTCTTGTTGCGACGCAGCTCGATTGGCTTAGGGTGCCGAGACAGGTTTTGGATGTTGATGATAGCATTCATAGTAGCACGGACAATCATGAATTCTATAGCTTGGATCACCACAAATGAGGCATAAGTCGTTCCTCGAATGACAGTTTTTGAAGGAGTGTCCAGTCTTCTTACAGTAGTTATAGTATGGCCCAGGGTTCTCTTTCTGTTGACCACCATTATTTGGATGCTTTGCAGCATTATTTTCTTTCTCGTTGCTATGGCGCTTGTGATTGGAAGTATGCATAGTGCCGGCAGTAACTGGAGGATACTGCGGTTCAAGAGAAAGGGCATGGTTGAGAACTCTCCGTATAGTCTGGTATTGGGGAACGACCACGTGCGCATGGATGGTAGGTCGCAGGCTGCCTTCAAATCATCTGGCATGACTCGCCGCATCAGGTAAATAATAGCTTACAATTTTGGCGAGCCGGTTGAATTCGGCGAAGTACTGCTTCATGATCGCTTCACGATCATGTTGCCTTACCGAAGCTGCACGAACTCGTTCTCTTTTTGCCGACGTACGGGGGGGGGTATGAACTCCTCTTCGAACGCACTATGGAAGGTAGCCCACGCGATCGTCTCGCCTTCTTCTTTTATGAAAAGAGACCTTCGGTGCACATCCCACTAATCGTGCGCGTTCAAGCGAAGTTGTAGTTGGACACATGCGATACGCTTCTCTTCAGGTACCGCTAGCAGTTTGAAGTGATCTTCAAGCTCGACCAGCCAATCTAGAGCCACGATTGGATCTTCAGTCCCTTTAAATGGCATATTATAGACCTTCTTGAATTCAGCAAAGTCGAAGGTAGTCACATCCTTCTTCTTTGGAGTTTGAGGCATATTGACTTCAGGCGCGGGTAGCTCCACTGGTGTCGCTGCTGTTGCCGTAGAATGGTTGGAGGCCAAGGTCTGAATAATCTGTTACAGGATATCTACCTTCTTCTGTTGGACTACAAATCAGGCTTCTAGATTGCCTTCAAACTTGCTCTGTCGTTCTTCCGCCCGCTTCTCCGCTCGCTCATAATGAGCCTCATCCCTCTGTTGGCTAGCCTCAAGCATCCGCATTATTTGTTCAATTGGGTCGACACGAGGCATGGCTCGCTGACTTCGAGAACTTCTCGAGGTGCCGAAACTATTTTCTTGGGCTTGTATCTCTCTTTGTACTAGCACTGACGCTTACGCTTAAGTCATTCCTTTAAAATAAGGTAACTTATATCAGGCTCACAATGTATTATGGACTCATTATATAGAACATATCTCATTTTGGCCTAACGAGTTCAAGAGTTCGCATAGGGAATAGATCGCTAAAGGAACTTTTTTGACACGAGGGTCAAAGAAACTTGAAGCTGTGATCTGATACCAATATGTCACACCCGATTTCGTGAAATCGATAGTCGTCCCTCGGATGTGACGCCGTGCATGCCTAGGTTGCGCACCGCACAAGGATAAGGAGTTTTAGATAACGAGCACATATTCAGAGTACGCAGATAATTGAAATACAATATTGAAATATGGAAAAGTTCTCTTTATTGATAATCAACATCATTTACAAAGTCTTGAACGAGTCGGATAATTGCCACACATGCTTACAAAAGTGGACTCAAAATTAGATAGTTGTCATGTAGATTATATCCTTTTACTAAAACTTTAAAATGTTAAAGATCTTCTGGCGAAGCTATCGCCTTTCCTCGGAGCTGCATAAATTTGAAGCACGAGCTCCTGGGTCTTCAAAATGCTTCTACTAAGATACGATCAGGGCGTGCCGGTTGGTGGACTGGAATGGGAAGTAGATTTAGCTCATCGCAGGATCTCCTTGGTGCGGGAAACCTATTTCAACGAGGGTCAGTACATCGAAATGCATTAGTTGCAGGCGAGCTAACCCAACTATACCAAATCATAAGTTGTTTATATGAAGCATGCAAGTTATATTTGGTATTTCTATCTTGCCTTAGTTCATTTTAAAAGCAAGCATTGGATATGCATCTTTACAGAAATAAATATGCCACAGTTCGGTGACTTTTGCCTTCCCGTATGAACTACCTGCACAATACTTACCATGTCCTTCTCTGCCACGAAGACACAAGTTAGCTTGCACATGTTTAAATATATGTGGGGATCACTGGCATGATGCCATAATGGACGAGTTATATTCATAGATGAGGATGGTGTGCAACGCAAAGGAACATGAAGTGCTATATGCCATCATGTCTTGTACGTGAGACTTATCGTAAAATTCCGTCCGGATCGGATCGGTGCCAGTGCCCCAGCGACCGTCCGCAGAAACTATTGACCTTGTGCACAAGTTGTCCGTGATCAACGACGTTCATACTAAGTTATCAATTGATGCAGTTTAAGACAACACAAGTACGGGACAAGTAGTATGGCATGATTCATTTTGCATAGTCTCCATGATCAGTTTATTACATAGTAATGTGTGTTCTATACATAGCACAATATAGAAGAAGTATATATTCTAACTTGAATTAAAATGCTATGAAGGAACATTTAAGTGAACTAGCATACAACAAGGTAACCATTTTTAATTGGTTGACAAGCACAAATAATCCAAGTCTATTCCCTTTTTATCTTGACATCTTTTAGTTATTATGGTATCGTTTGATCGGAACAAGCAAGAATACAAGATCTTATATGTGAAGACTTGGAAGAAGGGTCAACTTAATCGAATATAGCCACTCACAAGTTGGTTGGAGGAAAGAAAGAAAAGAGGTGCTTCAAGACTTCGTTCACACGATGTCTACTACACGATCACCTGCATTGTCACGAATAACTGATTAATACCTCTTCTACTATTTTGAAGCTCGGAATGAAATGTAATTCAATGAACGAAATTAATAAAATTCATCAAAACCTTTCAAGAAAAATGCAAATCCAAAACCAACTCAAAAGCACGAAAGCAACAAGGTGACAACTAAAACTAGGCAAGAAAACTTGCAGCGGAGAGGTCCCTCTTGACTCTGCCGCTAAGTCCATCCTCGGAACACGATCCACTGAATATGGAAATCGATTCTGAAAAAGCAAATCCATAATGAGGATAAGATCTTGATTCAATCTATCCCGATCGAACGATACTGATTTGTATTTCTTAGTCACGCTCCCCGAATAGGAGAAATGGAGCACCACAATGATTCTCATCCCTTACAATCTACCACCATGGGTGTGTATGAAGACTCCTTATATATTTTTGACAGTTATCATACCCAGTCATAGAATCCGACGAAGAATATCGATATATATTTGCAGCCGTTTTTGGATGAACTGAAACAGCTGTGGGAGTTGGGCATCACGACCTACGATATTTTGAGAAAATAGAACTTTCCGATGAGAGCTTCACTTATGTGGACTATCAATAATTTTTTTGAATATGGTATATTATCAGGATGGAGTACCCACAATACTAAGTCTTGTCTGATATGTATGGAAAAGAGTAAGGCGTTCCGTCTTAAACATGGAAGAAAAGCCTCATTCTTTGACTGTCACCGTCAATTTTTACCCGTGTCACATCCTTGGAGAAAGAACAAGAAGGCATTTAGAGCTGGAAAGCAAGAACTTTATTGTCTACCTACCAGATTGTCGGGATACGATATTTGGGAAGATGTGAAGGATTTGTCGATCGTGATAGAAGATCCAATATCGAACAATCGTGTCGAGGGTTTTGGATATATACATAATTGGACTAAATGGAGTATCTTCTGGGACTTACCTTATTAGAGAGATAATCTTATAAGACATAATCTTGATGTCATGCATATAAAAAAGAATGCGTTTGATAATGTCTTTAATACTGTTATGGATATTAAAGGAAAGACAAAGGATAATCCCAAAGCAAGACAAGACATGACCGAGATATGCAAGATTCCTCAGTTAAACTTAATACAAAGGGAAGCTAGTGGACCTGTAAAGCCAATAGCACTATTTACAATAAGTAGGAAAGATAGATTGATAATATGCAACTGGATATCCAGTTTACGATTTCCCGATGGCTATGTATCGAATTTTCCTAGATGCGTTGATCTCAATGAACGCAAGCTAACGGGAATAAAGAGTCACGACTACCACATGTTCATAGAAAGGTTATTACCTATTGCTCTTAGAGAGTTGTTGCCTCCTGCTGTATGGATTCTGTTGGCCGAGCTATCTATATTCTTCAGGAATATTTGTTCAAGTAAGATGACGGTGCAGCATATGGTTGAACTTGAGAAAAAAATTATCTTGATAATTTGCAAATTAGAGAAAGTATTTCCTCCTAGATTTTTTGACAGTATGGAGCATCTGCCTATTCATCTATCGTACGAAGCACGTGTCGGTGGACCTGTTCAGTATCAATGATGTATCCATTTGAAAGGTAAAATATCAATATAAGACGTATTTTGATTAACAAATTAAGTGGATTTTTTACTCTAAATTAATTCAAAGTAATGTGTCTTTCTAGGTACCTACACCATCTTAAGAACAAAGTTGGAAATAAGGCTCATATAGAGGCTTTGATATGTGAAGCATATATTATCGAGGAGGTCTCAAACTTCTGCTCAATTTATTTTGATACTCATGTAAAGAAAAATTAAAATAAAGCTCCAAGGAAAGATGAAGACGTAGGAGATGCACGCTAAAATGGAGGCTTGTTGATATTTAATGTTAGGGACAAGCCTATTGGGGCAAGTAAGAAACGGTGGTTGGGTGACGATGAGTTGGATGCAGCTCATCGATATGTATTGTTAAATTATGACATACAAGAAATGAGAGATTTGGAGATATAAGTGACTAGAATTTGACGGTTAAATATGTTAAATATATTGCCGCTACTATTTATGTATATGTCACTAATAACATGTCTATTATCGATGTATGTTTACAGTTTTTCTTGCCAGGAACAACACTCATAAATGAGAGCCTTCGTTATTTGGCATTGGGGTCGATTAAGGAAGCAAGGACTTGGCCAGGCTATGTCATTAACGGCTTCAAGTTTAAAGCAACTAAAAATCCTATAAATATTGAATTTTTTACTAACGGCTTGAATACAAAGGATTTTGATGTTTGTATAAGAGGGACCATCTACGATGATGAGCTAGACTTTGACTAGTATGGTGTACTTCAGGATATTATAGAGTTACAATATCTGGCCCCATATGACATGAATATTATGATGTTCAAATGTGATTGGTTCGACACAAAACCAAATCAAGGATGGAAATTAATAAACAATTTGGATTTTTTGATATAAACCATCGCAGGAGATATAGAGGGTCTGACTCGTTTGTGATAGCAATTCAATCTGTTCAAGTCTACTATATAAGTTACCAAGGCATCGTAGAGATTGATTTGACTGGTGGGCGGCATATAAGACTAAAGCTAGAAATACGTTAAATGTTGGAGACCCAGCATACCAGGAGGACCAGGTCGAAGAGCCTCAATATTTGGGACAATAGTCGAAAGAAGATGCCATGGATAATATTGATGTTGAAGCTATTGTTGAGAAAAATAGAGGGAAGGAAGAGGTTGATATACAAGACTTAGATCACAACCAAATAATTGGCCTTGTCCACGACCACGAAGATGTCTCTGAAGAAGAAGAAGAAGAAGAAAAAGAAGAAGAAGAAGATATTGATGAGGATAATGACGACGACAATGACGATAGCAAAGATTAGATTACCTATGTTGTCTACATGCTGTACCTAGAGATGGAGTTTAATTTTGTTACTAAAAACACTTCTATCTCTTACTGAAAATACTTTTATCTCAGTTTTTATAGCTATTTGTTGGTTAGTTCTATTTATTAGATGTCTATCTTGTTGCTTAGTTCTATTTATTAGATATCTATATATGTGAATCGTGATCATAGATGGCTGGTGGTCGTGATCGTGGTGATCGTGGTCGTGGTCGTGGACGTGATAGAGGTGATCATGATCTTATACTACCCTGGGATGGATTATCTCCTCAATCACGTAATCCCGATACCCCCTCATCGGTCGCAGGCACCTCCACTCTGCCATCGGCTACAGGCACTGACACTCCGTCATTTGTCGCATACGTCCCCGACGCTCCATCATCGGCATCTATGCCTCCGGCATCATCTGATGCAGATCCTGGTACCCCATCGTCAGTTCGTCCACTAGATACTCCGACAGCTGTACGATGGGCCCCGGATTATCCAAATTTAGAGTATGATGCTAGTGGTTGGTATATACCCTGACCCGGTGGTCCTCCGACACAACCAGAAAGACCGGAGGGGCAGTTCAGAAAGGAGCTTTGGCCCTCGACCAAAGAGCTGTAAGTAAATTTATATGTTTCATCTGATGTAGTTAATTTCATATATTTTATTTATTTATTCAACTAAATAATCTGTTGTTATTTTTTTATAGGTTTTTTCTCTAGAGTGCTACTCCAGCACTTGGGGAAACCATTAAGGGGAACTACCATGCCCCCTACCTTAGATTCTTCGATGTACCGCCCGACATGAAGTATATATGGCTTGACCAGATAAAGGTATATGCGATCTTTTCTGTTATTCTATTTATTAATTATTTTGTAATCTATTTATATTAATTATTAATTAAATTTGTATGTCAGAAAATCTACTGGTGGCCCGAGCATCGCGATGCGGAGATCAGGAAGACATATCGCGGCGCCTATAGCAAGAAGATGCGGGATGCGAAGGATGATTTGCAAAAAAATGGTAAATGCTGGAAAGGGCAAGAAACCCTGGATCCATGATAATTTTTGGGAGAAGATGCAGAAGGAGCTCGATACTCCTGAGTTCAAGAAGAGGCCCGAGTAAGGGAAGAAGGCGCGATCTCATGGGAGTCTGCATACTGATGGATCGATCTCCATCGCTATGCACCATCGAAACCTGGTAAGATAACGCGAAGTACTTAAATATTTTTATTATATAGTTAAATAACATTAATTATCAAGCTAATATGTTTTCTTAATATTTAGTACACAGGCGGAGAAGCTGGCGAAGGATGGGGGAGATCCCTCTAGTATCAGTTTTGCCGATGTTTTTGAGTATACGCACAAGAGGAGAAAGGACGGGAGCTACGTGGACGAGAAGGTCATCAAGACTGCTGTAAGTATTTCAATTTATATTATAAGTTAGAATAATATGAGGTATTAGAATTTATATTTTAAGTTAGAAGTCCATTAGAAAATTAAGCACGGGTCATTGGATAGGCTGCGTTCTAGTCTCTACAGACTGAGAGCGCTTCTCGGGCCACTCAGGATTGGGTGGAAGAGAGTGTCGCTTTGTCTTCGCCCGCCACAACGTCCTCTTTCATTGCCGCTAGGACGAACGACCTTTTTGTACAGGCCGCTGGCAAAAGAGGGAAAGGTGGACGCATCTACGGCACCGGCTCCTTAGCGTCGCATATGTCGGTATACTCGAGACCTCCACCGTCGGCATCTTTTGTTGCGGTACAACCAGATAGGATAAAGCAACTTATTATGGCGATGACCACATTATAGGCCACAAAGGTGGGTTTGTAGGAGTCGATCTGCAGCTTGATGAGACCTCCACCGACGGCATCCTCTGCTCCTCCTGATGCTGCTTCTGGCCCTAATCTATCTGCTGACGCAGTGATAAGACTCCTAAGTTTATTGCCGTCGTAGGCGTTAGGTTCACTACCATCTGAATTAGTGAATAAAATTCCTTCAGACCTCCTCGAACGTTTGCGTGACCAGAGAACACCGCCAGATCGGTGATTTTCTTTATATTTGATATTTATTTGCGTTATAGTAATCGCGGACTTGTGGATATTATTTATTTGTGTTATCGTGTTCGTGGACTTGTCGATGTTGTTCATGTACTTCGATTATTTTATTTGGACTTGTGATCGTGGACTTGTGGATGTTGTTCATGTATGTGATTAATTTTATTATGTTAATTATATGACTTTTCTGAATTATGTCTCGTGTGTGTTTCTAGCGTGTGTTTGTACCGTTAAAGATCCGATAGGACAGAAATTCTACAGCGGGTTGCGATGGGTGGTTGATATATTGATAGTGTTTAACTTATTTTATATAAACTAAACATGTTGGGATATCTGTATTTAAAAGTTTTTTTTGCATTTATGTGCACATTAGCGACGGATATACGTCGACTTAGCGGCTACTTACGACGTACTTGCGACACTCTGGTGACGGATACAACCGTCGCCAAGTAAATTTCTATTCTTGGGCGACGGATTACCGACACACGTCGACGGACAGGCGACTTCCGCCCGACAGTAAGTAATGTCGTTATTCCGTCGCCAACTTGAGTATCAGAAACATAAATAATGTCGTTATAACATCGCTATACCAATGCCATTTTTTGACGCAAATCCGTCGATATCTAGACGTTATTATAAACTAAATTATTGTCGCATATATGTCGCTAAAGAGCCGCTTAATGAATCCGTCGCTAAAATATCGCATAGACGTTAACTAAATCGACGTCGCAATTACGCTAGTTTATAGTCGAAAATTTAACTGATTGGCGACAAAATCTTTAAGCGATGTGGCATTTACCGACGGGTGTTTTTCGTCTAAATACCGTCGTCGGGTAGTCGCTAATAGTGAATAGCGATATTTTAGCGACGAAAATTGACCGTCGCTATTCCTCTATATTTTAGTAGTGATGATACTAAATTCATAATAAAAATTATATCAAACTACTACATAGCATAGTGACAATCAAATAGAAAATATATATCTAAATGGATACACATGAACATAATGAATATATATTTAAATGGACACACATGAACACAAATAGCTATGTACTGCCCAAATTATTAATTATAAAACCAAATTTCCTAATTATGCAACCAAATTTTCATATTAACTAGGGTGTGTGTGTCCATGTGTGTCCATGTCCATGTGTGTTCATATGTGTGTCTGTGTTCATGTGTGTCTACATGTGTGTGTGTCCGTGTTAGGGTTAGGGTTAGTGTCCGCGTGTGTTAGTGTGTCCGCGCGTGTGTGTATCCAATTTAGGGTTAGGGTTAGTGTCCGCGTGTGTGTGTGTGTGTGTGTGTGTGTGTGTGTGTGTGTGTGTGTGTGTTCGAGTTAGGGTTTACCTAAGGAGGGGATGGCCGGAGAGGAGGGGGTTGACTGAGGAGGGGGTGCCCGGAGAGGAGGAGGAGGAGGAGCTCGCGGTGGAGGAGGAGGAGCTCGGTGGTGGAGGAGGAGGGGGTGCCCGCGGTCGGAGGAGAAGAACGGTCGGTACCAGAGCTTTGGAGCCGAAGGGGGTCGCAGGGGGAGCACGGTCGCGCGGGCAATAAAAAATTTGAATTTTTTTTGGAGAGGATGGAGAAAAATTAAATCTGTTAACATATATGAAAAACATTAGCGACGTCATAAAGAGACGTCGCTAAAAGTCGCGGATTTAACAATATTTAGCAATGTTTGCAAAATCACGTCGCTATAATAAAAACAATAGCGACGTCTTGCGACATCTGGCGATATTTTATCCCGTATTATTATTTGTAGTCGCTAAACGTCGCGGACAGTCGCTAACAACGATGTCCTGGGACATTCTAATAGGACGTCGCTAAATTCATAAAATATAGCGACGTCAGAACTAAACATTGCTAAAAACGTCGCTAATATATATTATTTTGGT
This sequence comes from Iris macrosiphon, assembly GCA_036927795.1. Taxonomy (NCBI): domain Eukaryota; kingdom Viridiplantae; phylum Streptophyta; class Magnoliopsida; order Asparagales; family Iridaceae; genus Iris; species Iris macrosiphon. Next base: position 115,825,223 of record JAYESA010000003.1, read on the forward strand.
AGTGAATTATTCTTTGACAAAGTGATCAAGCAAACATATAATTCATGACCTCATACTTGTTAGAATTATTGTCCTTTACTTACTGAAAAATTTAAGAATACAAAAATTAAAATTTAAACAATGTTACCGGCCTCTGGGGAAGTCGTGCACGAAGCACTGCCCTAAGAGTTTATTCGGAATCTGTGTGCAGACGTTCCCGAAGCTCCTAGTGGTAAAACCCCCGCACTACCGGTATCTCGTTGCCGCACACGACTTGGAGAGAATGACTAGGACTTAGCTCTGCCCAGAGCTTGGAGATGAAGATCGCACAGAACAAAATTTTGACAGAGGTTTCGTAAAGAAGTTTTTCTGATTCCATTTGCAAAGAACACAACCGAATATATAATGCAGTTGTGTAACGGTCAGAATTAATTTACGATTAATTCAGCCATTATAAGAGATTTAAACGAATGAACCTGGATACACACACAAAAATAACTGTCCAAAATATTTGTAACGTTCAGAATAAATTCCAACGTTTAAGAAAAAATTAAATGAAAGAAAGAAGAGGAGCAAAAAGATTTTTAGGGTCCCAGCCCAAACCCGAAGAGAAAATCAGATCGACATTCGGCGCCCGCAGATGTGGGCGCGTACCCTCACCCGTTACGCGCGCCGAACCGAACCGGACCGAGCCGAGCCGGGCAGGGCGGCGACGGCGGCGCGCGCGTGTGGCCCAAGGGGTTCCCCACACAACAACTTAATAGAGTAAAGGAGAGAAACTAATATATGTACATAGGAAGGCTTTGCCCCATCCGATGTGGGACTAAAGAAAGGGAGAGGAATTGAACTTTTGCAAGAAACAAACAAAACCAAAACCAACAATCCCCCCCCAAAAGGTCAAGTTCCGAAACAGAGATAAGAGTGAAGTAAATAGAGAGAGAGCATCTGAGCAGTAAAATACTATGCATAGATGAGATGGACTACAGCCTTGAATCTCACGTAGTGACTATTGTCTTAATCTGAAGAAGTGCTTGATGGACTATGCCTTGAATCAGACTTCTTGAACCAGATTTAGAAAAATAGCACACATAGTACGCTAGAGGTCCTTGATCTATCGGGTGGCGCTTTTAAATGGCCATGCGCACTTTCCACATTCATGAGAGTTGTCTGGGATCGCCCTGTCCCATAGTCGCGGCCTTCACGACCTCTCATATAGGTAAGTCCTTAATGGTTGGTGATATGAATCAACCTAGCATTACAGCTTGGACCTATTAAAAGTTTAAACTTATCCTAACCATATCACACAGGAACACTGTCACCATAGGGATGGGGAGTCATTGTACACATGTACAGCCGCTTGAGCTTTATTTTAATGAGACTTTAATCTCAAGTCAGTGTTCCATAAAGTCACCTAAGTTCAGCTTGTTTCTACCCATTGAACCGGCTTCTTGGGATCTCCAGTCAGACTCGGTTGGGTTGCCACTGCTGGTGACTAACTTATGGGCTTAACCCCATCCCCCTCGATGATTCTAGGATCAAAGTCCTAGACAGACCCTTCGTCAAGTGATCTGCAAGGTTCTTTTCTGACTTTATATAGTCAAGAACCACATATTTGCCTAGTAGGCTTTTTATTGACTTGAAGCGCAGCTGCAGGTGCCTGTTCATCTTAGCATTCACAGAATCATGCTTTAGTAGTTCAATAACAGATTTATTATCACAATTTATAGAAATTGCAGGAACAGGACTAAGAGAAACATGTATATGCATAATAAGATTTTTAAGCCATTCAGCTTCTGTGCAAGTTGTATCTAAAGCTATCATTTCGGAGTCCATTGTACTCCTAGCTATGATAGTTTGCTTGCAAGAGCCCCAGGAGAATGCAGCTCCTCCTAGAGTAAAAACATATCCAGTAGTAGATTTTATATCATGTGAGTCGGTTACCCAGTTTGCATCTGAATAACCTTCTATGATATCAGGGTGCCTAGTAAAATAAAGTTTGTAATCCAGGGTGCCCTTGAGATATCTAAATACCCTATCCAAGGCAGTCCAATGTGACTGATTTGGGTTACTGGTATATCTGCTCAGTCTCCCAATAGCAAATGCAATATCAGGTCTTGTCCTATTTGTTATTTACATAAGGGAGCCTATCATCTGTGAATATTTATGTTGTTCCAAAGGTGGTCCTTCATTCTTTTTCAGTACAATACTGCTGTCATAAGGAGTAAGGACAGGTTTCTTATCAAATAACTCAAACCTTTTTAGCATTTTTTTAATTGAATGTGCTAAAGATAGAGTATAACCCTCTTTGCCTTTGGTCACTTGTATTCCTAAAATTAAGTTGGCTTCTCCTAGGTCTTTCATATCAAACTGGCTAGATAAATAGTTCTTTGTAATATTTATCAATTCCAGTGATGAACCTAGGATAAGGATGTCATCTACATACAAGCATAAAATGACACAACTTTTACATGTACCTTTAGAGTATATACATTTGTCATACTCATTTGACAAGAAACCATATTCACAAATTACTTTGTCAAATTTATTGTGCCATTGTTTGGGAGCTTGTTTCAGGCCATAGAGGGATTTTACTAGTCTGCAGACTTTCTTTTCTTGACCTTTAGCAATGAAACCTTCAGGTTGGTCCATATAAAGTTCTTCCTCTAGATCTCCATTCAAAAATACTGTCTTTACATCCATTTGATGGATTAGCATATCATGAATGGATGCTAAGGCCAAGAGAGATCTAATGGATGTGATCCTAGCTACAGGAGAGTAGGTATCAAAATAATCTAACCCTTTCTTCTGGGTAAAACCCTTAGCAACTAATCTAGCTTTGTATTTCTCTATAGTACCATCGGCTCTGAGTTTCTTCTTAAAAATCCACTTACAACCTATTGGTTTATTCTCTAAAGGTAGATCTGTTAGAAACCAAGTGTTATTCTCCATGATGGAGTTGTATTCACTGTTAATGGCTTCTTTCCAGAAGGGAGCATCAGGAGACGACATTGCTTCTTCATAAGTTGAGGGATCACCCTCTATCAAAAATGTGAAGAATCCTTCTCCTAAATTTTTCTCAATCCTATTCCTTTTACTCCGTCTTGGTTCTAAGTCTTGTTCAGATTGAGAGCTAGGTATTTGGACTTGAGAACTAGTAGAGGGTATGGAGGAAGAGATAGAACTTCTATCCTTAAAAGGAAATATGTTTTCAAAGTAAACTGCATCTCTTGCTTCTATAATGGTTTTGTTAGAGATTTCATTTACTTCTGAGTGAGTCACTAGAAATCTATTGGCATAGCTGTCTAAGGCATATCCTATGAAAACAGCGTCTACAGTCTTGGGACCAATCTTCCTCTTTTTAGGTTCGGGAATTCCGACTTTAGCAAGGCATCCCCAAACTCTAAGGTAATTAATCCTAGGTGCTCTACCTTTCCACAGCTCATAGGGAGTCTTATCTTTTATCTTACTAGGAATCCTATTAAGAATGTAACAGGCAGTTAAAAGGGCTTCTCCCCACAAGTTATCAGGAGCACCAGAGCTGAGAAGCATGGCATTCACCATATCTAACAGAGTGCGGTTCTTGCGTTCAGCAACTCCGTTAGACTGAGGTGAATATGGAGCAGTTACCTCATGAATTATTCCATGTTCTTCACAGAAGTTAGTCATTTCATTTAAGGTATATTCTCCACCACGATCAGATCTAAGGATCTTAATCTTCCTTTCTAATTGATTCTCAGCTTCAGATTTGAAGACCTTAAATCTATCTAGAACTTCATCTTTGGTTTTGAGAAGGTAGATGTAACAATACTTTGAATAATCATCTATAAACGTAACAAAGTATTTTCTACCGCCTCTGGTCAAAATCCTATTTGAGTCACATACATCACTATGGATAAGTTCTAGAAGGTCAGAATTTCTTTCTACAGATTTGAATGGTAATCTAGTGTGTTTGGCTTGAACACAGATTTCACATTTGTGTTTGTCATCTATTGGAGTCTTGGGAATAAGATCTAAGGTCATCATCCTTTTAATAGAACCTAGGTTCACATGACCTAGTCTGCCATGCCAAACATTTGATAATTCTATATTAGAGACAATGAGAGAACAATCAGACATTTTATTCATTGTACTTAAAATGAAAAGACCGTTTTTTACAAAACCTTTTCCTATAAAAGAGTCATGCTTAGAAAAAAACTACTTTATTAGCCTCCATTACAATTTTGTATCCTGAGGCTACAAGAAGGGATCCACTAACTAGGTTTCTCCTGACAGACGGCACATGAAGAACATCATGAAGAGTTAAGATTTTTTCTGATGTCATCTTCAGGTTAACTTTTCCTCTTCCAATAATTTGTGCCGTTGAGCCATCTCCTAGGGTTATTTACACCCGGTTGACAGAAGGACCCTTTCGGCTTGTGCCCGAGATTATCTCTACTTTGAAACTTTAGATTTGAAGATTTTATTTGTAATTTCCTTTTACTAAACTATTTTCTTTTGGTCGTAGATTGGTTTCAAGAAACAAAGTGATAAAGAATTGCAATTGACAAAATTATCAAATGTACTAACAATATTTAAAACACTTTAAGCAAATTTGCAATTTGACAATAGATAGAGAAAAAAAAATAGTTTTCCTTACACAGTAACTATTAGAATATGAAGTGGATATCAATTCTTTACACAGTAACCAAATTGACAAATAGATATGAATATTTCCTTACACAGTAACAAAATTGCAATTGATCAAAAAATTAAACTATCAATTCTTTAGAATATGAAGCAACTATTAGCTAATAGTAAGTAACTATCAATTGTTTAGAATAAATCAATTATAACAAATAGTGAGAAGCAAATTTTATTAGCTATCAATTAGAAGCAAATAGTGAGGAGGTAATAGTGAAAATCAATTCAAAGAAATCAATTGTAATTAAAATTCTAAGCAAACAGTAACTATTAGTAAATCAAATTGTATTAACTATTACTTCTTTAGAACACAGTAAGCAAATATTAAGTATTTGTTCTTTTAGAACACAGTAAGCAAATTTGAACTATTTGTTCTTTTAGAACACAGTAAGCAAATTGTTTTAACTAGTTGTTGTTGTTCTTTTAGAACACAGTAAGTATTGAAACAAATAGATCAACAGTAAGTATTTAAATTCTAACAAAGAATAAACTCTTAGAATGTTAGAATTATTGTCCTTTACTTACTGAAAAATTTAAGAATACAAAAATTAAAATTTAAACAATGTTACCGGCCTCTGGGGAAGTCGTGCACGAAGCACTGCCCTAAGAGTTTATTCGGGATCTGTGTGCAGACGTTCCCGAAGCTCCTAGTGGTAAAACCCCCGCACTACCGGTATCTCGTTGCCGCACACGACTTGGAGAGAATGACTAGGACTTAGCTCTGCCCAGAGCTTGGAGAAGAAGATCGCACAGAACAGAATTTTGACAGAGGTTTCGTAAAGAAGTTTTTCTGATTTCATTTGCAAAGAACACAACTGAATATATAATGCAGTTGTGTAACGGTCAGAATTAATTTACCGTTACAAGAGATTTAAACGAATGAACCTGGACACACACACAAAAATAACGGTCCAAAACATTTGTAACGTTCAGAATAAATTCCAACGTTTAAGAAAAAATTAAATGAAAGAAAGAAGAGGAGCAAAAAGATTTTTAGTGTCCCAGTCCGAAGAGGAAATCAGATCGGCATTCGGCGCCCGCAGATGTGGACGCGTACCCGCACCCGTTACGCTAACCGAACCGGGCCGGGCCGGGCGGCGCGCGCGTGTGGCCCAAGGGGTTCCCCACACAACAACTTAATAGAGCAAAGGAGAGAAACTAATATATGTACATAGGAAGGCTTTGCCCCATCCGATGTGGGACTAAAGAAAGGGAGAGGAATTGAACTTTTGCAAGAAACAAACAAAACCAAAACCAACAATACTATATATATTCTAATTGTATGATCAAAATATACATATAAAACATGTACAATACAATGTACAAGTATATATACTAGTGGATATAATACACATCCTACAACTCGAAACTTGCTCGTATGTTGTCCTCCTTGTTCAATCTCATCAACCACTAGCTTGAATTTCCATATATATATATATATATATATATATATATATATATATATATATATGATACAGATCAAGAGTTTCATTTATAAGTTTCGTCATTGTGGTCCGTTGGATGGTACATTAAGTCCTCTAATTTTAACAGTTGATCTTTTATATATATATATATATATATATATATATATATATATATATATATATATAGGATTTGCTTCCTCCTTGCGCAATCTCGATGCTCCTGACATTGTCGTAACTGTGATCGGGCATGAACTTCTTCCAGAACCAATGTATTCTCCAGATGAGGTGCATCTCCTCAATGGGCACGTTCTTGGTCTCGGGAGGAAGAGGGCAACAAACGTGGTCATGGTGACCACCCATGCGCCAAAGAAGTAGAAGAGCCCGAACTTCATTTGGCAGAGCATGGAGAGGAAGGTCTGCGCGATGATGAAAGTTATCAGCATGTTGACAGACACGGTGATGCTCTACCCCGCAGATCGGATCCCCAGCGAGATCTTATCATGTTTGCGTAGTTTGCCATCCAAACTGATTGAGTGCATACAAAAGTGCTATTCAGAGATTTTGTAATACAATTCAAAAACATAAAAATTTTAGATAATATCATAAATAAAAATTTTGAAAAAAATATGATATCTGCAATACTTAAATCGTTGACTCGTCTATGCCGTGTCAAAGTCATGTTTTAGTGTTAGATAATCATTACAAATGATAAATTTTTATAATAGAATTCAAAAATTAAATTGAAATATCAAAAATGAAAATTTTGAAAAAAAAAAATATAGAACTAATTAGCGTTTAGACCCTAGATTTTATACCAGCTTAGGGTTTAAGATCTGACATGTCCAACTGAAAATTTTAGATCCTAAAATTTTATTTTTGGTCTTTTTTTCCGATTATATTCTCCTTGGACTATATATGAAAGTTTATTATCATGCATGCGAGAGAGGATATAATGAAAAAAAAAAAAAATCTATGGTCCAAACTTTCTAATTGAAAATGTCATGACTTAAACCCTAAGTTGGTATAATATTCAGGTTCTAAACACTAATTAGCCCAAAAATATAATATATGTAACAGTAATATTGTTGCACATAGTCCTCATATCATTGCCATGTCATGAGTGATGGTATCACTAAAAAAAAAGAATAATTAAACTTGGTTGATGAATAGCATTTTTGAGTCGGACGCACAACTGGCCGGAATGGACATGCCAGGTTGGTTGATATATACCCTTTCTTGGTTAGGCATCCTATGAAACACAAGTACACTCCAAGATCGTGTGAGCAGTGAGTCATATCGTGTCAGATACGTGTCGGACACAAATCAGACGTATCAAAATAGGTGCAATATAGGAGGGTTATATATATATATATATATATATATATATATATATATATATATATATATATATATATATATAAAGCATTTTTGTGCCACCCTGCAAGAAAAGCGGTCTCCGGCCTAGCCTGTCAACAGTGACGATCGACACAACAGTGGCGAACAAGTTGACGAGGCCGATAATAACTGCCGACACGAGCGAGGCGTCGTCTACGAACCCGATGGTCTTGAAGAGCACAGGCGCGTTTAACATGATGACATTGATGCTGGAGACCTGCTGGAAGAAGGGCACGAGGACCGCGACGGTGAGCTGAGGCCTGTACTTCCTTTCCAGTACGTTGGCCCAGCGGCGTTTCACTGACTTAGCCTCCTCGCAGGCTGCCACTATCTCTTCGTACTCGGCATGGACGTCGTCGGTGCCTCGGATCTTCCTGAGCATGGCCCGCGCCTGCTCTCCGTGTCCACGGTCGATCAGGGAGTTGGGGGTGTCGGGGAGGACGAGCGAGCTGACGGTGATGATGGCGGCGGGGGCGGCGGCTAGGACGAGGCTGACTCGCCAACCCAGTCAGCTATTTGGCGACGTGTAGCGACGTTTTGACACAGGTTAGCGACGTCGCTGTTACTCGTCATCGACGTTTTGACACAGATTAGCGACGCTGACGCACTGTCATGTCGGTATACGTCGACAAACGTTGCAGGACGTTGCTAAATTTTAAAAAAATGCAGAAAAATAAAGCATGCGGTTTCAAAAATATTTTCCAACAAAAGTATATTGTTGTAACATATACAACGTTTGGCAAACATGACTCTAGTAACATATACAACATTTTTCAAAAGTTGTATAATTTTTTTTACAATGCTTGTATATTGTTGTACAAAATTTATGTACAACGTTTACTGACGTGGTAGTTATTATTTCCACTACAGCTACAGAACGTTCTTAAAATTATATTAACAATACTTGTAATATGTTTTAAATAGTATTTTTTACAATACTTGAAAAACGTTGTAAAAAGGTTTTTATTAGATTTTATAAATTTCAACAATGTTGTTGTAAACTGTTGTGGGAAGAACTTCTACAACGTTTTCACAACATTCGAACGAACATTGTGGAAGATACCCTCCCCTTTTACAATCCTGGATATAACAACATTCTATTAAACGTTGTAAAAGCATTTTTACAACGTATTTTTAACGTTGTAAAAGAGGTTTTTTTTATAGTGTTAGTGTTTAAATTTATGCCTAAAAGAGTCTACATGGCAAACTAAATATTTTCTACCAGTTTTTATTTTTTTAGTACATTGGACACAGTTCTACATTGAGCAGACACGGTTCAGTGTGGACACGATGAGATATGGATATGATGATACTAACACAACATTAATTTTGTTAAAAAAATTAGGATATATTAAGTTCAGTCCGGAGTAAATTAAAATCTTGACTCCGTCCTTGGAGAGAGAGATGGGTCTTTGTTAGGGTTATAGTTTCGTTTAATTAGGAGAAATTATGAAATTATGAAATTATATTAGGATTAGGAAATTAGGGTTTTTCAATAGGAAAGACGGTGAAATTGGGGTTAGGTTTTGCAAATAGATAGGAGATGAAATTAGGGGTAGGTTTTGCAAATAGAAAGGAAGTTGATAAAATAATGATTTGTATAGAGGGTCAAACATGTCTTTTGACAATTAAGATGCGTGTACGTGAAATTATTTTTATTTCCTTGGAATTTTAGGGTGCAAAATATATATTACCATGTTTGGTTTTGGCTATAAAATTTATTCTTGAAAATTTTGAATATCCGAAAAATAATATTTCCATGAATTATGTAAAATCTATTCCCCTCAAAACAGGTGGAGATATATGAATTCGTCATGAGAATATATCGTATCTAGCTCAAGTTCAAGTCCAAGTCCAAGTTCGATCGAGTCCGGTCGAGTTGGATTGAGTTCTCTTTGGGTCAGCAGAGTTCGGTCAAGTCTGGTTCGGAAGACACCCACGGCACTAGCCTAGTGGTAGTGCAGGAGAAAATCCACGGATAGGTCATGGGTTCGAATCCCTCGCTCCTCTCCTGTCACGCCCCAGTCCCAAAATACCGAGGGACTGGAGATATGTGGCAATGGCCAGCAGCACGCACCGATGGATAACCCAATTTAATGGAACCATCAGGGCGTACTTAAGCTGTAAATAAGGTCTACTACACAAGTCACACTAATCTCATCCATAAAGATAAAGAAATAAACTGCATACTGAATGGAAATAAGTAGCAACAACAAATCATAGCAAGTCAGTCGGAGCAACAATCTGACTTAAGTCTGAAATAACTGGCTCTATAGGCCAGGAACAAAAGATATAAACATGAAGTAAATAAATGAGTACTGGGACAGGCACTCAGGAGAAGTCCTCGGCAGTCACCTCGTCTTCAGTGTTCGGTTCAGCTCCAGCAATAGCTTCAGCTCCGGTCCCGTATACCTCGGGATACTGCTCCTCAGCTAGACCTGGGGACATAATCCATTCCAGGTCCTCAGTGGACATAGCAAGGCACAAGATAAAACAAGCCAACTGAATAAGCAGTGCAATAAATAAATGAACAGCAGGGTAAACTAAGTAACCATCTATGTGATATGCAAATGAGAGCAACACTAGTACTCAGGCTGAGACCGCTACAAGCTCTGTGTCGGGGAGCCGGGTAGCAGTAATAACACGTAAAGGGTCTAGCTCTGCTGGAGAGTCTACAACCTCACAATAATAGTAGATATATATATAGAACAGCCTGTAGCCTGTGTGTCTCTCCCCACCCAATGTAATCACGCAAGCCATGACCATAACGTCTCATGTCCATGTCAGCGGGATTATAACTAATGCAACAAGTCATACTGTCTATAATAAATGTCTCTATCAAGTCCTGTATCCTATACAGAATCACCACGAATATCTCAGGAGAATTCTGTCCATGATAGTGTCAAGTGTCCTGGGTTGTAGGGTACTTGATAGGTCAAGTACAAAGTAAGGGAATCGTAAATCCATCTCTAAATGATGAACCCAACACCGCGTACGGTGTCGGTACCCGACTATGATCGGACACTAGGTACGTCATACGTTCCCTAGGTTAAGCAGTTTAAATCAGTTTATATGAATTTGCACAAGAAATCCAGCAGAGTATTTTTTTACAAAAAATATGAAAATAATGACTGCAAGTTTGGCAAGGTGCACTTGCCTGAGGTTTGGATTCCACTTAGGTCCTGGTTTCGGAAATTTCCAGAGATGTCTCCAAAAGCTGAAATAAATAGTACCATCACGCTCAGAAGGTGTCAAACAGCTAGGATTGCCTGTCCTTGGGTCCAATTTGGAGACAAGGGCAAAAACGGCAATTTCGGCCCAAAACGGGGTCCACCGGTGGGCCCGCTTTGCACCGAAAAACGTGTCAGGGTCAACGGTCTCCAAATTCACCAAACTTAGTGTCAACAGGTCAGGAACGCTGATACGAACCCAACGGAACTTTCAGATTTGAATTCCGATGAGCCGATCACGAAATCGCCCGTCGAGCGGGGCTTGTGGGGCCCACGACACGCGATTTTGTCAACGTTCTGAGAATCGGACCAAACTTGACCCACAGGACCAGCGTATCGCTACGAGTCCGATGGCGCAAGTTTCGTCTCGATCCGACGTGTGTGCACGAAGTTAGGGTGAATTGCAGAAAAGTCGGATACGGGGCGATGTCCGCGGATACGCGTTGATTCTGGTGTACACGCACACCCGAATCAGCTTCCGCGAAATTTCACACGTCCGTATCAACGACGCGCACGTATCTGTGAAGACCGTACGCGACCAAGTCGTCCCGTTTGGCGGGGCGCACTCAGTTCCGGGGTTAAACAGGGTCTGGTTTTTCCTTTTTTGGATCGCGGTGTGCGATCACCACAGGACGCGATGCCCCGAGCGGTTTGTCCGGGCACCGAGAGGGTCATACAGGCTTCGCGTAGAAATTCACAGAATCGAAAACAGAGATCCGAGGTGCAAGTTACGAGTACCTGAAGGGGACCCGAAAAACGGGGGTTTTGAACTGTGTCCGACACGCGAGTTCGTGTCCCGCTGTGTCCGGCCTAGGGCTGGGCTGTGTCCGCGTGGCCGGAGGGGCTGGGGGACTGGCCGATGGTCGGCGAGGCACCGCTGGGGGGCTCGCCGGAGTAGGGTGGTCAGCCGGTCGGGGTCGGCCGGCGTCGGGTCCGCCTGGGGGGGTTTCTCCGCCTGGGGAAGGAGGAAGAAGAGGAAGGGTGGAGATGGGAGGCGGCGCTGCTCTGGCGCTGGGCGGCGCTGCTGGAGGAGCTGGGCGGCGCTGGGGCGGGCTCCGGTGAGGGGATGGCCGGAGTCGGGGTGGTTAGGGTTAGGGTTTTGGGTTTGGGGGAAAGGGGCCGGAGGGGTAGGGTTTTTATAGGGGATCCACGGGGGGGGGGTCGAGGCCGGGCTAGGCGGGCCGAGGGGAGGTCGTGGGGTAGAGGGGGAGGTTCTCCGGCGACGTGGCCGGAGAATCCGGCCGGAAAACGTGGGGGGGGGGGGGGTTCGGGGGGTTGGGGGTGATGGGGTCCGGGTCGGGTCGGGCGCGGATCCGGGTCTGGCCGACCCGCCCGACCCGTTAACAGCGGGGGCTGGGCTGGGTTTAACGGGCTCGGCCCACTGGGCCGGGCCGGGCCCAAAGCTAAATAAAAATACATATTAATAAATAACAGAAATTTTAATAATAAAAACATTTAATTAATTAATAATTAGAAAAATAGTTTTTAGGCTTTTAAAAATAGGTCTGAGGTCCAATAAAATTCCAGAAAATTATCCTAAGTCCGGTTTTCTATTTTACACCATAAAATCATATTTTTAATTCATTTTAATGTTAGTTATTGGCATTTAAAAATTACAAACTCACCACAGGTCCTATGTAAATTCCTGAAAAATGCATATTAAATCCCAAAATTGATTTAAAAAAAATATCTGAAAAAATTTAGGGTGTTTACAATCTACCCCCCTTAAGAGGATTGCGTCCTCGCAATCGAAGAGTAAACTATAAAGGCAAGATTTACAGAATTAAAGAATGCTTAAGTTCTACCTGATTCTGCAAATAGGTGTGGATAACGCTGGCGCATAACATCTTCTCGTTCCCAGGTCGATTCGCCAGAAGAGTGCTGTTTCCAAGCTACTCGAACCAGCCTGATTGTCTGCCCTCGCAGTGTCTTCTCGCTGGTGTCGAGTATACCCACTGGCTACTCTTCGTATCTCAGGCTAGGTCCCACTGAAATCTCAGAATGATCAACTATATGGCTTGGGTCCGTCACATATCTCCTCAGTTGTGAGACGTGGAATACGTCATGCACTCCCTCTAATGGAGGTAATGCAAGACGGTAAGCCACCTCACCAATGCGCTCCAAGATATCAAATGGCCCAATGTACCTTGGGCTTAACTTGCCTCTGCTGCCGAATCTGATAGTACCTCTAGTGGGCGAGATCCTCAAAAATACATGCTCTCCTTCCTTGAACTCCAGGGGTCGTCTGTGTGCATCGGCCCAATGCTTCTGTCTATCCTGGGCTGCACGGAGATGGTTCTGAATCTGTTTTACTTTCTCCACTGTCTCTGTTACCAACTCTGGACCCAGTATTTGACGTTCGCCAACGTCACTCCAGCATATTGGCGATCTGCACTTCCTTCCGTACAACGCCTCGAAAGGTGCCATCTGAATGCTTGCCTGATAGCTGTTGTTGTAGGAGAACTCCACTAAGTTTAGATGATCTTCCCAAGATCCTCCAAAGTCCAGTATACAAGATCGCAGCATATCTTCTAGGATCTGAATTGTGCGCTATGACTGTCCGTCTGTCTGAGGATGATAGGCAGTACTGAATTTGAGCCTGGTGCCGAGACTCTCTTGCATGCTTCGCCAGAAGTGAGAGGTAAATCTCGAGTCTCGATCTGATACAATACTAACCAGCACTCCATGTAATTTTACGATCTGACGCATATACATGTCGGCTAGTATTTCCGTGGATTGTCCAACTCTGAACGGCAAGAAGTGAGCCGACTTAGTGAGCCGATCCACGATGACCCATACTGCATCCTTTCCACTAGGGCTTCTTGGAAATCCTGTAACGAAGTCCATGGTAATATGCTCCCACTTCCATTCAGGGATGGGAAGTGGCTGCAACATACCTGCAGTCCTTTGGTGCTCGGCCTTCACCTGCTGGCAGACTAAGCATTTTGCCACAAAGCGGGCAATCTCCCTTTTCATTCCATGCCACCAGTAATATTGTCTTAAGTCCCGGTACATCTTGGTTCCTCTTGGATGAACCGAGTATATGGAGCTATGGGCTTCTGTCAACAACTCCTGCCTTAATTCTCCATTTGGAACACATAGGCGATTTCCACACCTTAATGTTCCGTCCTCGTGGATGCGAAGTCCCGTCTGCAAGCCTGCTTCTGTTCTTTCTCTTAGCCTTCGGAATCTGGCATCATTAGGCAAAGCTTCCTTGATTCTCTCCACCAGCGATGACTTTACTTCGAGGTTAGCCAGCAAACCATTTGGTCCAGGTAGAACAACCTCTATCTGAAGATCTTGCAAGTCTTGTAATAGTTGAGGCCGCTCCGTTAAGAAATAAGCCGAGGGTTTTCTGCTGAGGGCGTCGGCTACCATATTTGCTTTCCCCGGGTGGTACTGCAGATCGATGTCAAAGTCCACCATCAACTCAAGCCAACGCCTTTGCCTCATGTTGAGCTCCTTCTGTGTATAAACATACTTCAAGCTCTTATGATCAGTGAATATTTCGACCTTCTCTCCATACAGATAATGTCTCCAGATCTTCAATGCAAAAATCACTGCAGCTAGCTCCAGGTCGTGCGTTGGGTAGTTCTTCTCGTGGACCTTCAGCTGCCTCGATGCATAAGCGATAACCTTGCCATGTTGCATCAAGGCACAACCTAGTCCACTACCGGATGCATCACTGTATACAACAAAACCTCCTGACCCTGAGGGAAGAGTCAAGACTGGTGCTGTTGTTAGACGCCTCTTCAATTCTTCGAAGGCATTCTGGCATTCTTCCGTCCATATGAACTCCTGATCCTTCCGTGTCAGCTTAGTCATCGGCTCTGCGATCCTTGAAAATTTTTCTACGAACCACCGGTAATACCCAGCAAGTCTAAGAAAACTTCTCACTTCCGCAACAGAGGTAGGGGTAGGCCAGGTCTCTATAGCAGTGACCTTTTCTGGGTCCACAGATAGTCCTTCACCTGAGATAATATGCCCTAAGAATGGCACCTTGTCCATACAGAACTCATATTTGCTGAGTTTGGCATATAGCTTCTCCCTTCTCAAGGTTTCTAGCACAATTCTAAGGTGTTCCTCATGCTCTTCGTGGTTCTTGGAGTAGACTAGGATATCATCAATGAATACCACTACGAACTTATCCAAGTACTGATGGAAGACCCCGTTCATCAAACTCATAAATACGGCGGGTGCATTGGTTAAACCAAACGGCATAACTAGGAACTCATAATGTCCATACTTAGTTCTGAAGGCCGTCTTTGGGATATCTTCCTTCTTCACCCTAATCTGGTGATAACCGGATCTAAGGTCAATCTTTGAGAATACCTTAGCACCACTCAATTGGTCAAACAAATCATCAATGCGTGGTAATGGGTACCGGTTCTTAATAGTTACAGCATTAAGGGCTCTGTAATCGATGCACAACCGTACAGATCCGTCCTTCTTGGGTACAAAAAGTATAGGTGCTCCCCATGGTGAAACACTGGGCCGGATAAATCCTTTCTCCAGAAGGTCGTCAACTTGTGTTTTCAGCTCCACTAACTCCTTAGGTGCTAGCCGATATACCGATGAAGTAATAGGTTCGGCTCCTGGAGTTAGGTCTATTGTGAATTCTATCTCCCGATCAGGTGGTAAACCTGGAAGGTCGTCGGGAAACACATCCACAAATTCCGTTATGACTCTTGGGTAACTTGAATCTTCTTCTATAGTCAATACCCTAAGAGTTGGCTGGACCCCTTGTTCTACAGCTCCTCGTAGAAATTCAAACTCAGGAAGGCTAGGGGGTCTAAATATCACTTTTCCAAGCCGGCAATCCAGTGTCGCATGGTACTGACTTAACCAGTCCATACCAAGTACAACATCGTAATCAGGCATAGAAAAGATCAGGAACTGGGCTCGCATCTCTCGGCCACAGACTACTACCGAACATGATCTACAAGTATCACTAACCGGGATAATTCCACCTCCCGTTAGAATTCTCTTCATCTTCGAGAGGTGCGGTAGCTATTCTATGTGTGGCTACGAAGCTAGCAGCAATAAATGAATGCGAGGCTCCAGAATCAAATAATGCTACAGCAGGTATTGAAGCTACTAATATGGTACCTGCTATCACTTCGCCTGCAGTAGCTTCCTCAGTGACTGCTAGTGCATATGCCTGACCTCGTCCCTGAGCGGGACCCCTTTGCTGAGGAGCTTGTTGGAACAATGTTGCCTGAGGTGGTAGAGGTGGCCTGGCTCCTCCAGGCCCTGTCTGTGTTGCTCCCCCAGCTGGAAGAGCTGCAGGTGGAGCTGGTCGATTCGGAACTCCCTCTCGACGTTCCGAGCAGTCCTTTGAGAAGTGTTGTCCAGATCCGCAAACTAGGCAGAGTCCCAGCTTGCGTCGACATTCCTTTTTAATATGTCCTACTTTGCTGCAGTAATGGCAAGTAGGCAAGTTCTTAGTTGCTGCTCTTGGAGGCGGGCTCTTCTGGGGCCGTTTAGCAGATTTCCCTGGTGATGACTTGGACGGTGCTGAGGAGAAGGGACGTTTCAGGCTTGATTCCCTCCGAGTAACGCGCTCCAGCCGACGTGCTGCAGCTAGGACGTAGGTGTAAGATGTGGGCGCGACCGATCCGATTAACTTCTGAAGCTCGAACCTGAGCCCATCAAAGAACTTCTCCGCCTTCTCCTCTTCGGTAGGAATTAGCGAAGGGGCGAAGCGGCTCAGGCGAATGAATTCGGCGTTATATTCCTCCACCGTCATGTTGCCCTGGATCAGGCGGTTGAATCTGTCTCGGAGTTCTGACCGAGCCACAGCAGGGATGTACATTTCCTGGAAGAGTCTGGAGAACTCCTCCCAGGTAACCTGATCATGTCCGAGCCTTCTTTCTTCGGACAGCCACCAATGATGTGCGTTGTCGGTCAGTTGCATCCTGACGGCAGTCATCCATTTATCCCTTGGTAGTTCGGCGGCCTCCAACTGATGCTGTGTGTTTGTAAGCCATTCATGCACTTCAGTTGGTCCTTCCTTGCCCGAGAAGGTACGGGGCTTAAGTTGCCGGAAATCCGTGATGGATCCCGTTGCTG
Source organism: Iris macrosiphon (assembly GCA_036927795.1). Classification (NCBI taxonomy): domain Eukaryota; kingdom Viridiplantae; phylum Streptophyta; class Magnoliopsida; order Asparagales; family Iridaceae; genus Iris; species Iris macrosiphon. The sequence goes on from JAYESA010000003.1 coordinate 115,842,003, forward strand.
GCCGCCTATTTGGTGGATTTGCATGCTCCAATGCTGCGACTAGGCTGTTCCTTAGGTTCTCGGCCTCTCGGCGTTGGGTCTCCTGTTGAATCTGTTGTTGTGCCTGCATCATGGCGTAGAACATCTGGAACATTTGCTGGCCGTCCATTGTCTGTCCTGGGGGAAAGACAGGCATCGTAGGAGGGAACTGGGGAGGAGGCGGGATGTCATCACGCCTGAACCTGGAACTTGGCTGGCCAGTTTGATTGCTCTGAGAGGATTGTCCTCTGGTATCTGGCGTCGTTCCAGCTTCGCAGGTAAACCCTGCTTCAGTCGGTGTACCCAAGGGGGTCTCGTCACCACTTCTGGGATCCATAACTCTGCACCAAAAGGAAACAATGAGAACGCACAGAGAATCAAAACAGGATGCAATTCAAGCAATTAAATTGAATTCGACATAGAGTTCAAAAACGATTCAATCAATGGATGAGATCCTATAAATTATCCTATCTTATTGCAGGCATGTTCGGTCCCTAAGTTGAAATCGAACAATTTAGTTAGGACCTGCATGGGCCACCACAAAAACCATGTCACGCCCCAGTCCCAAAATACCGAGGGACTGGAGATATGTGGCAATGGCCAGTAGCACGCACCGATGGATAACCCAATTTAATGGAACCATCAGGGCGTACTTAAGCTGTAAATAAGGTCTACTACACAAGTCACACTAATCTCATCCATAAAGATAAAGAAATAAACTGCATACTGAATGGAAATAAGTAGCAACAACAAATCACAGCAAGTCAGTCGGAGCAACAATCCGACTTAAGTCTGAAATAACTGGCTCTATAGGCCAGGAACAAAAGATATAAACATGAAGTAAATAAATGAGTACTGGGACAGGCACTCAGGAGAAGTCCTCGGCAGTCACCTCGTCTTCAGTATTCGGTTCAGCTCCAGCAATAGCTTCAGCTCCGGTCCCGTATACCTCGGGATACTGCTCCTCAGCTAGACCTGGGGACATAATCCATTCCAGGTCCTCAGTGGACATAGCAAGGCACAAGATAAAACAAGCCAACTGAATAAGCAGTACAATAAATAAATGAACAGCAGGATAAACTAAGTAACCATCTATGTGATATGCAAATGAGAGCAACACTAGTACTCAGGCTGAGACCGCTACAAGCTCTGTGTCGGGGAGCCGGGTAGCAGTAATAACACGTAAAGGGTCTAGCTCTGCTGGAGAGTCTACAACCTCACAATAATAGTAGATATATATATAGAACAGCCTGTAGCCTGTGTGTCTCTCCCCACCCAATGTAATCACGCAAGCCATGACCATAACGTCTCATGTCCATGTCAGCGGGATTATAACTAATGCAACAAGTCATACTGTCTATAATAAATGTCTCTATCAAGTCCTGTATCCTATACAGAATCACCACGAATATCTCAGGAGGATTCTGTCCATGATAGTGTCAAGTGTCCTGGGTTGTAGGGTACTTGATAGGTCAAGTACAAAGTAAGGGAATCGTAAATCCATCTCTAAATGACGAACCCAACACCGCGTACGGTGTCGGTACCCGACTATGATCGGACACTAGGTACGTCATACGTTCCCTAGGTCAAGCAGTTTAAATCAGTTTATATGAATTTGCACAAGAAATCCAGCAGAGTATTTTTTTACAGAAAATATAAAAATAATGACTGCAAGTTTGGCAAGGTGCACTTGCCTGAGGTTTGGATTCCACTTAGGTCCTGGTTTCGAAAATTTCCAGAGATGTCTCCGAAAGCTGAAATAAATAGTACCATCACGCTCAGAAGGTGTCAAACAGCTAGGATCGCCTGTCCTTGGGTCCAATTTGGAGACAAGGACAAAAACGATAATTTCGGCCCAAAACGGGGTCCACCGGTGGGCCCGCTTTGCACCAAAAAACGTGTCAGGGTCAACGGTCTCCAAATTCACCAAACTTAGTGTCAACAGGTCAGGAACGCTGATACGAACCCAACGGAACTTTTAGATTTGAATTCCGATGAGCCGATCACGAAATCGCCCATCGAGCGGGGCCTGTGGGGCCCACGACACGCGATTTCGTCAACGTTCTGAGAATCGGACCAAACTTGACCCACAGGACCAGCGTATCGCTACGAGTCCGATGGCGCAAGTTTTGTCTCGATCCGACGTGTGTGCACGAAGTTAGGGTAAATTGCAGAAAAGTCGGATACGGGGCGATGTCCGCGGATACGCGTTGATTCTGGTGTGCACGCACACCCGAATCAGCTTCCGTGAAATCCCACACGTCCGTATCAACGACGCGCACGTATCTGTGAAGACCGCACGCGACCAAGTCGTCCCGTTTGGCGGGGCGCACTCAGTTCCGGGGTGAAACATGGTCTGGTTTTTCCTGTTTTTGGATCGCGGTGTGCGATCACCACAGGACGCGATGCCCCGAGCGGTTTGTCCGGGCACCGAGAGGGTCATACAGGCTTCGCGTAGAAATTCACAGAATCGAAAACAGAGATCCGAGGTGCAAGTTACGAGTACCTGAAGGGGACCCGAAAAACCGGGGTTTTGAACTGTGTCCGACACGCGAGTTCGTGTCCCGCTGTGTCCGGCCTAGGGCTGGGCTGTGTCCGCGTGGCCGGAGGGGCTGGGGGACTGGCCGACGGTCGGCGAGGCACCGCTGGGGGGCTCGCCGGAGTAGGGTGGTCAGCCGGTCGGGGTCGGCCGGCGTCGGGTTCGCCTGGGGGGGTTTCTCCGCCTGGGGAAGGAGGAAGAAGAGGAAGGGTGGAGATGGGAGGCGGCGCTGCTGGAGGAGCTGGGCGGCGCTGGGGCGGGGCTCCGGTGAGGGGGTGGCCGGAGTCGGGGTGGTTAGGGTTAGGGTTTCGGGTTTGGGGGAAAGGGGCCGGAGGGGTAGGATTTTTATAGGGGATCCACGGGGGGGGGGGGGGGGGTCGAGGCCGGGCTAGGCGGGCCGAGGGGAGGTCGTGGGGTAGAGGGGGAGGTTCTCCGGCGACGTGGCCGGAGAATCCGGCCGGAAAACGCGGGGGGGGGGGGGGGGGGGGGGGGGGGGTTCGTGGGGTTGGGGGTGATGGGGTCCGGGTCGGGTCGGGCGCGGATCCGGGTCTGGCCGACCCGCCCGACCCGTTAACAGCGGGGGCTGGGCTGGGTTTAACGGGCTCGGCCCACTGGGCCGGGCCGGGCCCAAAGCTAAATAAAAATACATATTAATAAATAACATAAATTTTAATAATAAAAATATTTAATTAATTAATAATTAGAAAAATAGTTTTTAGGCTTTTAAAAATAGGTCTGAGGTCCAATAAAATCCCAGAAAATTACCCTAAGTCCGGTTTTCTATTTTACACCACAAAATCATATTTTCAATTCATTTTAATGTTAGTTATTGGCATTTAAAAATTACAAACTCACCACAGGTCCTATGTAAATTCCTGAAAAATGCATATTAAATCCCAAAATTGATTTAAAAAAATATCTGAAAAAATTTAGGGTGTTTACATCTCCGATGGTTGGGTGGCTTATATAGCCACGATCCGACTTGAAAAAATGACACACAAAAAAAAGAAAGTAGAGTCCGGTCAAGTCTGATCCGAATTCTGGTTGGGTCAGATTAGATCGAATTCGGATTGGATTCAGGTCGGAGTTCATGTAAGATAATAAATAATAAATTATGATACCAATAGAAATTGAACCATATTATTAGAATATTAGTTTATCATCTTAACCAACTATACTATAAAAAGTTACAAATAAAGAACAACAACTATTAACTATATTTAATCATCAAATTGTTACATTTTTTATGTGAATAATATATTTATGAGAATATTTATATATTCACCAAATATGAAAATATAATTCTTTTTAAATTTAATTCTAAGAAATTTGATTAGAGAAATTTTTATATAGAATACTATATTTTAATTAAATTACAAATAAAAAAAAATATTTTAAAAAAAAATTAAAAAAGTAATGCATCAATAGCAATGGCGAATTTAGTTGAGCTGGTTTTTTTAAGCATGGTCATGTATTGACGACATAAGAATCTCCGATGCTATTGTGAGTTTAGAAAAAAGTTGTTGCCACAAAGTAATAATGAGTTATCTTTGAAAAATTCCTATCTAATACAAATGTTAAATAAGTTATGATATTGATATGACAAAATATTATGAAATTGGTTGTCTTGTTCTAATAATATATTTGATAATAATTTTACCTTCACGTTATTAATTATGAATAAAAATATTTAGAAATAAAGGAATGAGGGTAGAAGTTGTCTTGGAAGATGAAAAAAAGTAGATTTTATTGTCTTCTTAATACTTTTGTATTGGAAAAAATTTTTCTACCTCATTGTCTTGTGTGAATATAATATTAACATATACAAAAAATTTATCTTGTATCTCATGCTACATAAAAATCATATTACATTATAAGACAATAAAGTTAAGATACACTTAAGTGTATGCATGCACTCATGTCGTGAATGATAGCGCCCGCAGCAGCCATTGTTTATTTGTATGGCCCCATTAGTTTGGCCATTGTTACTGCATGCAGACACATGCAAACTTGGTTTGGCCATTGTTAATTTGTTTGGCCACATTCGTTTGTACATTGAGAATGCATGCAAACACATGCATTCGTTTGGCCATTGTTAATACTTGTTAATGCATGTAAACAGATGCAAACTACTAATATTTTTTTTTAAATTATAACTATGTCGTCAAAGTTATTGGCAATTCGTCAATGCTATTGACAACTTGTAAACCATTATTTAAAATAAAATCAGCTTAGCCAAAAAAATCAACTGTCTAAATTTTGTCACTCAAAAAAAAAATTATCACCAAAAGTCCGAGTCGTCGTAAATTTTTTTTCAAAAAAATACATGTTTGTTGAACACTCATGTCGTCAGAAGTATTGACGTCTTAGTATATGTTCTGAATTTCACTAAACTAATTACCTTATTTGTTATTTTATTGTATTTCATTATATTTAAAAAAAATTGATTTGATTTTTGGGAATATAAAAATGTCGATATAGATATAGCATTCCTCGTAACAAATGCAAACTTAGTACTGTTACCCTCAACTTCAAAATTATGGTAGTTTAGACTTTTAAGTGCAAAGTAAAAGATTAGAAGTGTTTTAGTACATGATATTTAACTTCAAAAATTGTATTTCTCATGGTATTTAAGTACAAATTAGCCTTTCTATTATTACTCAACAAAAAGGGAACAATACCTTCTGGTTCTTTTGTTTTGCAGGTTTGGTAAACCCAACTTTTTTTTTGTTCTTCACAAATCATAAAAATCTTGGTTAGTTTTTGGCAAAACGAAAGCAAAACCAAATCTAACAAATGTAACAATTAACTTAAACCAGAGTTTAATTTTTTGGTAAACAACCATATATATTATAAATCTGAAGAACTATAGTCTCTCATATCATAATTGATATGAGACAAGATACAAGAAGGAATATTATCAAAACAGAATATGAGGCTATCTGATTGGAGTCCAGAGCGATGGATGCCAGTTGATGTGCAGAGTTGTTTGCAGCTCTAGGAACAAATTTGAACAAATACGTATTGCTCCCCTGTAAGAGTTCCTGTCATAACAAATTTGAACAAATATTGTATAACTCTGCCATAACGTATAGAAGGTGGTTGAACACTAAAGAGGAGCCCCAAGATTAAGTTTTCCCTACACTGAAAATTTCATACAAAATGCCAACTCCTGTGAGCTAAAGCTCAGAATAAAAGAATTTATTGTTACAGTTTAGATCTCAGTACTGTGGTAAGTTGCTACAATTGTTGAAAGGGCAACAATACACGATACGACTGACAACGAGACTGAAACATTCATGATAGCCGAGTAGCTGCTAAACTTTTTCAGTAGTCATCACCTCTTGAGATAACCTCTTTGCAGGTTGGTCGAAGTAACATGGTGTGCTCAAACTACGAGACATAGCTACCCTTTATGTCACACAAGGAAGGGTATGACTACAAACGAGTAAAAAATGGAAAATTGTAAGTAAATTTATAATCGACGGAGTTAAAACTTGAAAGTTGGTTAAACTGCAGTACCTGGTCAATAGAAGTCGTGAAGGAAAAAAATATCTACGAACATTGTCAAGATTTGATATTCCATGCAAAAGTAATATAGCATAGCATGATCATATACCTGAGATGTATCTACAATGATCTAGAAAGAACTATATGTAGCTAATGCTACAATCAATTTAGATTTTACGATCAGCATTTTTCTCAAAAAGATGATATTTAATCAATTTTGGTTTTCTCCAATCTCTCGAATCTCAAGTTGTATATATTTACAATTAATATTTATAAAAAAAATATTTCAAAAATTCAAGATAAACAACAATTGAGTAATATAGTTATATGCATTACTTAATTAGCACTTGTCATGCTTCTCATTTGTTTTGTCATGCTTCTCATTTTTTCTTTCTTTCTTTTGGTGACTTCATGCTAGTTGTATGAATTGAATATTTCAGATGTAAAATAATTTATTTGTTTCCACTTGGGCCAACACTATAATAAACACAATATACACCCAAGCTAACAAATAATAGACATAATAAATACCCAATCTAAAAAATACTTGGGCCTTTCTTGAAATGAGCTCCCCTATTACAAATTCCAAAAAAAAAAATTACTACAACAAGGGTCTATGTTTAATAGATATTGAAAATCCTACAAAAAATGGTACTAAAATCTACAAGGATATACAATAATATGCATACGGTATATGTAGTCACGGCACGTAAAAAATATGTTTTAAATAGTATTTTTTACAATAATTGGAAAACATTGTAAAAAGGGTTTTATTAGATTTTATAAATTTTAACAATGTTGTAAACTGTTGTGGGAAGAACTTCTACAACGTTTTCACAACATTCGAACGAACATTGTGGAAGATACCCTCCCCTTTTACAACCCTGGATATAACAACATTCTATTAAACGTTGTAAAAGTACTTTTACAGCGTATTTTTAATGTTGTAAAAGAGATTTTTTTTCTTGTAGTGTTAGTGTTCAAATTTATGCCTAAAAGAGTCTACATGACAAACTAAATATTTTCTACCAGTTTTTATTTTTGTAGTACGTTGGACACGGTTCTACATTGATCAGACACGGTTCAGTGTGGACACGATAAGATATGGACATGATGATACTAACATAACATTAATTTTGTTAAAAAAATTAGGATATATTAAGTTCAGTCCGGGATAAATTAAAATCTTGACTCCGTCCTTGGAGAGAGAGATGGGTCTTTGTTAGGGTTATAGTTTGCGTTTAATTAGGAGGAATTATGAAATTACATTAGGATGAAATTAGGGTTTTTCAATAGGAAAGAAGCTGAAATAGGGGGTTAGGTTTTGCAAATAGATAGGAGATGAAATTGGGGGTAGGTTTTGCAAATAGAAAGGAAGTTGATAAAATAATGATTTGTATAGAGGGTCAAACATGTCTTTTGACAATTAAGATGCGTGTACGTGAAATTATTTTTATTTTCTTCAATTTAGGGTGCAAAATCTATATTACCATGTTTGGTTTGGCTATAAATTTTATTCTCGAAAATTTTGAATACCCGAAAAATAATATTTCCATGAATTATGGAAAATCTATTTCCCTCAAAACAGGTGGATATATGAATTTCTCATGAGAATATATCGTATCTAGCTCAAGTTCACGTTCGAGTTCGATCGAGTCGGGGTTCAGGTCGGTCTAGTTGGATTGAGTTCTCTTTGGATCAGTTGGGTTCAGGTCAAAGTTAGTAAAAGTTAATTAATAAGTAGAGTTCGGTCAAGACTGGTCCGGGAGACACCCACGGCACTAGCCTAGTGGTAGTGCGGGAAAAAATTCACGGGTAGGTCATGGGTTCGAATCCCCCCCCTCCCTCCTCCGGTGGCTGGGTGGCTTATATAGCCACGGTTCGACTTGGAGAAAGGACAAAAAAGAAAAGAAAAGTAGAGTTCGGTCAAGTCTGGTCCGGGTTCATCGGAGTTCATGTAAGATAATAAATAATAAATTATGATACCAATAGAAATTTAACCATATTATTAGAATATTAGTTATCATCTTACAACTATACTATAAAAAGTTACAAATAAAGAGCAACAACTATTAACTATATTTAATCATCAAATTGTTACATTTTTTTATGTGAATAATATATTTATGAGAATATTTATATATTCATCAAATATAAAAAAATAAATTTTTTTTAAATTTAATTCTAGGAAATTTGATTACAGAAATTTTCATATAGAATAATATATTTTAATTAAATTACAAATAAGGCAAAATATTTAAAAAAATTCAAAAAAAAGTAATGCATAATCAATAGCAATGTGGAATTTAGTTGAGCTGGTTTTTTTAAAGCATGGTCATGTCACCATTAGTATTGAGACATAAGAATCTCCAATGCTATTGTGAGTTTAGAAAAAAGTTGTTGCTACATAGGGATAATAAATTGTCTTTGAAAAAGTCCTATCTAAGACAAATGTCAAATAAGTTATAATGTTGACATGACAAAGACATTATGAAGTTGGTTTTCTTATTCTAAACAATGTATTTGACAATAATTTTATCTTTACGTCATTAATTATGAATAAAAATATTTAGAAAGAAAAAAATTAGGATAGAAGTTGTCTTGGAAGTTGAAAAAAAGTAGATTTTATTGTCTTCTTAATACTTTTGTATTGGAGAAGATTTTTCTACTTTATTGTCTTGTGTGAATATAATAATGACATATAGAGAAAATATTGTCTTGTGTTTTATGCCACATATGAATTATATTATATTATAAGACAATAAGGTTGAAGATACACTAAGTGTATGCATGAATGTCGCCAAGGATAGCGCGGCAGCAGCCATTGTTTCTTTGTTTGGCCCCATTAGTTTGGCCACTGTTACTGCATGCAAACTTGGTTCGCCCATTGTTAATTTGTTTGGCCACATTCGTTTGTACATTGAGAATGCATGCAAACACATGCATTCGTTTGACCATTGTTAATACTTGTTAATGCATGTAAACAGATGCAAACTACTAATATTTTTTTTAAAATTATAACCGTCAAAGCTATTGGCAATTCGTCAATGCTAATGGCAACTTGTGAATCATTATTTAAAATAAAATCAGCTTAACCAAAAAAATCAACTGTCCAAATTTTGTCACTTAAACAAAATCGTCACCAAAAGTCCGAGTTGTGGTAAAAGAATTTCCAAAAAAATACATGTATGTTGATCACTCATGTCGTCAGAAGTATCGACGACTTAGTATCTGTTCTGAATTTTACCAAACTAATTATCTTATTTGTTATTTTATTGTATTTCATTACATTTAAAAAAAGTTAATTTGATTTTTGGGAATATTAAAATGTCCATATAGATATAACATTCCTCGTAACAAATGCAAACTTAGTACTGTTACCCTCAACTTCAAAATTATGGTAGTTTAGACTTTTAAGTGCAAAGTAAAAGATTAGAAGTGTTTTAGTACATGATATTTAACTTCAAAAATTGTATTGCTCATGGTATTTAAGTACAAATTACCCTTTCTATTATTCCTCAACAAAAAAGGGAACATTTCTTTTGGTTTGCAGGTTTGGTAAACCCAACTTTTTTTATGTTCTTCACAAAATCATTAAAATCTTGGTTAGTTTTTGGCAAAACAAAAGCAAAACCAAATCTAAGAAATGTAACAATTAACTTAAACCAGAGTTTATTTTTTCGGTAAACAACCATATATATTATAAATCTTAAGAACTATCGTCTCTCGTATCATAATTGATATGAGACAAGATACAAGAAGGAATATTATCAAAAACAAAATATGAGGCTATCTGATTGGAGTCCAGAGCAGCTGCCCCACCCATGTTTTCATCAATCTAGGCTCAATCAAAGTTAGCTTTCCAGTATCCTGGTGGAGGATGCTGACAACAATCTTCCGGACGAGAATTTGATGTTTGGGTTGATCTACCATCAAGGGAGTGAATACCAGTTCCCAATTTGTCACAGATTGATGGATGGATTGAATACTGAAGGTGACGTTATTGAAGATGACATCATTTCTCACTTTCCAAACACTCCACATCAGGTAGAAGCTCAAAGCAATATTGTCCTGGTCACCCTCAACAAGCAAAGATGGGACGAAGCTTTGGATCGTTGCACTGGGTGTGAGGTTTCGAAGTGAATGGTCACAGTTATTCCATATAGCACCTGAAATAGAACAAAAGAGGAAAAGGTGATATGATGTTTCATGATGTACCTTACATAATGGGCAAATCAGATTGATGTGATGTAGTCGACGATGTGTATTATCCCTCAGCGGTAGAGCAGTCCTAAGAATCCTCCAGATGAACACGAGGACTCTGGGACAGATATTCGTTAATCGCCATAATCATGTCCATTTGGTGAAGTCGGAGTCTGGAGGCGATTGAACAGGCTGGGTACTGTCATGGAACATCCGATAAGCCAACTTGGAATTGAGGATGCCCGTGGCGGTGTGTGTCCAAACAAGTTAGTCAGCAGTGCTAGCAGTTCCAAGAGGTATTTGAGCAATTACATTGGCTTCATTTGCCAGAAAGTGGCTGTACAATAAATTGGTGTCCCATTGATGACAGTCTTGAATGATCAGTTCACTAACTTTATCGATCCTCTAATTTGCTCCTTCATAGCCATGAACTCTGAAAAAATGGAGGTTGGGCGCCCATGGATCAAACCAGATATTGAAGTAGGTTCTATTCCTGATAGACCAACAAACATTATTGTGGAGGAAGGGTCTGCAATAAAGTATACTCGACCATATACATGATAAATTAGCGGTTGGTGTAGCTGTCCACAAGTTTCCATCTTTAAGGTATTTATCTTTTAACAGATAATCACATTCAGAGTCAGGATTAGTGAGAAAGCGACATGCTAGCTTAGTAACCAAAGCTAAGTTGATAATCTCTATATCTCTGATACCTAGGCCTCCTCGAACTTTAGGTGAAGTGAAGATTGGCCAGGAAGCAAAGTGAATCTTCGTAATCCCTTTTGAATATCCCCGCCAGAACTGACGTTGGTGCCGATTAATATATCTAATAGTCAATTTAGGGAGAAGATATGATGATAGGAAATAGGTAGGTAGAGAAGAAAGAATGGACTTGATAAGGACGGTTCTACCGACATGAGATAGGAACTTACCTTTCCAACCTCCCAGTTTGGATAAACTAGACTCAAGAAGCTTGGTGTGGGCGCTGGTGCAATTTTTGGAAAGGAGGAGCTTATGGACCAGATATGTATCAGTTTTATTCATGAGGGGAACTTGGAGAATGTCCAGATACACTTGACGCATATAGACATCCAAACTACCAGAGAAATAAATAGAAAATTTATGGTAATTGATTTGTTGTCCTACATAAGTTCAAATTCCTTGAGAAGGGATATAATGCAAAGAAAGTTTTTAATGGAATGGTCTCCAAACAAAAAGATATCATCAGCAAAAAATAAATGGGTGTAAGACTTGGAGCTTCGCGATACTCTGAAGGGGATATAAAGGGAGGAATTCTCCATCATAGAGATCTCGATAAAAATGATTTATGTACATAAGATGAATAGATAAGGAGACAAAGGGCATCCCTATCGAATCCCAAGTTTAGGAGTGATAAAATTGGAGGGTGAACCATTGATGAGAATAGTAAAAGAAACTGATGAAACACATTGCATAATTAAGTCGTGTACTTTACCGTGTAACCCAAAGCCAATAAGAGTATTGCTAATCATAGACCAAATAAGACGATCGTAGGCTTTAGCCATGTCGATCTTGAGAGCAAAGACGCTATATATAGGTCTATGTTTAGAAATAGAGTGGAATAACTCTTGTGCGATGATTACGTTATTACACATTTTCCTACCAGGAATAAAGGCATTATGGAAGGGATTGATGAGTTTAGGGATGAAAACTCTGATTCTATTAGCAAGAATTTTCGTGATAACTTTGTACATGACATTGCATAAAGAGATTGGTTGAAAATCAGATAGGACTAAGGGATTGGTAATTTTGGGAATGAGAGTAATGAAAGTATGATTAAGAGTGGCTGGCATAGTACCTGTGAAGAAGTTTTGAATGAGAGTAGTGACTTCATACCATATGATGTCCCAATGTTTCTGGTAGAACAAAGCAGGAAAACGTCCGGGCCCGGAGATTTGGAATGATTCATATTAGTGATAGTTTGACGTATATCTTCCGAGGTTGGGATGGCTCCAATAGAATCATTATCATCTTTGTCGATCTTATAAAGTATTTGAATCAGCACATATGGGATTGGGTTAGTGCTGGTAAGCTTGAATAGGGACTTGAAGTGATCTTCTAAAATACGCGAGATTTCATCAATGTCTGTGGTATGCTCTCCTAGTGTTTCTTCGTCTCCTATTGAGCGTCGATAAGTGGAAGAACTTTGTATTTCTATCACCATCTTTAAGCCATGAAATGCATGATCGTTGCTTCCATATCAACTCTTGCTGATGGAGGAGTTTGTTGAGAATGAGGTGAGAAGATTTCTCCTTATGTAGTCAGTCAACAGTGCATGGACCTTGTTGTAAGAGGAGAAGACACTGTTCCTCCATGTTAATATCATTAGATAGGTTGCCAATCCTCTTTCTGCCCCCATCTAGATAACTCATAGTAAGTTACAGTGCTTTGAGTGGGTATCCTGAGAAGTGTTTTTATCCCAATTATTGGTGAGAAGTTTTTGAAGTCAGGTTCAAGATTCCATGCAGCTTCAAAACATCGTGGTTATGGCCTCTAGGGAGTAGAGATGTTGAGGTATAGAACAATGGTATTATGGTCGCTATTGATGCTTGGTAGATAGAGCACGCCAGCTCTGGGAAAAGTAGATCTCCATGTGGTATCAACCAAAACTCTATCAAGTCTCTCCATAATGTTAAATGAAGTCGTACATCGGTTGGTCCAAGTAAAGGATGGACCGTGATAGCCCAGATCCATAGCTGCTAATTCATGAAACCACTTGATGAAGGCTTTGTGGTGGTTATATATGAATCCATTCCCTCCTCTTTTCTCATCTTCTCTAAGGTTAGCATTACAATCTCCGATGCATACCCACGGTTTTTGGAGAGTTGAGACTTTAGTTACCATGGATTCCCAGAAGGAAAGTGCTTATTTGCCCGCAGGCGAGCTGGCCCGTCTGTCCGCCTGCGTGGCACAACTCTATTCCTCCCCTATTTGTATGGTCCCATCGTGATTGACCTGCCAATGGGGTTGCGCCACATGACAGGTGGGCTGGCCCGCGGACGGGCAAATAAGCAGTGTCCTTCCCAGAACTGCTTCTTCTCTCTGATAGTAGGGGGTCCATAAACACATAGTAAATATCAAGCAGGTACATGAGTTTGTTGGTGTATGTAGAGGTTAATGAAATTTGTAAAGGTATAGATGACGTCCAGATTAACAGTGGGTTGTCACAGAGTCATCAAGCCACCTGATAAACCGACTGTAAGGTGTGAAACGCACTTATATGGACAAATTTTTTTGCTGATGACATTCGCAGTAGAAAACGAGCATCTTGTCTCAATGAGAAAGATGATGTACTCATCGCCTGGAGAAGTGACTGTAGTGATCAAATTGTCGGATCATTTCTCAACTACCAACAATTCCAGGAGAGAATCATTTTAGTTGTGGCAGTTCTAGGCCAGCCATAGCCTCTTTACTGGAACAGTTCAAAATGATTCGTTTGGAGGGTCGGATAGAGATTGATCAGAACCAACCAAATCTGAAATCACTAGAGATCTTTTTTCCTTTTCTCAGAGAGGAGATGTATTGAATGTGGGTAGTAGGAGACTTAGGGAGACTTTTTCAGGATTTGTGGGATTTCATGGATACAGGGAGAACAACAATGTTGGTATGGATAGTTTGATGGAATTTTCATGAGGGCACAGAGATGTTGAGTGAATAACATTGGAAGATTGGTTAGGCATCAGAGCATTGAGAAATGAGGTGAATATGGCATTAACTGGCGTGGCTGTGGTGGCTACTTGAGGGGTCTCTGTGGGGGAGTAAAAAGTAGGCTTGGGAACATAGAAGATAGTACTTTGGAAGCATGATGTTGAGGTAGCACAGTATTCCAGAGTAGGGAGAAGATTGTAGGTGGATTTAGGTAAAGGTGTAATTAGATGGTCTGGGACATTGTGATTGGTCAGAGGTGGGGTCACTGTTGGTTGAGGCAAATGAGTTATGGGGTGGAGGGGGGCATGAGGTCAATGTGTTCTTGGTACTTTTTGGAATTTGGAGAGATGGGACAGTTGAAGGCTTTGGGATAGTTGGGTTTGTGTTGGTTGCCATGATAATAGGATTGTGTGGCTTGGAGAGAGTTTTAGTCAAATACTTTTTAAGGCTTGACAACTGAGCCCCACTAAAAGGGTTTTTATACCGGACTCAAGAATCAAATAAGTAAAGGAGTTGCAAAAGAACCCCGACCCCACAAAGAATGTGCCTCATACTAGTAGGACCCGCACCAACCAACTGTATCCTAAGACCATACCTGGGAAAGTTGATGCAATAGAAAGTTGGGTCATTCAACCCATCAACAAAAACAAAGGAATTCCTGTTTGGTAAGTGTTTCATTCTGGGTGGATTTGGCACATTTAGAAAATTTTGGAGACATATTTCATACAATAAATATTAATAATATTATATTAATGCATGTATATTGTTAATTATGTTAGAAGATTTCTCAAGAAGATTTAATAATAATAAAAAAGATAATTTCCCCTAACGCAAATTCTTTTGGTACAATCACGACCATTCGGAATAAATTTCAACAATATACTTGATCTCTTTGGAGTGTAGACACAGACGAGTTATATGTCAACATGGATGTTGAAGAAGCATCGTGTCTAATCTCGAATATGAACAAAGATACGGTTCTTTGGAAGAGAATCCATCGACATATTGTTTGATTATAACCTCTATATGGAGTCAACATAATGTTTTTCGCTTTCTAAAAGTATTTTTCTCATTCTTCTTCCAAACATTGTGCACGCTATTGGACTCATCATTCCTTCACTCTTTAGAGGAATGTGTCAAAGATGAGTTGAATGGAATTTCATATAAAAACTATAATCCCTTCGTAGACTCTTTATTGTCTAGTGGAACTTTGAGGGTGCTCATTACTTGCAAGAACTTAAATTATAATCCAAAAGTTAGGTATACCTATATGTCAACCTAGATTTTATGTGATGAATGTCTTATTATACAAATAGCTACCTTTAACTAAAAATTTGGCACAATAGCTACCTTAGCTATGAATTTGGCACCAACAACATAGAAAATTAAGTAAGATCAGTCAATCATAATTTTATTTTAAATCTTGTAATAAACTTTCTTCTTAGAGAACTACATTCTATTGAAAAAAAAATGTGACGATGAAATATTGTGCTCAATAATTAACCTTATTTATCATATCTAAGGTGGATGGTTAATAGTGACTAGTTTACAATTGCTATTCATATGTCAATGTTCAAATATGATTTTGGTGTGTTTCAAGAGTGTCAGACCCATATTCCAATATGTGTTCTAGAGCATTACATTCTCAGTGAATATGTTATACACATTCATTCATCCTTCCTTAGGCCTTCCTAACCATGCTCTGCCACATGAAATTCGGACTTCTACTCCCCGAGACGAAGAATGTTAGCCATTCAGAAGCATTGGTTCTAGGAAAAAAGTTTATTTGATGCCAAAGCCGAAGCCAACGTATAAAAATGACCTATTTGCATTAAAGCCTAAAACCACACTGCATTTTCAAACTGGATATGATGTATTGCTACTATTGTATAACACTGCCATAACATATAAAAGGTGGTTGAACACTAAAGAGGAGCCCCAAGATTAAGTTTTCCCCACACTGGAAATTACATACAAAATGCCAACTCCTGTGAGCTAAAGCTCAGAATAAAAGAATTTATTGTTACAGTTTAGATCTCAGTACTGTGGTAAGTTGCTACAATTGCTGAAAGGGCAACAGTACAAGATATGATTGACAATGAGACTGAAACATTCATGATAGCCGAGTAGCTGCTAAACTTTTTCAATAGTCATCACCTCTTGAGACAACCTCTTTGCAGGTTGGTCGAAGTAACATGGTGTGCTCAAACTACGAGACATAGCTACCCTTTATGTCACACAAGGGAGGGTATGACTACAAACGAGTAAAAAATGGAAAATTGTAAGTAATTTTATAATTGACGGAGTTAAAACTTGAAAGTTGGTTATACTGCAGTACACGGTCAATAGAAGTCATGAAGAAAAAAAAAAATCTAAGAACATTGTCAAGATTTGATATTCCATGCACAAATAATATAGCATAGCATGATCATATTCCCGAGATGTATCTGAGATGTATCTACAATGATCTAGAAAGAACTATATGTAGCTAACGATGCTCTACAATCAATTTATATTTTACGATCAGCATTTTTCCAAAAAGATGATATTCAATCAATTTTGGTTATCTCCAATCTCTCGAATCTCAAGTTGTATATATTTATAATTAATATTTATAAAAAAATATTTAAAAAATCTAAGATAAACAACAATTCATTAATATAGTTATATGTATTACTTAATTAGCACTTGTCATGCTTCTCATTTGTTTTGTCATGCTTCTTATTTTTTTTCTTTCTTTTGGTGACTTCATGCTAGTTGTATGAATTGAATATTTTAGATGTAAAATAATTTATTTGTTTCCACTTGGGCCAACACTATAATAAACACAATATACACCCAAGCTAACAAATAATAGACATAATAAATACCCAAGCTAAAAAATACTTGGGCCTTTCTTGAAATGAGGTCCCCTATTACAAATTCCAAAAAAAATACTACAACAAGGGTCTATGTTCAATAGATATTGAAAATCCTACAAAAAATGTATTAAAATCTACAAGGATATACAAGAATATGCATATGGTATATGTAGTCATGGCACGTAAAAAATATTTTTTTTCCTGATATTATTGGATAGTTAGATAGAAATTTAAATTATTAAGTTAAATTAAAAAATGTTATAATATGTTTTTAGAATTTTGGATGTATATTTAGATAATATAATATAGTTAGTTTAATTATATTAAAATAGTTTAAATTATATAAATATTCAAATTAGATAGAATTTTAGTGGATATATATACAATGGTAACGGTGTGGCAGTTATAAGAATTTTTAAAAAAAAAAAAATTATGTTGAGATTAAACATGCGGCTTGGACAGCTTATTTTTAAGCAGTTTCCAAGCGGTAACTAATTTTTTGATGCAGTACAATTATTGATTAAACATATCATTAATTTATGATAAAAATGTGATTTACTCACTCACTAAAACTAAAATTTCACATTAATCTAAAACGGTCATCTCCTCTCTCTCTCTCTCTCTCACGCTCCACTCCCAGGGTACAAAAATTAGGTTACGATGATACATCTCCAGGCTATGCACCAATACAATACTTTGATATCGTATTTGCTATTGTCATCTATAGGTTCTAGGATGAGGTACAGGACATCTTAAAATATATTCTAAAACATTCACATACTATGCATATGTTGCTTCTCATCTTACATAACATTTACCAAAATCTTCTCCCAAACCCTTTAATTTACATAACCATCTACAAAATGAAGTATGCTGCCCTTTAGAAAGGTTAACTTCCATTACTCACCAACTCCATCAATACTATACAAATGTAGTGTTTCTTCCTGATTTTCTTCATCTCCTAGTGAACAAAACTTGATTGTCAGAACAAAAACCTAGCCCTTATATTCAAGAATGTTTAAAATGGAAAAGCAAATAAAATAGAATAATAGTAATCTCAAGAGATTTTTTATGTCTGGAAGTAAATAACGACTGACATAGAAGAAGCTAGGTTATTTACTGTTAATTGTAACACTAACTTGAAATACAAAATTTAATTCCTAACCAAACCTATTCTACTAGTGTCAAAAACACAATTACCAAACACAATTTGTAGTACAAATTTTTATATACAAATACAATTTAGAGAACGCTTCTGGATAATGTCATGACCCAGTTCCGCAGAATCGAAAGGTAGCTACTGAGCGTGATGTCGTACAAGTCTATATTGCACTTGTATAAGGTAAGAAGATAAAACAATAAATGGTGTATCTCAATATGATGATATTACAGCGGAAGAAACAGAGTCATAAGGAAGTCACACAGAATATACGAGATAAAACTCTTTTATTGATAAAGCAACTGGTTGCAAAGGCTTTCAATGGCCCCACTGAATATTCTAATTTGGCTTACAACACTCATGATCTCTCTTGCTCACAAAAGATTTAGTCGTTCCATACATCATATCTTCTATATCCAAGCAAGTATCCTCAACTGAACATCTTTATATTGCCAATCTGAGCTGCCAACGCCTTGGTACGACCAAGCGGATCTTCTTACCTAGAGGGTTGGGTATCAGTACACATTTTGTACTGGTGAGTGAGATAGCCCACTCGCCTAAACCGACAGTAAGTAATCATGTGAAGCATACAGTTTTATAAGATATTCTTACTATTTGAACTAGATTTCTTATATTTTATATCTATGTCATATACTAAAAGAAGGAATCATGTAAGCGTGTTATACTTGATAGCGTAAGTAAGCAGGAAACATAGTGAACATCGTCACTTAATAATGACTTCTTACCCCAACCGATGTACCTACCCTTGCACTGATGCAAGGTAAATACTTGTCGCTCCTGCATAAGACATATTAGCATGCCGCCTTATCTATATAAAGGTCACTAACATTCTGAGCCATTTTGGACGTACATCTCTAGTAAGATGATGATCGTTATGCGCTCGGGTTGCTAATCCTGCCGAAGGTTTCGAAATACTTGTATTACGACGTGCCATTCCATAGAAGGTTAAAAGCCTCCAAGAAATGTCCTGCAGATACCGTGATACCAAAGCACATTGTTCCTCCTAGGTCGACACTGTAGAAGCATAAAAAATACTATAGGCCGATAGAGCTCATGCCGCATAAAAATAAGATGCATGATAGCCTTCATGCGGCCTAAGCAGACAAAGAGAGGAGAGCCGCATAATATCCCCCTGACACGCTCCCAAAGGTCTGTCATAAAGTTCTGACAAAGCACTTATTGCCCTAACTGCCTCGAGAATCGTGAGGGAGACGATGACTCAGAAAAAGATGAAAAGTCACGTCAGGTATTAATGACTTCGTCAGATGCACAGAGCCACGTGTCCAATATTCTGCGGCCTTGCCACTCTGCGGCCTCACCTCTCTTCGGCCTCATCTCTCTGCGGCCTCGCCACTCTATGGCCTCATTACTCTGCGGCCTCGTCCATATGCAGCCTCGACCCCACACAGTTCCCATATGCGGCATCACCATCATGCGGCCAAGTTGCTATGCGGCCTGTATCTCACAAGATCTTTCTGTTATAACCAAAGAGATCCTCGCACAGTTGGTGTAGATTACATGTCCAACTGACCAAGTCACGCCCACAACGGATCGATAACAACCTCGAGATCTCTTTAACAACATATCTCAACCAAGACCATATGACAATTGGCCCATGATATGCGGCGACAGTTGCAATCATATTCTGTTGAAGGAGCCTTATGCGGCCACCAAACAGAGGCATATGCGGCATCCATAGCCCATCAACACAATAGCTATAAATAGGATCAACTTAAATGTTCTAAGGGCTGCCTAGCTGCAAACCTACAGTCAAGTAAGAGAGAAGAGATTCCGCCTCCTGCATTGGATTGTCCATAGAGTAAAGAGAGTTGTTACACTCTTAACCCTCCATCGTCACCCCACAGAAAAAAAAATTATACTTAGATTGGCTCCTAGGACTTCTCTGTACTTTTTTTCGTTTGTTAATTAAATCAAGTTCTTTTAAACTTTAAATTTAATGGCAAACAAGATGGCGACTCTACTGGGGACTTCCTTCTCCTCTGATGAGAAGGTGGTGATGCGCTCTGATGCGGCCAAGATGGGTTCAACCCAGAGGATGCTGGTAGTCCACTTCGACCAGCAGGCTTTCCAGGAGATGCTCTCGGAGGGAAGCGCTAGTCCTTCATCAAGGTTAGCAAAGTCCAAGAAGACCCGCATGATGTGGGTAGCAAAGGCCTTTGTGCCTCACCAAACTGCGGAGCATGCGCTCACTGCCTCTCTCCGTGTTGCTGAGGACGCTCGTCAAGCGTCCACCCAGACTGTCCATGCAGATTTTCCTTCTGCTACAGAAGACGCTCAGCACCCGAACTCTGCTAAAGGAAAATATTATGATGCCAGACGTTCGGGTCTTGAGAGAGTTCTATCCGACCTAGGAGGAGGCCTCATAAGACTGAATATGTGGCATCGGTTTACTGCCACAGACAGATGGCCGTGTGTAGCCCTCACAACAGTTGAACCTCAATTTTTGACCGAATTTCATGCAGCGCTGGTCTTATGCGCCATGCTGAGAATGGTAAAAATCAAAACTTGGACTCTTCGTACTATGCGCCTACACGTGCTAAGTCGAAGAAGTCTAGGGCAGTACGAGCCTGCCAAGCTCAGGAAACTTTTTATTCAACTGACCGTCGGTTGGAAACGCTAACTCTTATGCGTGACCTTGACAAAAAATTGTACAAGACCAACCCACGTGTCCAGCCCACAGCAACAAATGGATAGTGCCAGTCTCAAGAACCTTCCACTAGTAGCTTGGGGGAAGTTCCTGAACAAACCCCAGGTCAGGAAGCAAAAACAACACCCACGCACCCGTGCGCTCGGTCTACCCGTGCTTACGAAAAGAGTACAAAGATGAGTCAGCGCTCGTCTGACTTGCGTAATGTGATCAATCACAAGCACAATGCGAGGTAGGCAGTGACGGTATATGAAGTGTCCTCTCCCGTACATCACTGCACCAAAATTATCATCAACTGCTATTGCAACAAAGTAGCAGCACCAACAAGCAGGCAGTCGGCCTTCCAACGACTGCACCTGATGGCATCTATTCTGCAACATTCCAAGGATCAGGTGCATACACCCGAGAAGGATGAGTTACCATTTGCCTCATGTTACTCTGCTCGGAAGGTCCCTTAGACCATGGAAGGAAAGAAATCCAACACCTCCAGTCCGTCAATCTCAACCAGCACATTGAGAAGGCGACTACCAGGAGGACCAATAGTGGGACCCGCAGAAGGTGTTTTCCAGGGTATCCGCTCGAAGAAGAAGCCCCCAACCGTTGGAAGTAGTTCTACTTTAGAACTACTGGGGGTTGCACAAGCTGGGGTAGTGATCCATCGGACCTGTACGATAATCCGATATTCTAAAGAGATAAGGATTCCCAAGGAATGGATGCTGAAGTCCCTGGGGGTAGCCACCCTCGGAGAGAAGATGCTGCCTCCTACTCTGGGGGTAGTATTCCATCAGAGTCCTAACAGGATGCAGCACTACTACCTCTCCTCGACGACTATTCATTGTAAGAGTCCAAAGCAGATAGTGCTACGTCAACCATCCCTTCCTATTCGTCTCGTGTAAGACCATCATATATGGCAGAGGAGGACCACGAAGGCCCTAGTGACCGGCAGTGCCTTGAAACCCTCGAGGCCATGATGCACACTATGAGCAAATCAATGCAAGCCTTGACCAAAACAGTGCTAGACATCAAGGCAAGTGTAGCCTCCCAACCACCTAGGGCCACAGGTCAAGACCCTGGAACTAACGCAGACTCAAATGCAATCACTCCCCCTGTTGGAGGCCATCATGCTCTACTAGGGTCGTCTGCTCCTCCCGCGACAGATAAAGCTAGGGAAGCAATGAGGGAGGTCTGAGAACTCTAGGTCCTCAAAGATTCTATAAGCAATCGGGACTCAGTCCGCGATCTCGGAGTACGACAGCAATATCTGCTGGAATGGAGGGATGTACCATACCCGCCCAAGTACAATCCCTTCAATATTGACACATTTGACGGAAAGTCCTCCCCCGCCATTATATGAGCTACTTTAAAACTACGATGGGGCACCTACCCTGCAACGATGCTATCCTCACTAAGCTCTTCGTCGAGGTATTATCCGAGGTGGACTTCGACTGGTTTTGCAGCCTCCAAGATAGCTGCATCTCATCGTTCGATGACCTCAAAAGTCTTTTTCTCCAAAGATTCTATGAGGCATGAAGTGATATGACTATGTCCTCCCTGATGGACGTTGCCCAGGGAGAAAAGAAACTAGCATAAAATTATATCGAGCGGTTCCGATAAGTTGCGTTGAGGCTACTACCTGGCAATCCCGAGATGACACTGATGAAATGTGTCGGAGAAACCTACTTTCGACAGTCAGCCTCTGGATGGATGATAGCCAGTTTAAAGACTGGACGACGTTCATTATAAACGTTGTCGGCGTCGAGAAAAAAGTTAAGGATGCCTGACTTTTGGGCATACAGATCCTTGTCGCTGATGATAGGGAGACGTTCCAACGACAAAAATGGTGGCATTAGCAGCCACGAGGGAAAAGGGAAGCAGGCCTTGGTCGCCAAATTAACCAAGAAACTGGAGCAAAAATAGGCGGAAGCTCCAAAACCAAAGGAAACTTACTCTTTCGAGGATGATGATGTCATGTCCATCTTCGACATGCTGATGAAGGAAGAAAAACTTTGGCTCCCCGACGTTAAACGCCAGCCAGAAGCTGCAGACATAAATAACCCAAAGTACTGTCACTTCCACCGGTACGTCCACCAAGCTATGCGGGATTGTTACACATTGAAGCAATACATCTACCATTTGATCGATACCAAATCTCTCTCCTTGGACTTCGATGACGGAACAGTTGGCTCCAACATGGTTTCCCTCCAGTTCAGGAACTTCCCGGCAACAGAGGCCCAAGACGGAGTGATCCCGATCCCCAGGGCAATAATGAAAGTTGTTAACCTTCCACCAGCTCGAGACCAGACAGCTAGGTTGATACCACTCACCACATCACGGGGGAAGGTTATGTGGATTCATCCCGACCTTGCTCCAGACATGATGCAGCAAGTAACGCCTTCCGCCGCTAAGTCCAAGGGACGTAAGTCCAAATCCTGCCACATGGTGTCCTCCACTATTGAGGAAGCTTCGGTAGGAGAAACCAGGTCAGGATTCACCTACCAGCGGGGTTATAACACTCCCGACAATAATACTCCTACAGCACCTACGACCTCTGATCCAGGTCCATCCCAGCCTCCCACGGCAGACAAATCTAAGCAAAAGGAGGCTCGCTTTGACAAACCGCTGCGCAGAGATGCAGCCCAGGGGTTAAAAAAATCCTACAACTTTGATATCCTGGCACAACTGGCCAACACTCCTGCGAATTTGTCATTATTCGAGCTTCTGCGGCTCTCCAGAGATACTCGAGCTGTTCTGAGTGAGGCATTACAGAACGTCGACACCTATCTAGCGTAGGTCAAACCACCAGCAGAGAATCTAGATACTTGTACCCACTGCAATAATATCATGGAGGCAATACCCAATATCACGTTCTAGCAATAGGATATGTTGCTAAAGAACAACTGGCATTATCATCCCCTATATTATACAGGATACATCAGCGCCATTAAGGTGGACCGGATGCACATGGATCCGGGTTCATGAATCAGCATCATCCTACGGAGTCTGCTTCAGACCTTGGGCATCCCAATGCATTGTCTGGCAGCCACTTATACTGCCATCAGTGGCTTCAACACAGGAAGAAGCTACCATCTTGGCAAGATTCGCCTAAAATGCCAGATTGGTGACTTGAAGACAGAGGTCACTTGCTATGTCATTGACGTGGATGTATCCTACAATGTCCATCTGGGACGAGCTTGGATACACTAATACATGATCGTGCCATCAACTCTATACCAATGTCTAAAGTATGTGGACGACCATGGCACGGTCAAGACAGAATTTACGAATGTAGACCCGTTTAAAGGGGTCAAGACCTACTGCTCTGATGCAATCCTCTACAAGCAAGTCCCCCAAGAGGAGGGGGGCAACGATGCCGATGATAAAGCAGAGGCAGTGACAACACCAAAGGAACCTCTGAGGGTCCGTCTCAAGGCACGCGCTCCGACACAACCGCTCCCTTTGTCGTAAAACTTCACAAGAAGGCACCCAAACCTTTGGTCGTCCACCTTCGCAAGTCGAATTGGCCGCTAAAGGAAGATCCGACACTGTCTACAACATCTGAACCTCTAGTCGTTCGCCTTCGTAGGACGAATCAACCATAGAGGGAAGATTCGGTGTCGTCTATGCCTTCAGAACCTATAGTCATTCGCCTTTGAAGACCACCAAGGGAGGCTCTGATACCTCTTATAAATTCAGAACCCTTGGTGGTAAAACTGTACAGGAATACACCAAAGCCTTCGCTCACACTAGGGGTAGCCCTCGAAAAAGATGACCTGGAGGATATGTAGCCGCTCATGCCAACATCCATTCTCTCGATGATGTAATCCCCGAAGAAAATATACCTTATTTTATGAATAAAGGGTTATCTTTGAACTACTTTGAACTTGCACATATAAGCACACTGTACTCAATGGAGCATATTCTGGGCCTTAATCTGTAAACACAGATGACTACCACCTACGTAGAGAACCAGATCCTCCCCAGCCAAAACTCCTACTTCCTAGATCCATCCAGAAAGAGGGGAGACAAACTCATCATCTTTGGCAGAGTAGAATGCCCCCAATCCTTCGTCCAAGAAGAACTGGATTCAAAACCTGATATCGATAAAATATCACTCAACCGGTATAGCTCACAAGCCAAGAACCTTATCCAAAAGATGGGGTACGATCTGAAGGCTACTAAGGGCTTAAACCACGGCAAGGGTGATGGCTACCCCTGCGTCCACTTGCTCCCGCAAGCAAGTCCGATGATTACTACCATAAAATCAAGCATGGCTTAGGATATGTAACTCCTCCCATAACTCCCGAGGGCTCATATAAAGAAGACGAAGTGCACTCTCACTCTTCAGAATCTTTCGCTTGGGACTCTGATGTCAGTATCGGGGACATGCTCAAGCAAACATTATCCTCAAACATGGTGTCAGCTGACCCTGATAAAGACAACGGGGATCCTCCTGAACTCTTTGAAATAGAGCCGTGGGCCCAACGCCTAGATTCCTAATAGGAGATGCGATTTAAGAAGCGAGAACCTTCTACCAAGGACGAAGTCGTACAAGTCGATCTAGGCGACGAGACCTCCCCTAGACCTACCTTCGTCAGCAAAAGTCTATCCGACGAAGATCGGGGATCCCTGTTATATCTCGTCAAGTAATATATTAATGTCTTTTCCTGGAGTTACGAAGACATGCCAGAACTGGACCCCCAAATCACGGTCCCTAAGCTCAATATCTCATTGAATGCTAAAACCGTTAAACAGCAGGAATGGCAGTTCCGGCCGGACATTATGAATGATATCGAAGCTGAAGTCAACAAACTGATAGCTAGTGGCTTCATCCGCGAAGAACAACATCCTGATTGGGTGGCCAATATCGTGCCCATCATAAAAAAGAACGAAAAGATTCAAATCTGCATCGACTTCCGTAATTTAAATACGACGTGCCCTAAAGATGAGTTTTCTCTTCCAATCACCGATATAATGATCGACAACACTTATGGCTATGAGTGCATGTCCTTCATGGACGGATTCTCTGGCTACACTCAAATCAAGATGTCTCCTGAAGACGAGAAGCATACATCATTCTGAACGTCGATAGGAGTATACTGTTGCACAGTCATGCCCTTCGGTCTAAAAAATGCAGGTGCTACATACCAACGAGCAATTAGCACCATTTTTTGTGAACATCTATGCAAGATAATGGAGTGTTAAGTCGACGATATCACCGTCAAAAGTTACTCCAAAGGTGATTACCTCAGGGACTTAAAGACTGTGTTTGACCTCATGCGTACGTACCAGCTCAAGATGAACCCTACTAAATCCTTCTTGGGAGTCTCTAACGATAAATTCCTGGGCTTTATCATCACTTCCAGGGGTATTCACATAGACCCCGATAAAACCAGAGTAATCCTTGAGATGAACCCGCCAAAGAACCTCCGAAAACTTTGCGGCCTGCAAGGAAGACTGGCATACATCAGGAGGTTTATATTAAACCTCTCGGGACGTTATCGGCCATTCACCCAGCTCATGAAGAAATGTGTCTCCTTTGTCTTGAATGAATAATGCCAACGCGCGTTCGACGACATCAAGGAATACATATCAAACCCTCCAGTGCTGGTAGCCCCGGTCGTGGGAAATCCCTTCCTACTTTATGTACGTACAATGGATAACTCCTTCGGTACTCTATTAGTGTCATGACCCTGTCACGCCCCAGTCCCAAAATACGTAGGACTAGGAATACGTAACACGCCAGCCGTATGTATACGAACTCCAATATATGGAAACCATATACACACGTACGCTGTACATAAATATCCAATCCACAGTGGTAATATATGTCACAACAAGTCACACGCAGTTCTATATCTCATCCACAGCACAAATAATAGAATAAAAGAAATCAATAACTGAATATCAAAGAAGTAGTCTCAAATAGTAATCTCAAAGTATGATAGTCGGGTGGAAACAAATCCACTGCAAATCGACTATAATAAACTACTAAAGAGAGAAGAGAATAAACTCTAATATAAGAATAAATGTCTAGAAGAGAATAGCAACTAGAATCTCTAAACAGCTGCAAATGAATCACATATAATCAGAAGATAAGATCGTCTCAGACTGATAGGTAGCGTCAGGTCCGGGTCCATACTCCTGCGGATACTCCTGCTCATCTATATCTGGAAAATGGACCAGGTCCTCAGAGGGACGTAACAAGTATACTGAAACACATGCCAATAAAGTACTGAAAATAAACATCCATTGGGGTCGCCTAACCATCTATGTGAATGCAGTTAAGAACACCTTTCCCCACAAGTGAGCTATCTGGCTGAAAACTGGGATTTGGCATGGTTCTCTATTGGAGATCCAGGGGCCTAAAAGGCACGTCGTCTTTTGAACGCCGGTGGCCCGCCTGATAGTACATAATATATAGTGGTCATCATGGCCCGTATCCCCAGCGGAGAATCCGGGCGTACAGGAGAAAAATGTGTAAAGGAGCTCAAATGCGGTACTTGTTGTTCTCCCCACCCCATGCTCTAAGCATGTCATGTCCATGACACGACAACCTCTAATAACCGCCAGGTCTACTAGCATGCAAAGTTTCTATTGGCAGTTATCCCTATCCGTCGCACGACCTATACGTACCGGGGGCCAGCCGAGTACGCAAGTCCGTGTCCTACATGTGACTCACACTCGTGTAAGAATAGTGTCATGGCCAATGAAACATAAATGCCTCATGAAAATGGGGTAGTCTCATAAAGTAGGTCCAATGCATATACATAAATAAAAACATAGTACGACGACACCGTCGTTGCACCCAAGTTTCCTTGGACGCGCAGTTTATATAACAGTTAAAAATAAATGAACTAAATAAACAGAAAATAAACATGCATGTCTCATATGGAATGTAAATACAGTACAATGGCAAGGTATACTTGCCTGGCAAGAAATCTGTAAAGTGTACGCGCCCAAATGTCAAGGACACTAAACCTGGAACTAAGGACTCCGAACAAACGTCTCCGGATGCTGAAATAAACATCACCAACGTTTCCGGAATGAGCAAAATAGCTAAAAAGCACATCCCTTTCGTCCAATTTGGACACAGGGGCAAAACGGTAGTTTCGGACAAAAGTGGGGTCCACGTGTGGCCCACTTTGCACCGAAAAGCGTGCCGAGGGTAACAGTCTCTAAATGGGACAAACTATGGGTCAAACAACTCTAAGTGTCAATATGAATCCAACGGTATATCCAAATTTGGATACCGATGAGCCGAACAAAATTTGGTCCAAAAAGTCAACTGTGGGGCCCGCCAATTGGCGATCTGGTCAACCGTCTCAGAAATGCGTGAAAATTGGGTCACAGGACCAGCGCGTTACCACGAGTCCAGTGGCGCAAGTTTCGTCGCATTCTGACGACCGTGCACAAAATACACGCGAGTTCCACAAAAGTGGCGACACGAGATGTGTCCGCGGATACGGCTTGATTCCGGCGCGCTCACGCGTCCGAATCAGTCCCCACGAATTTTTACGTGTCCCGTTATGCTGTGTGCACCATTTGGTACACTTGGCACACGGCGGGGCGGTCCCGGTTGGCGGGGCGCGCTCCGTTCTCCAACTTTTGGAAAACCGGAAAAAGTGGGTGCGCACAGTTTTATGACGAACATAACTATGTCCACAGCAACTATTAGCCTAGGGTTATTATACAGAAAATAAACTAGATCATCTAATCTACAGGTATCAAAAAGAATCACCGAATTCGGATCTCTGTGGTGGGAGATACGAACTCGGCAACATTGGTGGTCAATCTGGAATTCTGCGATTGCAGAATTCTGTCTGCTCGTCCAACTTTGGACGCTGTTTTTCACCTAGGGGCACACGTTTTCCGAGGTAGGATATAAAACAAATATTGGAGAGGGTTGAGGGAAGATCATACCTATGAAAACGGATCAGCGTTTGGTCGAGCGAGTCAACGGGAATTCGTGCCGGAGCGAAGGTGCCTCGAGTGGGAGACTGCAGTTCGCGATGTCGGCGTCGACGGGATGGTTGGAGGGCTTGGGGAGGCTTCTCTGGCTGCGGTGACGGCTATAGATGGGAAGAGGAAGTCTGGGAATTATTAGGTTAGGGTTTTGAAGAGTTTATTATATATATATATATATATATATTATATTAAGAGAGAGAGAGAGAGAGGAAGTCTGGATGGTATCCGCCAAAGGCTCGGGTCAAAAGGGGTCAAAGGGTCGGATTTTTTTGCTGAGTGGGCGGGTGGACTTGCTGAGTTCTTCAGCAAATCAAATGCTAAAGGGGGTGAAAGCAATTGCTTAAAGCAATTGCTTGGAATAGCAGCATAGTGATTTCATTACTATTATTATTATTATTATTAGTATTATTATTATTATTACTTATTTAATTTCTTTTCTTTTCTTTCTTTCTTTATAAATATATATATACATATATATATATATATATTTGTATATACATATATATATTATATATACTCATAAGAAAATTTTTATAGATTAGGGTATTGCACATCGTTAGGCTAGCAACTGCTCAAGGGGTCTCCTACATGGAATAAATTCCGAAAAATTCCTGAAGGTCCCATAAGTCATCTAAGGGCCCGAACACCTAATATAAAAATTATTAAAAAATCTATTTCTCCTATTTGGACCTAATTACTATAATTTAATTAATAATTAATAAGTAAAAAGGGTATATACTATTTTCTAGGAAGGGGGTTTTACATTCTACCCAACTTGTAAAAATTTCGTCCTCGAAATTAAAATTAAGCCACGATAGAATGTAAGGATGGTATAAGATATAAATTAACAATGTAAATTCATACCTTGGTCTGCGAATAGGTTCGAAAAACGCTTGCGCATGTCGTCCTCGCGCTCCCAAGTTGATTCTTCTGGCGCGCCATGCCTCCATGCTACGCGAACCAAGGGAATAGACTGGTTCCTCAATACCTTCTCTCGACGATCAAGGATTCCCACGGGTTGCTCTTGGTAAGACAAGCTCGGCCCAATGGTGATCTCCGAATGGTCGAGAACATGACTGTTGTCTGCCACATATCGCCTGAGCTGCGACACATGGAATACGTCATGTACTCCTTCCAGTGAAGGTGGTAGCGCAAGTCGATATGCCACCTCTCCAATTCTCTCGAGCACGTCAAATGGTCCAATATACCTTGGACTCAACTTGCCGCGTCCTCCGAATCGGATGGTGCCTCTGGTCGGTGATATCCTCAAGAAGACGTGATCGCCCTCTTTGAACTCCAAAGGACGACGATGAAGATCTGCCCACTGCTTCTGCCTGTCTTGCGCTGCTCGCAAGTGTCCCTGAATCTTCTTGACTGTCTCTACGGTGTTGACCACCAACCCGGGTCCCAAAATCTGACGTTCTCCCACGTCACTCCAACACACAGGAGACCTACATTTTCTCCCATACAATGCTTCAAACGGAGCCATCTGAATACTCGCTTGATAGCTATTGTTGTAAGAAAACTCTACAAGATGTAGGTGGTCCTCCCATGATCCTCCGAAGTCTAACATGCAAGCCCTCAACATGTCCTCCAAGGTCTGAATAGTACGCTCCGACTGCCCATCTGTCTGTGGGTGGTAAGATGTACTGAACTTCAGACGAGTACCAAGACTCTCTTGCATGCTCCTCCAAAAGTGCGATGTGAAGCGCGAATCTCTGTCCGATACAATACTGACCGGTATGCCGTGCAATCTCACGATCTGCCTCATATATAAATCGGCTAAAGCTTCTGTAGACTGACCCACTCTAAAAGGTATAAAATGGGCTGACTTGGTGAGTCGGTCCACTATTACCCACACTGCATCTCTCCCACTTGGACTCTTGGGAAAACCCGTGACGAAGTCCATAGTGATGTGCTCCCACTTCCACTCTGGAATCGGAAGTGGTTGCAATAATCCTAATGTCCTCTGGTGCTCCGCCTTCACTTGTTGACATACCAGACATTTAGCTACAAAGCGAGCTATCTCTCTCTTCATCCCATGCCACCAAAAATGCTGTCGTAAGTCACGATACATCTTGGTGCCTCCAGGATGAATAGAATAGATCGAACTATGAGCCTCTGCCATCAGCTCCTGTCGAATCTCTCCATTCGGAACATAAAGACGATCACCACATCGTAATGTCCCATCCTCATGAATGCGCAATCCGGTCTGCTCTCCGGCCTCTGTCCTTTCCTTTAGTCTCCTGAATCTGGCATCTGTAGGCAAAGCTGCCTTAATCCTCTCTACCAATGATGATTGAACTTGCAAGTTGGCTAGTGTCCCATCTGCTCCGGGTAATATCACTTCAATGCCAAGCTCTTGCAAGTCCTCCAATAGTTCCCTCTGTGCTGTCAAGAAGTAAGCTGCTGGCTTTCGGCTTAACGCGTCTGCTACCACGTTAGCCTTGCCTGGATGATAATGTAGCTCTATCTCGAAATTTTTCATCAACTCGAGCCATCGACGTTGCCTCATATTTAACTCCTTCTGTGTGAAGACGTACTTGAGGCTTTTGTGGTCTGTATAGATTTCCACTCGTTCCCCATATAAGTAATGTCTCCATAGCTTCAGAGCAAATACAACGGCTGCAAGTTCCAAGTCATGAGTCGGATAATTCTTCTCATGCACTCGTAACTGCCTAGATGCATATGCAATCACCTTGCCATGCTGCATCAATACGCATCCTAAGCCTTTCCCTGATGCGTCACTGTAGATCACGTATCCTCCTGATCCTGACGGAATCGCCAACACTGGTGCTGTAGTCAGTCGCTTCTTCAACTCTTCAAAGGCTGCTTGACACTCGTCGGTCCATATAAATTCTTGATCTTTACAAGTCAGACGAGTCATAGGTGCCGCTATCCTTGAGAAGTTTTCCACGAACCGTCGGTAATATCCCGCAAGTCCAAGGAAACTCCTCACCTCTGCTGCTGATTTAGGAACAGGCCATGTCTCAACTGCTGAGATCTTCTCTGGATCAACAGAAATACCATCTCCTGTGACAACATGTCCAAGAAATAAAACTCTGTCTAGGAAGAACTCACATTTGTTAAGTTTAGCATATAACTGCTCTCTCCTCAAAGTCTCTAGAACAATCCGCAGATGCTCCTCGTGCTCCTCGTGGCTCTTCGAATAGACAAGTATATCATCTATGAAGACGACCACGAACTGGTCCAAGTACTGGTGGAAAACTCGATTCATCAAGTCCATGAAGATCGCTGGAGCATTGGTCAATCCAAATGGCATGACCAAAAACTCGTAGTGTCCATATCTTGTTCTGAATGCGGTCTTCGGAATGTCCTGCTTCCGTACCTTCACTTGGTGATATTCCGATCTCAGATCTATCTTCGAGAATACCTTAGCTCCACTGAGTTGATCAAACAGGTCATCAATGCGTGGCAATGGATATTTGTTCTTCACTGTCACTGCATTCAAGGCCCTGTAGTCAATGCACATACGCACTGACCCATCCTTCTTGGGTACAAACAACACTGGTGCTCCCCAGGGTGATGCACTCGGTCGGATGAAACCTTTCTCCTCTAGCTCCTTTAACTGTGCCTTCAGCTCGTCCATCTCCTTCTTCGCCAGTCTGTAAACATGCGATGCTATAGGTGCCGCTCCGGGTGCTAGTTCAATTGAAAACTCTACGTCTCGGTCTGGGGGTAGTCCTGGCAAATCCTCTGGAAAGACGTCTAGAAATTCCGAAATAATAGGGTGATAGACAACATCGTCCATTGCGAGCTGCATACTATCAAGGATTTCTGTGGATCCTCGGGCAAACTCAAGTTCAGGCTGGCCTAGTACCTTAAAAAGAATGCTTCCTCCAAAGCAATCGAAGAAAGCGTGGTTCTTGCTCAGCCAGTCCATTCCAAGCACAATATCAAAAGACGGCATAGGAAGGACTAAGAGTTGGGCGTTCATCTCTCTGCCATGTATTACTATAGGGCCCGATCTACAAACTCGAGTAACTGGTACAACTCCTCCTCCGGTAAGAATCCTAACACAACTAGATAATGGTGTAGAAGCAATGTTGTGTTTGGCAATAAAACTAGATGATATGAATGAGTGTGTGGCTCCCGTATTAAATAATGTTACCGCAGAAAAAGTAAAAGCAAGGGTAATACCTGCTATGACATCCACCTCATGATCCATGTCATCTACCTCCAATGCAAAAGCTCGCCCGTTCCTCTGCGGCTGTCCATGTCCAGTCCTCATATACTGCTCCTCCTGGGTGGGTAGCGGTGGTCCTCTCTGAAATCCTCCTGCTGCTGGGGGTCGAGGTGCTCCCGGTCCAGTCATCTGCTGTGCTGTCTTCGGTGCTGGAAGCGCTAGTCTCTGAACTGGCGGTGGAAGTATCTTCTGCATTTGGCAGTCCCTCGCCAGGTGCTGTCCAGAGCCACATCTCATACACTGACCCAAGCGAGTCCGACAATCTCTCGAAATATGTCCGATCTTCCCACAATAATGACATTGGGGTTTTTCCAGAATCTGGTACGGTCTGGCTCTGTGTTGCTGATGCTGTTGTGCCAAGGGGCGTCTGATAGGTCCTCCCTGTTGTGTCCTGGCTGGTCCCTGCTGTATCCTTGCTGATCCTTGTTGTGTCCTCAGCTGAGCTCCCCTTCCTCTGCTAATGGTTTCCTGAAATCTGGCCTCTGTCAGTAGCTCAGCATAAGAGACTCGAGACTGCGAGCTTGTATAATGTTGTAGCTCCTGGGTCAGTCCCCGATGAAATCTCTTAGCCTTAGCCAAGTCATTTGGTATCAAAGCAGCGCCATATTTGCTGAGTCGACTAAACTCGGCATCATACTCGTCCACGGTTCGGTTCCCCTGCTCCAAGTGAAGAAACTGATCATACAAGGTGTCCCTGACAGTGTCCGGAAAGTACTTTCCCTCGAAGCACTCCAAGAACTGCTCCCAAGTCTGGTAAGTACCCAACTGGCGCTCCATGGATTCCCACCAGTGATGAGCATTACCATCTAGAAGCGTCCGTACACCCGTCATCCATAGGTCCGTCGGTAACTGTGATGCCTCCAGTAGCTTCTGTGTGTGAGTGATCCAGTTGGTAGTCTCCTCCGGGCTCTCAGTGCCCTTGTACTGTCTTGCACCCATCTGAACAAAATCC
Source organism: Iris macrosiphon (assembly GCA_036927795.1). Lineage (NCBI taxonomy): Eukaryota > Viridiplantae > Streptophyta > Magnoliopsida > Asparagales > Iridaceae > Iris > Iris macrosiphon. Next base: position 115,875,793 of record JAYESA010000003.1, read on the forward strand.
TTTACTGATCCAACCCTAGCTCGAGGTACTGGAGCTAGTGCTTGGGCTGGTGCAGTAGCATGTGCAGCCATCCTCTCCAGTGCTGCCAAAAATTCTTGCCTCTGCTCGACTGCCTGCTGCCTCTGCTCGGCTGCCTGCTGCCTCTGTTCCTGCATCATCATCTGAAAGAATTGGAACATCTGCGCTTGGCCATCTTGCGGTACTGGGGCAGGTGGAGGGTTCCCAATAGGTGAAAAGGAAGGATCAGATGGAACTGGGGTGTGAGTCTGTCCATCTGGCCCCGGAAGCCTAGGAATCGTTGGGGTCCCTCCTTGAGTCTGACCATTGACTCCAGAAGTTGCGTCGCCATCGGCGGCAGTACATCCATTCTGTAAATCCATCTCTCTGCAGTTGATGTACGAAACGATTAGAAAACGTACAGGAATCAAACAGGATGCAAGTATTAAATAGGAAGGATGAGTTTCAATCAAGCGTGGATGAGATCCTTATACTCTATTCCTATACGCAGGCTTGTTCGGTACAGTTACGTAACCGAGACAATATATTCTTGACCTGTATGGGCCACCACAAAAACATGTCACGCCCCAGTCCCAAAATACGTAGGACTAGGAATACGTAACACGCCAGCCGTATGTATACGAACTCCAATATATGGAAACCATATACACACGTACGCTGTACATGAATATCCAATCCACAGTGGTAATATATGTCACAACAAGTCACACGCAGTTCTATATCTCATCCACAGCACAAATAATAGAATAAAGGAAATCAATAACTGAATATCAAAGAAGTAGTCTCAAATAGTAATCTCAAAGTATGATAGTCGGGTGGAAACAAATCCACTGCAAATCGACTATAATAAACTACTAAAGAGAGAAGAGAATAAACTCTAATATAAGAATAAATGTCTAGAAGAGAATAGCAACTAGAATCTCTAAACAGCTGCAAATGAATCACATATAATCAGAAGATAAGATCGTCTCAGACTGATAGGTAGCGTCAGGTCCGGGTCCATACTCCTGCGGATACTCCTGCTCATCTATATCTGGAAAATGGACCAGGTCCTCAGAGGGACGTAACAAGTATACTGAAACACATGCCAATAAAGTACTGAAAATAAACATCCATTGGGGTCGCCTAACCATCTATGTGAATGCAGTTAAGAACACCTTTCCCCACAAGTGAGCTATCTGGCTGAAAACTGGGATTTGGCATGGTTCTCTATTGGAGATCCAGGGGCCTAAAAGGCACGTCGTCTTTTGAACGCCGGTGGCCCGCCTGATAGTACATAATATATAGTGGTCATCATGGCCCGTATCCCCAGCGGAGAATCCGGGCGTACAGGAGAAAAATGTGTAAAGGAGCTCAAATGCGGTACTTGTTGTTCTCCCCACCCCATGCTCTAAGCATGTCATGTCCATGACACGACAACCTCTAATAACCGCCAGGTCTACTAGCATGCAAAGTTTCTATTGGCAGTTATCCCTATCCGTCGCACGACCTACACGTACCGGGGGCCAGCCGAGTACGCAAGTCCGTGTCCTACATGTGACTCACACTCGTGTAAGAATAGTGTCATGGCCAATGAAACATAAATGCCTCATGAAAATGGGGTAGTCTCATAAAGTAGGTCCAATGCATATACATAAATAAAAACATAGTACGACGACACCGTCGTTGCACCCAAGTTTCCTTGGACGCGCAGTTTATATAACAGTTAAAAATAAATGAACTAAATAAACAGAAAATAAACATGCATGTCTCATATGGAATGTAAATACAGTACAATGGCAAGGTATACTTGCCTGGCAAGAAATCTGTAAAGTGTACGCGCCCAAATGTCAAGGACACTGAACCTAGAACTAAGGACTCCGAACAAACGTCTCCGGATGCTGAAATAAACATCACCAACGTTTTCGGAATGAGCAAAATAGCTAAAAAGCACATCCCTTTCGTCCAATTTGGACACAGGGGCAAAACGGTAGTTTCGGACAAAAGTGGGGTCCACGTGTGGCCCACTTTGCACCGAAAAGCGTGCCGAGGGTAACAGTCTCTAAATGGGACAAACTATGGGTCAAACAACTCTAAGTGTCAATACGAACCCAACGGTATGTCCAAATTTGGATACCGATGAGCCGAACAAAATTTGGTCCAAAAAGTCAACTGTGGGGCCCGCCAATTGGCGATCTGGTCAACCGTCTCAGAAATGCGTGAAAATTGGGTCACAGGACCAGCGCGTTACCACGAGTCCAGTGGCGCAAGTTTCGTCGCATTCTGACGACCGTGCACAAAATACACGCGAGTTCCACAAAAGTGGCGACACGAGATGTGTCCGCGGATACGGCTTGATTCCGGCGCGCTCACGCGTCCGAATCAGTCCCCACAAATTTTTACGTGTCCCGTTATGCTGTGTGCACCATTTGGTACACTTGGCACACGGCGGGGCGGTCCCGGTTGGCGGGGCGCGCTCCGTTCTCCAACTTTTGGAAAACCGGAAAAAGTGGGTGCGCACAGTTTTATGACGAACATAACTATGTCCACAGCAACTATTAGCCTAGGGTTATTATACAGAAAATAAACTAGATCATCTAATCTACAGGTATCAAAAAGAATCACCGAATTCGGATCTCTGTGGTGGGAGATACGAACTCGGCAACATTGGTGGTCAATCTGGAATTCTGCGATTGCAGAATTCTGTCTGCTCGTCCAACTTTGGACGCTATTTTTCACCTAGGAGCACACGTTTTCCGAGGTAGGATATAAAACAAATATTGGAGAGGGTTGAGGGAAGATCATACCTATGAAAACGGATCAGCGTTTGGTCGAGCGAGTCAACGGAAATTCGTGCCGGAGCGAAGGTGCCTCGAGTGGGAGACTGCAGTTCGCGATGTCGGCGTCGACGGGATGGTTGGAGGGCTTGGGGAGGCTTCTCTGGCTGCGGTGACGGCTATAGATGGGAAGAGGAAGTCTGGGAATTATTAGGTTAGGGTTTTGAAGAGTTTATTATATATATATATATATATTATATTAAGAGAGAGAGAGAGAGAGAAAGTCTGGATGGTATCCGCCAAAGGCTCGGGTCAAAAGGGGTCAAAGGGTCGGATTTTTTTGCTGAGTGGGCGGGTGGACTTGCTGAGTTCTTCAGCAAATCAAATGCTAAAGGGGGTGAAAGCAATTGCTTAAAGCAATTGCTTGGAATAGCAGCATAGTGATTTCATTACTATTATTATTATTATTATTATTATTATTATTATTATTATTACTTATTTAATTTCTTTTCTTTTCTTTCTTTCTTTATAAATATATATATACATATATATATATATTTGTATATACATATATATATTATATATACTCATAAGAAATTTTTTATAGATTAGGGTATTGCACATCGTTAGGCTAGCAACTGCTCAAGGGGTCTCCTACATGGAATAAATTCCGAAAAATTCCTGAAGGTCCCATAAGTCATCTAAGGGCCCGAACACCTAATATAAAAATTATTAAAAAATCTATTTCTCCTATTTGGACCTAATTACTATAATTTAATTAATAATTAATAAGTAAAAAGGGTATATACTATTTTCTAGGAAGGGGGTTTTACAGACCCGCACCCAGAATTTGGGCATGAGTCGTGGGTACGTCCAGCCTACGCCGCAGCATCGGCGGTAGAACGCTGTCTAGGTCTCAACATATAATATATCCTGTCAATAGTCTCAACTCCGTACGGAGGGCAATGATAAATAATCTACAGTCTATGATATACTCAATCACAAGCTATAAGAATAATGGCACGATGAGAATAGAAAAGAGTTCTATTAAAAACCAACCATAATAAATCCAACTCAAATCCTTGGTCTAAATGACCTCACAAAGTCACAAATAATAAATACAAGTCAGTCTCAGTCTAAAACAATAATGCAGAAAAAGTAGTCTAAGAGCAGCCAGGTACGTTCTCCTCTAAGCTAGGCAACTCCTCTGGGATTTCCGGGGTGAAATCTTCCTCTAATCCTGGGCCATAATGAGTGGGGCAAAGATCCTCCAGGTCCTCTGAAAAATGTTATCCAGTCAGGATTGGAGTGAAGCACAAGCACTAACAGCAGTTTCATTAAATTGACAAAATCTATAAACAGTGTAAGAAATACAAGATGGAAAATAAATGCTGGAAATGTAAAGTACTGGAGAAAAATGAAAATAGGCAATAGAGCATCTAGCAATGAACAATAATTAGTGAATGCTAGACAATAAGTAGTAAAATGCTGGAACAGGTGAATCTGAATAAATAGACATCTAGTTAAGTGTTTGAATTATCAGTTTATTATGTGATCGGCTTGGGACTTGATCAGGCTGGTTATATATGATTAACTATGATTCTTGTAGGTCAGGCTAACCATATGGTTAGCTATGATGCATGTAGTGGTCAGGTTAATCATATATAACAGCTATGATGCATGTAAGATGGTCAGGCCGCACCCAACGTGAGAAGTGGGGTGAGCTATGGTGCATGTAAAGGATTTGGATATGATCACATAATCTACTAATAATTCCCCATCCCCCAGCTAGCACGATGGATTCCAATCACGACTCCTCATGATGGGGATCTAGGGTGCTAACCCGTGTATCCATAGTGTCGGAATCAAGTATGTAATACACTATAATTATAGAAATTATCAACAATGAAAACTGTCAGAGAATGTACTCGCCTGTGGTCCTGAGCAAGGTGTGAGGATCGATGTCCAAAGTGGGATCACAATGACCTATTTATGGAATATAAATGTCAAATACTGAATTAAGGAAATAACATGTTTAGTTAAATAAAAATGAGGCTTCTAGGTCGTGGATCAGTCTAAACTAGGTTAATTCTAAGGTTGACTTCCAGGCTAAGCTAGTTAATATATCTAGATTAAATATATAGTTATCTTATTTCCATGTCTACCAGGGTTATCTAGTATCTAACATACAAGAGACCTACTTGCTATTTCTGACATTACCTTAATACCAACTCTGAACTCAGACCTACACTTCTACCCACCTACACACTGAACTGAACTACACCTACACACATGATACACACTGCCAACACACACTAATACAATACATAGTTCACTCAGTCACTTCACACACCCTCACTCCTAGACACACTGCTGTTACACTAATTCTGCACACACAGAATTACTCACAGGCACATATGCCTCACACTGCACTCAGACACTGGTACACAAGATACTTCTACATAACATATGGCTCACTCCAAAATTTTCAACTCAGTCCTCACACAGACAGATACTAAGAGATACACACACAGGCAATCACTGAGTTCTTACACTGGTATTCACTCACACAGGGACACACAGCCATACACCTAGTGAAAACTGGAATTTAATGAGACACACACACTAGGGTTCTAGGCTCATACTGATACTCACTGGCCTCACACAACACTCTCACATAGACACTGGTTCTATGGCACACACATACTCACAAAATTCTACACACATACTCACCACAGACACTTTAATACAAACACAGATATCACCCAGGTATCTCACAGTCATTTACACACTACACTCTCTAACTGATCTCAACTCCCAATACCAAACTGCATCCTAACCCCATTATCTACAACTCCCTCACAAACCTGCACCCTAATGTTGCTGCCAAAGCACACTTGTTGCTGCTACATCTACTTAAGCATGCTTTGGAACTATTGCATTCAGCAAGTAGCTATGTGTTACTGCTGCTATCAGCAACTACTGAATGCAGGTAGCTGTATGAACATTTCTGCAATGACCTACAGGTTGTAACTAAGGTTTCCCTTCCACTTGAACATACACCAATACATATTGATCAAATTGTGTACATAAGCCCAACACTAAACTGCAAAGCACTTGATTGCAGCTCCAACTACAGTTGTGATACCCAGATTTCCCTTTTACTTGGTCTGTGCACAACACTTCTCATCAAACCTAACACAAATACTGATACTGATACTGCACACAACCTAACACAAACACTGATACTGTCACATTGGGTTTTCATTCACAGGCACTCACACTGGAATCCCCTAATCAACCCCAACCTGATATATAAAATCCTGGGTCTGACTCTACACTCTAATACACAGAATTTGTGACACAGTACAACATAGCACACACTGATAACAGGTCTGGATACACAAATCTTACCGCACACACTCTCAGACACTCTGACACACACACACTGATATCTAACACAGGCCCACAGACCTACACATTCACACAGGTATGTATCTAACACAGTACACTGAACACACATATACATAATTTAAACTAACTACTGACACTAGTTCCTAACACACAATTTCTGAGACACACATAGGTTCTACACATTCAGGTACTGTACCTACCTACTGTACCAACCCCTTACTAAATACCAACTGACCTCACACAATGTGCAATGGGTGACTGATACACTAAGTATGCATGTTGCACACATGTGCAGTACTCGAGTTTATCCTCAGGTGAAACCTTAAACCCTCAGTTGCAACTACACCACTGCTCAACCCGATAGCACAACACTACTCATCACCACCACACCAATCCACAATGTCCACACTCGACTGTTCAGGGGCTCTCAAACACTCTGCACAGTAAAATCCCAACTGTTCTCAGAATGTTCCAACCCGACTGCTCCCAGAATTTTCCCCATCGATGTACACACAAAACACAACCTATTAGCAACACAATTATATTCATGTATATAGATTCATATATCAACTATGCAGAAATTGAATAAGTTAGATAGGTAAGTTCCTACTAGACATTTTATCGAACACAAGAAATGCAGAAAAACAGATCCCACAATATTACTCATGAACCCAAACGTAAAACCCTAAAATCATGATCAAATCCATATGTATATGATACAACCATGCAAGAATGCATACTCCCATAACTAGGGCTCACGAAAATTAGGGAAAAACCATCATTAGAACACCAAAACCCTAGTTCTCCTAAATCTCCATGTAGAAACCCTAAAATCGAAATCTAATAGCAAGGGTGGGTTCCTAATGGGCATTAATCCTCAGAAAACAGAAATAAAAGAATAGAAATAGGGTTTTACTTAGGGAGATGGCTTCTTCAATGGAGGTTCTTCTTCTCCAATGCTTCTTGACCCAAACTCCTTGCTTCTCTTTGCTTTGAAGGAGGAAAAACGGAATCCTAGGGTTGATTCTGAATTCTGGAGGTGGAGAATGGTTTCCTTGATGGAGGCTAGGGTTTCTCCTTTCTACATGAAGGAAGAGAAGGTTCCCTTTTTATATTAAACTAGGTTAGGGCTTCATAAGCATAGCTTTAGGTTAACCCCCTATGTTAGGTCATGTAGAGCCCAAATAACTCAGGTTTAGCCCTTCTAGGGTTTGAGGTTCCACCAAAAATTAAATTTCTAGGGTTTCACTAGAATTGGGTTTTTAAATTAGGGTTTCTCATTAGGGTTTGTCCTAATGCGTTCTAGGGTTTGACCTAAACCAAAAACCACTAACAATATATAAATAGTTTATAAAACTCAGCAGATAAAATTAATACATATTTATTCAAAATAGTGAAATTACATAAGTGCCCTTATCTGGAAATGTGGTAGTGACAAGTCTACCCTCCTAAAAGAAATTTTGTCCTCAAAATTGGACTGAACAGAACAAGAATAAATCAGAAAAAGGAAATACCTCAAGTCTAGAAGAGGTACGGGTATTGCTCGCGCATTTCGTTCTCTCTCTCCCAGGTCGACTCCCCTGGAGAGTGATGTCTCCATGCAACACGAACCAAAGGAATAGTTTTGTTCCGCAACACCTTCTCTCTGCGGTCCAAGATTTCTACGGGCTGCTCAGGGTAGCTGAGCGTCGGACCAACCTCAATCTCCGAGTGGTCAAGTACGTGACTAGGGTCTGCCACGTACCGTCTCAGCTACGACACGTGGAACACATCATGCACTCCCTCTAATGCAGGCGGCAAGTCAAGTCTATATGCTACTGCACCTACCCTCGCAAGAATACCGAAGGGTCCGATGTAACGTGGGCTAAGCTTCTCGCCTCGACCAAAACGAATCGTGCCTCGCGTCGGAGAAATCCGTAGGAATACTAGATCGCCAACCTAGAACAAAACAGTCTCAACACGCAGTCTAAACAACAAACACAAACCAGAAAATTAACAATCTATACCTGAAACTCAAGGGGTCTACGGTGGCTGTCGGCCCAATGCCGCTGTCTGTCCTGCGCCACTCGCAGTCTGTCTCTGATGAGTTTTACCTTTTCTGCTGCATCCACGACCATTTCTGGTCCTAGAAAGGCTCTCTCTCCAACGTCGTCCCAAGATAACGGTGTACGACACCTCCTTCCATAAAGAGCCTCAAATGGTGACATCTCGATGCTGGCCTGGTAGCTGTTGTTGTAAGCGAACTCTACCAGGTGCAGATGATCCTCCCAAGAACCTCCGAAATCTAGAACACAAGTGCGTAGCATATCCTCAAGAGTCTGAATAGTCCGTTCAGACTGCTCGTCTGTCTGGGGGTGATATGCGGTACTGAACTTGAGCTGAGTGCCCAAGCTAGCCTGCAGACTCCTCCAGAAGTGGGAAGTGAAACGACTATCCCGATCCGAGATGATGCTCACCGGAACTCCATGAAGCCTAACGATCTGACGCACGTACATCTCTGCTAGCCTCTCTGTCGACGTGCCCACCTTGAAAGGTAAGAAATGTGCTGATTTGGTCAACCTGTCCACGATGACCCAAATCGCGTCCTTCCCTCCTGGAGAACGTGGAAGCCCTGAAACGAAATTCATGGTCACGTGCTCCCATTTCCATTATGGAATCGGTAAGGGTTGAAGCAAACCACCTGGCCTCTGCCGGTCTGCCTTTACCTGCTGGCACACTAGACACCGAGATACGAAGCGTGCTACCTCGCGCTTTATTCCATACCACCATACATGCTCCCTCAAGTCTCGATACATCTTGTTGGCACCAGGATGCATCGAGTACTGAGAGCGGTGTGCCTCCTGCAAGACCTCCTCGCGCAGCTCCCCGCTCGGCATACACATCCTCGTGCCATGCAGTAAGGAACCATCATCTGCGATAGTAAAGTCGTCCGACAATCCTGCCTGAACATGTGCTCTGATACCCCTCAAGGCCTCATTATCATACTGTGCCGCTCTGATCCTGTCCATCAGCTCGGACTGTATCTGCAATCCCCACATCTGAATCTCAGTACCGGGAACTAACACTTCAATCTCCAAGCTCTCCAAATCAGCCAACAAATGTCTATCTGTCGTCAAGTACATAGCCATCGGATACCTGCTCAAGGCATCGGCGACTACATTGGCCTTCCCTAGATGGTACTGCAATGAAATGTCAAAGTCCTTCATCAATTCTAACCACCTCCTCTGCCTCATGTTCAGCTCCTTCTGTGTGAATACGTACTTCAAGCTCTTGTGGTCTGTAAAGATCTCCACACGCTCTCCGTACAGGTAATGTTTCCACAGCTTTAGAGCGAAGATAACTGCTGCTAACTCCAAATCGTGGGTGGGATAGTTCTTTTCATGAGAGCGTAACTGCCTGGAAGCATAGGCAATTACCTTTCCGTGCTGTTGAAGAACACATCCCAGACCCTTCCCTGAAGCATCACTGTAGATGGTGAAACCACCTGTCCCTGCTGGCAATGTCAAAACTGGAGCTGTCGTCAACCTCTTCTTCAGCTCATCAAATGCAGCCTGGCACTCCTCCGTCCAGACAAAATCTACATCCTTCCTAGTCAATCTGGTCATTGGCGCTGCAATCCTGGAGAAGTCTTGTACAAACCTCCTGTAGTATCCTGCTAGCCCGAGAAAACTCCTGATCTCAGCTACCGAACTGGGGGTAGCCCACGACTTCACTGCCTCGATCTTCTGTGGGTTAACCGAGATTCCGTCACCCGATACCACATGCCCAAGAAATTCAACCTTGTCAAGGAAGAATTCACACTTAGAGAGTTTCTCGTACAGCTTCTCCCTCCTGAGAGTCTCTAAGACCAACCTCAGGTGCTCTTCGTGCTCCTCCGGGGTCTTGGAATATACAAGAATGTCGTCGATGAACACCACTACGAACTTGTCAAGGTACTGGTGGAACACCTTGTTCATCAGGTTCATGAATACTGCCGGTGCATTGGTTAAACCAAATGGCATCACCATGAACTCAAACTGGCCGTATCTGGTCCGAAAAGCTGTCTTCGGCGTCTTTACCTTCACCTGGTGATAGCCTGACCTCAAATCTATCTTTGAAAACACCCTCGCCCCGCTCAACTGATCGAAAAGATCATCTATCCTCGGTAGCGGGTACTTGTTCTTGATAGTGATATTGTTCAAAGCTCTATAATCAATGCACATGCGCACCGTGCCGTCCTTCTTCGGTACGAACAATACCGGAGCTCCCCATGGTGATGAACTAGATTTGATGAAGCCTTTGTCCTGCAGCTCCTCAACTTGCTTCTTCAGTTCTGCCAGCTCGCTATTGTTAACTCTATAGACATATTGTGAAATGGGCTCCGCTCCTAGAACCAAGTCTATAGAGAATTCAACATCTCTGTCTGGCGGCAAGCCTGGCAACTCTTCTGGAAATACATCCAGGAACTCCGCTATCAGAGGATGTGGCAACTCCTCTTCTTCTGCCTTGGCTCCGCAAAATATGCCCCTGCCCTGTTCCGCTGCTCCTCTGACGACCTCAAACTCCGGCTCTCCTGGAGGTCTAAATAATACTCTGCCTCTATAACAATCTATAGTAGCATGATGCCTACTCAACTAGTCCATTTCGAGCACGATATCGTACCCCGGAAGTGGCATGACAAGTAAGCTCACGCTCAACTCTTGGCCTCCTACTGACACTCTCCGGTCCTTGCAGTGATCACGGACTAGGATAATACCTCCACCAGTCGTGATCTTGCAAGTCCTAGCTAATGGTTCTGTGTCTAAATGATGTCGAAGTGCATAAGATACAGACACAAAACTATGAGAAGCGCCAGAGTCGAATAAGGTAAATACGGGAATACAATCGAGAAGAATCGAACCTGTGATCAAGTCTCCTGCTGGCTCGATCTCCTCGACTGCCATGGCGTACGCTCGCCCCTGGGGTACACCTCTCTGCTGCTGGTGCTGGGCAAACTTCTGATGTTGTGGTGGAAGTGGTCCCCTCTGTTGTTGGCCTCCTGGTACGGTAGGTACCCTGTCTGGTCCTCTCTGGGCGGCTGCTCCACCCTGACCTGGATGAAAGGTAGGACAATCCTTCAGCTGGTGTGTCGTCGATCCGCAGGACAGACATGAGCCCAATCTCTTCCTGCAGATATCTCTAGTATGTCCCATCTTCCCGCAGTACGCACACTGGATGGCGGGTTGAGTCTGTCTTTGTTGCTGCTGCTGGACCTGCCCTCGGGCTGGTGCCTGATGCTGCTGCTGAAAGGGTCTCTGCTGTTGCTGCTGAAAGTATGGACGCTTGCCCGGTCCCGCACTACTGTTTGCTCCTCCGAAACCATCGCGTCCCCTCTTGGGCCTGAGGCCCAAGTCGTCCTCGGCTATCTGGGCATCCATCAATATGCCCTCGTAGGTAGCTGTGCGACGTCCCGACGTGCGAGACTTGATCTCCCTTGTCAGCCCCTTTCTGAACTTTCGGGCCCTATCCCCCGGATCTCTAGTCATCGACGGTGCGAAGCGGCTCAGACGGGAAAACTCCGCGGCATACTCGTCGACGGACGAGCTCCCTTGGGCTAAGTCATGGAACTGACTCTCCAAAGCTCCCAGGGCAACATCAGGAAAGAACTTCTCCTTGAAGAGCTCCTTGAAATCCTCCCAAGTGAGTCCCCTGCACAAGAGTCTCGGCTCCGTGCGAAACCACGTCAAGGCAATGTCGAACATCTGGCTGCCAGCGGCCTCGATTTGGAGGGCCTCTGGAAGCTGTGCCAAGCGTAAGTTCCTCTCGATGTCCTCTAGCCAATCATCGGCGTAGAGTATCCCTTCTGTCCCCTTGAACTCCCGAGGCATCATCCTCTTGAAATCCACAATGGTGCCCGGCCTCTGGTGGTGCTGATCAGGACGCTGCTGCTGCTGAGTAACTCTCTCCACAGCTTGGAGGGCCACTTGGTGAGCATTCTCCATGTTCACCCTCATCATCTCTGTCTGGGCCTGATGTGCCTCAGCCTGCACTCTCTGGGCCTCTGCCGACGTCCTCTGGGCATCGACCATGCCCTGAATCAAGGCGAACATCTGTGCCCCATCGACGGGCACACCTCCTGGATGCTGAACTGGTAGTGGTGGTAGAGGCCCCGTCGTAGCTGTGGGGATCCTCTGAACTGGTGGTGGAGGACCCCCGAATGCTGCAGACACTCCCACATGTACTGGAGATGTAGGAGGTGCTGCGGATGTCTGCCGGCAGGGCGAGAGGTGGCAGACCTCTCTGAATCTGCTGCTCCAAGTCTCTGGGACCTCCTCGGCGGCATCCTGAAGACAGATCGAAAGATTTAATTAAGGCAATAGACACGGTATCATCAAAGGAGGACAGTAATTTCTAAAGGAAAATCATTAAGAGTAGTATCATAAGAATCAGAAATTCTTAATTGTGATTGAGCATATCCTCGACCTAATTCTTATTCCTAAAACAGGCTCGTAGTAATACTCTAAGCGAGCACCACTACGATATCGCTCTAATGCGATTCTAGGACTAGACCTGCATGGGCCACCACTAAAAACGTGTCACGACCCGCACCCAGAATTTGGGCATGAGTCGTGGGTACGTCCAGCCTACGCCGCAGCATCGGCGGTAGAACGTTGTCTAGGTCTCAACATATAATATATCCTGTCAATAGTCTCAACTCCGTACAGAGGGCAATGATAAATAATCCACAGTCTATGATATACTCAATCACAAGCTATAAGAATAATGGCACGATGAGAATAGAAAAGAGTTCTATTAAAAACCAACCACAATAAATCCAACTCAAATCCTGGGTCTAAATGACCTCACAAAGTCATAAATAATAAATACAACTCAGTCTCAGTCTAAAACAATAATGCAGAAAAAGTAGTCTAAGAGCAGCCAGGTATGTTCTCCTCTAAGCTAGGCAACTCCTCTGGGATTTCCGGGGTAAAATCTCCCTCTAATCCTGGGCCATAATGAGTGGGGCAAAGATCCTCCAGGTCCTCTAAAAAATATTATCCAGTCAGGATTGGAGCGAAGCACAAGCACTAACAGCAGTTTCATTAAATTGATAAAATCTATAAACAGTGTAAGAAATACAAAATGGAAAATAAATGCTGGAAATGTAAAGTACTGGAGAAAAATAGAAATAGGCAATAGAGCATCTAGCAATGAACAATAATTAGTGAATGCTAGACAATAAGTAGTAAAATGCTGGAACAGGTGAATCTGAATAAATAGACATCTAGCTAAGTGTTTGAATTATCAGTTTATTATGTGATCGGCTTGGGACTTGATCAGGCTGGTTATATATGATTAACTATGATTCTTGTAGGTCAGTCTAACCATATGGTTAGCTATGATGCATGTAGTGGTCAGGTTAATCATATATAACAGCTATGATGCATGTAAGATGGTCAGGCCGCACCCAACGTGAGAAGTGGGGTGAGCTATGATGCATGTAAAGGATTTGGATATGATCACATAATCTACTAATAATTCCCCATCCCCCAGCTAGCACGATGGATTCCAATCACGACTCCTCATGATGGGGATCTAGGGTGCTAACCCGTGTATCCATAGTGTCGGAATCAAGTATGTAATACACTACAATTATAGAAATTATCAATAATGAAAACTGTCAGAGAATGTACTCGCCTGTGATCCTGAGCAAGGTGTGAGGATCGATGTCCAAAGTGGGATCACAATGACCTATTTATGGAATATAAATGTCAAATACTGAATTAAGGAAATAACATGTTTAGTTAAATAAAAATGAGGCTTCTAGGTCGTGGATCAGTCTAAACTAGGTTAATTCTAAGGTTGACTTCCAGGCTAAGCTAGTTAATATATCTAGATTAAATATATAGTTATCTTATTTCCATGTCTACCAGGGTTATCTAGTATCTAACATACAAGAGACCTACTTGCTATTTCTGATATTACCTTAATATCAACTCTGAACTCAGACCTACACTTCTACCCACCTACACACTGAACTGAACTACACCTACACACATGATACACACTGCCAAAACACACTGATATAATACATAGTTCACTCAGTCACTTCACACACCCTCACTCCTAGACACACTGCTGTTACACTAATTCTGCACACACAGAATTACTCACAGGCACATATGCCTCACACTGCACTCAGACACTGGTACACAAGATACTTCTACATAACATATGGCTCACTCCAAAATTTTCAACTCAGTCCTCACACAGACAGATACTGAGAGATACACACACAGGCAATCACTGAGTTCTTACACTGGTATTCACTCACACAGGGACACACAGCCATACACCTAGTAAAAACTGGAATTTAATGAGACACACACACTAGGGTTCTAGGCTCATACTGATACTCACTGGCCTCACACAACACTCTCACATAGACACTGGTTCTATGGCACACACATACTCACAGAATTCTACACACATACTCGCCACAGACACTTTAATACAAACACAGGTATCACCCAGGTACCTCACAGTCATTTACACAATACACTCTCTAACTGATCTCAACTCCCAATACCAAACTGCATCCTAACCCCATTATCTACAACTCCCTCATAAACCTGCACCCTAATATTGCTGCCAAAGCACACTTGTTGCTGCTACATCTACTTAAGCATGCTTTGGAACTGTTGCATTCAGCAAGTAGCTATGTGTTACTGCTGCTATCAGCAACTACTGAATGCAGGTAGCTGTATGAACATTTCTGCAATGACCTACAGGCTGTAACTAAGGTTTCCCTTCCACTTGAACATACACCAATACATATTGATCAAATTGTGTACATAAGCCCAACACTAAACTGCAAAGCACTTGATTGCAGCTCCAACTACAGTTGTGATACCCAGATTTCCCTTTTACTTGGTCTGTGCACAACACTTCTCATCAAACCTAACACAAATACTGATACTGATACTGCACACAACCTAACACAAACACTGATACTGTCACATTGGGTTTTCATTCACAGGCACTCACACTGGAATCCCCTAATCAACCCCAACCTGATACATAAAATCCTGGGTCTGACTCTACACTCTAATACACAGAATTTGTGACACAGTACAGCACAGCACACGCTGATAACAGGTCTGGATACACAAATCTTACTGCACATACTCTCAGACACTCTGACACACACACACTGATATCTAACACAGGCCCACAGACCTACACATTCACACAGGTATGTATCTAACACAGTACACTGAACACACATATACATAATTTAAACTAACTACTGACACTAGTTCCTAACACACAAGTTCTGAGACACACATAGGTTCTACACATTCAGGTACTGCACCTACCTACTGTACCAACCCCTTACTAAATACCAACTGACCTCACACAATGTGCAATGGGTGACTGATACACTAAGTATGCATATTGTACACATGTGCAGTACTCGAGTTTATCCTCAGGTGAAACCTTAAACCCTCAGTTGCAACTACACCACTGCTCAACCCGATAGCACAACACTACTCATCACCACCACACCAATCCACAATGTCCACACTCGACTGTTCAGGGGCTCTCAAACACTCTGTACAGTAAAATCCCAACTGTGCTCAGAATGTTCCAACCCGACTGCTCCCAGAATTTTCCCCATCGATGTACACACAACACACAACCTATTAGCAACACAATTATATTCATGTATATAGATTCATATATCAACTATGCAGAAATTGAATAAGTTAGATAGGTAAGTTCCTACTAGACATTTCATCGAACACAAGAAATACAGAAAAACAGATCCCACAATATTACTCATGAACCCAAACGTAAAACCCTAAAATCATGATCAAATCCATATGTATATGATACAACCATGCAAGAATGCATACTCCCATAACTAGGACTCACAAAAATTAGGGAAAAACCATCATTAGAACACCAAAACCCTAGTTCTCCTAAATCTCCATGTAGAAACCCTAAAATCAAAATCTGTAAGCCCTTGATTTTTCAAAAATATTAAAATTGGGACTTTTCACAAATTTCTGGAATTTTTTGGAAATTTTCTGAAATTTAAATCAGGGTTTTGAATTATTATATGATTTTTAATTAATATTAAACACTATTAAAATATTATGAAAATAATATTTTTGGGTGTTAAATTAAAAACTGGACTTAAGGTAATTTTTCTGGAATTTATTGGACCCCGGACCTATTTTTAAATTACCTAAAACTAATTTTTATTTATTTAATTAATTATTATTATTATTATTATTATTATTATTATTATTATTATTATTATTATTATTATGATTTATTTCTCGGCCCATTCCCAGCCCACTGGGCCCGGCCCACCGGGCCCAGCCCCAACCCGGCCCAGTACCCGCCCTAGCGGGTCGGGTCGGATCCGCCAGACCCGACCCGGACCCGCCCGCACCCGCCCGCTCCTCTCTCCCTCACCCACGACCCAGCCCTCCGCTTCCGACGCCGCCGCCCGCTCCGCTCGTCTCGCGCCGCTCCGCCCGGGCCACGCCACCCTCTCCCCGCCCGTCTCGGCCTCCCCAACCGCCTCCCCGCCTATATAAAACCCGCCTCCGCCCGTCCCCGACTCCACCCTAGCCCGTCGCCGCCGTCCCTCTCCTCGTCGGCCGCCTCGCCCAGCTCCGCCCTGACCAGCCCCCTCCTCCTCCTCCCTCTCCTCCCCTCCGGAGACGCTGCCGCCGGCCAGCAGCCGAAGCCACAACAGCAGCGGGCCAGAGCCCGGCCAGCCTCGGCCAACCTCGGCCCGCCGTCCCCGGCGCCTGCCGCTCGCCGCCGACCAGCCAGCCGCCGTGCAGCCCTGCCCCGGCCCGCCTCGCCGTCCTCCGGCGCCGCCCCGTCAGCAAACCCTAGCCCTAATTCTCCCTGTGTCGGACACGGACACGGGACACAGTGTCCGTGTCGTGTCGGACACGTTTTTGCCCGGTTTTCGGGTCCCCTTCAGGTGCGTGTAACTTTTTGCTCGTAGCTCCGTTTTTGATTCCGCAAATTGCGTTGTGAAGCCTGTATGACCCTCTCGGTGCCCGGACAAACCGCTCGGGGCATCGCGTCCTGTGGTGATCGCACACCGTGATCCAAAAACAGGAAAAACCAGACCCTGTTTCACCCCGGAACTGAGTACGCCCCGCCAAACGGGATGACTTGGTCGCGTGCGGTCTTCACAGATACGTGCGCACCGTCGATACGGACGTGTGAGTTTTCGTGGAAGCTGATTCGGGTGTGCGTGCACACCGGAATCAACGCGTATCCGCGGACATCGCCCCGTATATGCCTTTTCTATAATTTACCCTAACTTCGTGCACACTCGTCAGATCGAGACGAAACTTAGGCCATCGGACTCGTAGCGATACGCTGGTCCTGTGGGTCAAGTTTGGTTCGATTCTGAGAACGTTGACGAAATCGCGTGTCGTGGGCCCCACAGGCCCCGCTCGACGGGCGATTTTGTGTTCGGCTCATCGGAATCGAAATCTGGAAGTTCCATTGGGTTCGTATCAGCGTTCCTGACCTGTTGACACTAAGTTTGGTGAATTTGGGGACCTTTGACCTGGACACGTTTTTTGGTGCAAAGCGGGCCCACCGGCGGACCCCGTTTTGACCTAAAACTGCCGTTTTTGTCCTTATCTCCAAATTGGACCCAAGGACAGGCATTTTTAGCTATTTGATATCTTCTGAGCGTGATGGTAATGTTTATTTCAGTATCTGGGCTCATCTCTAGATATTTTCCCGAGGACAATTAATTGGATCCAAACAACAGGCAAGTACCTGCACTTCAAGTTTAATCTTTATATTGTGATAGTTAATTCCCTGCTCTACTAGTACCCTTGATGATTACACGTAGTGCTAGAATACTGGATTTTATGTCTTGGATACTGTATTTTATGTCTTGCTTTTCATGTCGGGTGGGAGAATACTAGAAGGCATGTAGTTTACCCTTCCCCTTATCATGTTTAATAGCTGTTGGTACGCGACTGTACCCTCAGCCGGATCTCGATTGTTCATGTTTAATAGCCGTCTATGATGGCCGGATTAGCCTTATAAACCCCTACATGCCAACTATGTATTCTAAAATAAACACAAGTTCACACAGATAGCTTCTGGTCTGGTTATAGTTCTTGCTGATTGTTGTAGTTTTATTTCCTGTCTCATTTATTTCCTGCTTTCTCATATTCCTGTTTATAGCATTAACTCTGAGATATTGATGTTCTTCTATGCAACTTTCTCAACATGATACTCAAGTTAATTGTCATGAATATTTAGTTTAATCTTGTTGTGCATTGTGTACTTTGCTCCTTTCCTGACTGGATTCGTTGTTTTAGGTGATGATGAGGACTTTGCCCCTACCTATTATGCCCACTATGAGTTAGCAGGTGACACATATGAGGAGCCGGTTCCCACTCAGGAGACTATCTTTGAGGAGGAGTAGCCAGTAGTTATTATTTTATTTCCTTTCAGCATATACTCGGGTTTGTCCCCGATCTATCTTCTGGCTTTGTATTAACTATGGATCTGTTATCACCATTTGTTTTATAAAAAATTAGCATTCCTATTTCCTGTTACTTTCCTTGTCTATTTATTGTGGATGAAATAGATACTTATTTGACCCCAGAAATGACCTAGACAGCGTACTACCGCCGACACTGCGGCGTAGGCTGGACGTGCCCACGCACTCGTGCCCGAATAACCGGGTGCGGGTCGTGACACGTTTTTGTGGTGGCCCATGCAGGGTCCCAACGACTAAATTGTTCGGTTTCAACTTAGGGACCGAACAGGCCTGCAATAAAGCTAGGATAAGTTTATAGGATCTCATCCACTTGCTTGAATCGTTTTTGATATCTGTATCGTATTCGAACTAATATGAACTTGCATCTTGCCTTGATTCCTGTGCGCCTCTTATTGGTTATTTTAGATACAGGGAAATGGACCCACAAACCAGCAACGAGACTAATGCAGAAACACTACAAACCGTTGTGGTTACCCAAGAAGACGATGTGATACCAGTCGGTGAAGGCCAATCATCACAAGGCAGTCAAGCAAGTCAGCCTGCCTCAATAATCCGTCAAGATGGCGTTCCACCCTCGACACAGCCTATTCCACCGATGCCTTCCTTCCCACCGGGACCGCCTATGGACGAACAGCAGATGTTCCGCATGTTCTACATAATGATGCAAGCCTATCAGAAGGTTCAACAAGAAACTCAGCAAAAACAAGCGGAGAACTTCATCGACAGAATTAGCTCGGAGTCACGGAAGCCGAGCAGTTCAAATGCAATTACATTCGACGAGGACGTTCTTACTGCAGCGCGACCTGTGGAGTACACCACAAGGATCGAGTCCAGCCGGAAGCGGCCGTCTGCGTCAGCACCAGACCAAGCACAACAGGAAAAAGCTGCAAAGCGACCACGGATGAATCCAACTCAAGGACAGAACCAACAAGCTCCCACTTGTGGCTATTGTCGAAAACAAGGTCACATTTGGCAGGATTGTAGAAAGAGACTAGGTGCCTGTCTATATTGTGGGTCAGCAGCACATCAAATAAAGGACTGTCCTGCTGCTCAAAGACGCACACTGCACAAAAGTTCCAGTTCAGGCCAGGCCCCAGCAGCGCAGCAGAGGGCACCACCTCAAGAACACGGACAAGCTTAGACGATGGCCATGGAGAACGTGCAGACTCTTAGAGTAACTAATGCGCGTAAGTGATTCGTAGATACCATTTTCTAGCATTGTTTAGCTCGTGCCCATTGGTTCGTGACCTCAGCCCCAACCTAGTAAATTTTAAACTTGCTAATAACCTGGTATGCTTTTGTATTTGATAACTGTAGAGTTTGTAGAATCCTTTGTTACTGAGCTTATTGTAGGTTGTTTTGTGTGTTTAAATAATTTGTACCTCCTTTCATCATCATCTGGTGCACTAAATTTTGATGTACTTGACTTATGCTGCTATTTTATAGCCTAGTTTTGCAAGCTTACTCTTTATCGAGCTTGTTCATGACAAGTGTATTATTGGGGAGGCCCACAATGATATATTTCAGAATCAGTGTATTACGATATGATCAACCATAGTGCGCTTGATTCACCCTTCGAAATAATACTTTACGTGGATTGAGATATATAGTTGACTAGTTGCCCTCTAGATATGTCCGAGCATATCGTATCGATTACATAACTGTATTAATACGAGCATGTGAATAGGAATTACCGAGATAGGATTCAATCCACAATCGCTTGACAATTTCTACCTGAATACTTTAAAACGCCTTGACCCCGATATTTCTTTTCTATCACCCCACCCTTGAACCCTTTATTATTGATCTTCGTCTTCCCTTATTTCTGAAAGACGAAATCTCGTGCCTGGTATAAGTTAGTACATAGATAGTACTAGATTTGCCACATAGGCCGATCACATACTTGGGGATTAAACTTTCGTAATTGAGGACATATCATATGTGACATGATCGGCGTTGAAGTTCGAGGATTGAATGACGTAGGTAAGCATATTAAGGAATATTTTTCTTAAGGTATATAGTCTTTTGTGATGTTGGGTAAACTCTAAGTTGGGTAGCGATGCATTTGTCAACTCGAGAGGAATGTCCTTTGGATCGTGACCGAGTAAGGTCAGATTGGAAGAAGCAAGCCATTATAAATTTGGAAATTTAGAGGAGTGGCTAAAATGATTAATGAATTGATATCGAGGACCCAATAAGTTGTATCTTGGATACATGATTTAAATCTTGAATAATGAAAGTAAAATCGCCAAATTGAATTTAGGGGATATATGATTCAGACTTGAACAGTAGTGGACTACACTTAAATTATTTTTTTCAATTTGATGATTTGATTTAAGAATTAAAATTTGAGGGTTGGACTACCTAGTTAGAATATTGAGGATGTGAATGGAATTTAAAGAGTTGAAGCATACAATTGTGAATAGGAATACTGTTGGACTCAAATCACTTCTAGAGGAATTCATGATAATCAGAGGCAAAGTCATGTGCAATCTTGAAAATGCTATATGGACTTAATCAAAAATCTGTCTATGGGAAAATTGAGGAAGTAAGAAGTAATGACCATAGATTAAAATTTGATTGGAACAAGTAGTCATCTTAATCATGAAGTGATTGCAGTGGACATGATTAGGCTTTTAATTATCGCAAAGAGATGGCGATCGACTTGCCCTATGTACATGAAGGATTAACAGATTATGGCTTAATTTTAAATTTCGAGGACGAAATTTTCATAAGTTGGGTAGATTGTAAGCCCTTGATTTTTCAAAAATATTAAAATTGGGACTTTTCACAAATTTTTGGAATTTTCTGGGAATTTTCTGAAATTAAAATCAGGGTTTTAAATTATTACATGATTTTTAATTAATATTAAACAACATTAAAATATTATGAAAATAATATTTTTGGGTGTAAAATGAAAAACTGGACTTAGGGTAATTTTTCTGGAATTTATTGGACCCCGGACCTATTTTTAAATCACCTAAAACTAATTTTTATTTATTTAATTAATTAATTATTATTATTATTATTATTATTATTATTATTATTATTATTATTATTATTATTATTATTATTATTATTATTATTTATTTCTCGGCCCATTCCCAGCCCATTGGGCCCGGCCCACCAGGCCCAGCCCCAACCCGGCCCAGTACCCGCCCTAGCGGGTCGGGTCGGATCCGCCAGACCCGACCCGGACCCGCCCGCACCCGCCCGCTCCTCTCTCCCTCACCCACGACCCAGCCCTCCGCTTCCGACGCCGCCGCCCGCTCTGCTCGCCTCGCGCCGCTCCGCCCGGGCCACGCCACCCTCTCCCCGCCCGTCTCGGCCTCCCCAACCGCCTCCCCGCCTATATAAAACCCGCCTCCGCCCGTCCCCGACTCCACCCTAGCCCGTCGCCGCCGTCCCTCTCCTCGCCGGCCGCCTCGTCCAGCTCCGCCCTGACCAGCCCCCTCCTCCTCCTTCCTCTCCTCCCCTCCGGAGACGCCGCCGCCGGCCAGCAGCCGAAGCCACAGCAACAGCGGGCCAGAGCCCGGCCAGCCTCGGCCAACCTCGGCCCGCCGTCCCCGGCGCCTGCCGCTCGCCGCCGACCAGCCAGCCGCCGTGCAGCCCTGCCCCGGCCCGCCTCGCCGTCCTCCGGCGCCGCCCCGTCAGCAAACCCTAGCCCTAATTCTCCCTGTGTCGGACACGGACACGGGACACAGTGTCCGTGTCGTGTCGGACACATTTTTGCCCGATTTTTGGGTCCCCTTCAGGTGCGTGTAACTTTTTGCTCGTAGCTCCGTTTTTGATTTCGTAAATTGCGTTGTGAAGCCTGTATGACCCTCTCGGTGCCCGGACAAACCGCTCGGGGCATCGCGTCCTGTGGTGATCGCACACCGCGATCCAAAAACAGGAAAAACCAGACCCTGTTTCACCCCGGAACTGAGTACGCCCCGCCAAACGGGACGACTTGGTCGCGTGCGGTCTTCACAGATACGTGCGTACCGTCGATATGGACGTGTGAGTTTTCATGGAAGCTGATTCGGGTGTACGTGCACACCGGAATCAACGCGTATCCGCGGACATCGCCCCGTATCCGCCTTTTCTACAATTTACCCTAACTTCGTGCACACTCGTCAGATCGAGACGAAACTTGTGCCATCAGACTCGTAGCGATACGCTGGTCCTGTGGGTCAAGTTTGGTTCGATTCTGACAACGTTGACGAAATCGCGTGTCGTGGGCCCCACAAGCCCCGCTCGACGGGCGATTTTGTGTTCGGCTCATCGGAATCCAAATCTGGAAGTTCCGTTGGGTTCGTATCAGCGTTCCTGACCTGTTGATACTAAGTTTGGTGAATTTGGAGACCTTTGACCCGGACACGTTTTTTCGGTGCAAAGCGGGCCCACCGGCGGACCCCGTTTTGACCCAAAACTGTCGTTTTTGCCCTTGTCTCCAAATTGGACCCAAGGACAGGCGTTTCTAGCTATTTGACATCTTCTGAGCATGATGGTAATGTTTATTTCAGCATCTGGGCTCATCTCTGGATATTTCCCCGAGGACAATTAATTGGATCCAAACAACAGGCAAGTACCTGCACTTCAAGTTTAATCTTTATATTGTGATAGTTAATTCCCTGCTCTACTAGTACCCTTGATGATTACACGTAGTGCTAGAATACTGGATTTCATGTCTTGGATACTGTATTTCATGTCTTGCTTTTCATGTCGGATGGGAGAATACTAGAAAGCATGTAGTTTATCCTTCCCCTTATCATGTTTAATAGCTGTTGGTACGCGACTGTACCCTCAGCCGGATCTCGATTGTTCATGTTTAATAGCCGTCTATGACGGCCGGATTAGCCTTATAAACCCCTACATGCCAACTATGTATTCTAAAATAAACACAAGTTCACACAGATAGCTTCTGGTCTGGTTATAGTTCTTGCTGATTGTTGTAGTTTTATTTCCTGTCTTATTTATTTCCTGCTTTCTCATATTCCTGTTTATAGCATTAACTCTGAGATATTGATGTTCTTCTATGCAACTTTCTCAACATGATACTCAAGTTAATTGTCATGAATATTTAGTTTAATCTTGTTGTGTATTGTGTACTTTGCTCCTTTCCTGACTGGATTCGTTGTTTTAGGCGATGATGAGGACTTTGCCCCTACCTATTATGCACACTATGAGTTAGAAGGTGACACATATGAGGAGCCGGTTCCCACTCAGGAGACTACCTTTGAGGAGGAGTAGCCAGTAGTTATTATTTTATTTCCTTTCAGCATATACTCGGGTTTGTCCCCGATCTATCTTCTGGCTTTGTATTAACTATGGATCTGTTATCACCATTTGCTTTATAAAAAATTAGCATTCCTATTTCCTGTTACTTTCCTTGTCTATTTATTGTGGTTGAAATAGATACTTATTTGACCCCATAAATGACCTAGACAGCGTACTACCGCCGACACTGCGGCGTAAGCTGGACGTGCCCACGCACTCGTGTCCGAATAACCGGGTGCGGGTCGTGACAAAATCTAATAGCAAGGGTGGGTTCCTAATGGGCATTAATCCTCAGAAAACAGAAATAAAAGAATAGAAATAGGGTTTTACCTAGGGAGATGGCTTCTTCAATGGAGGTTCTTCTTCTCCAATGCTTCTTGACCCAAACTCCTTGCTTCTCTTTGCTTTGAAGGAGGAAAAACGGAATCCTAGGGTTGATTCTGAATTCTGGAGGTGGAGAATGGTTTCCTTGATGGAGGCTAGGGTTTCTCCTTTCTACATGAAGGAAGAGAAGGTTCCCTTTTTATATTAAACTAGGTTAGGGCTTCATAAGCATAGCTTTAGGTTAACCCCCTATGTTAGGTCATGTAGAGCCCAAATAACTCAGGTTTAGCCCTTCTAGGGTTTGAGGTTCCACCAAAAATTAAATTTCTAGGGTTTCACTAGAATTGGGTTTTCAAATTAGGGTTTCTCATTAGGGTTTGTCCTAATGCGTTCTAGGGTTTGACCTAAACCAAAAACCACTAACAATATATAAATAGTTTATAAAACTCAGCAGATAAAATTAATACATATTTATTCAAAATAGTGAAATTACACAAATGCCCTTATTTGGAAATGTGGTAGTGACAATTAGCCTAGAATAGTGACGCAGGCCACGAGTAGGCTATTTACTACCTTAGCCAGAAATCTCAAAACTCTACGACGATATTCCAGATAAAGTAAAAAACTCAAACTTGACTTCATGCTAAGTTGTCTGACGGATGTTCTTCGACGGTGCTTCGAGAGCAGGGCCCAAAGGCAATTTCATCGTCGGAGTTGGGATAGTATTAATCTTCCCCTAAAATCTGGTCATTAATCAAGCTTATTCCCTCATGGAGCCATGCTCCAACAATGTGGTGGAGTACAACGCTCTCATTATTGGACTCAAACTTGCTAAACAAGTAAGGGTGGACTATTTAGAGGCATACGGTGACTCTAACCTAATAGTCAACCAAGTTCTAGGCGAATATGAAGTCCGGAATGAAGACCTAATTCCGTACCACCAAGCTGCGCTTGGCATCATCTTAACCTTCGAGGGATTCTTCATTAAGCACGTCCCTCGGCTGTAGAACGTCGAGGCTGATTCCCTGGCCGACCTCGCTGCCTCCTTGGCAGTTCCAGACAATACCCATCAGCTAATTACGGTGATCGGTGAAGAGCCGATCTGCCCCAAAAATAACCTCTGTCTATGTCTGAGCTACGCGACGAAAGTACACACTGATGTCCCAGACTGGAGGCTTCCATTCATTGACTATGCGGTCTATAAAATTCTTCCCGAGAACCCAAAGGAAGCCACGTCCATCAGGAGACGTTCCCTCCGGTTCTACTATGATACGGCTACTAAAATATTGTATTGTCGCTCATATGATGGCCATCAGGATACAGAAGTCTATGATGGCGTCTGTGGCGCACACCAACCCGTCCCAAAGCTACAGGACCGTCTTTGGAGAATGAGTTACTACTGGCCGATGATGGTAGCAAAGGCCATTGAGTATGCAAAAAAATGTCAGACGTGCCAAATTCACGCAGACTTTATCCACCAATCCTCAGAATTCCTGTACCCAACGGTAGCATCCTAGCCATTTGGGGCATAGGGAATGGATATCATCGGACCAATAAGTCCACCTTCATCTAAGGGGCACCGGTTCATCCTGGCTATCATCGACTACTTCTCCAAGTGGGTGAAAGCAGTACCACTCATAGAAGTCAAGATATCCAATGTGATCAGCTTCGTTAAGCATCACGTCATATACCGCTTCAGCTTGCCACGAAGGATCATTCATGACAATGGTCCACAGTTTGCAAGTCATGCATTCTACCGGTTCTGTGACAAAAATTGGATTCAGAATATGGCATCGACTGCCTACAACCCAGCGACAAATGGGTTAGCTGAGATATTCAACAAAACCATCATCAAGCTTCTCAAGAAGTTCGTGTCATCCAATAAGCGTGTAAAATCCCTATTCCTAGAAATCGTATATACCCTTTTAATTATTGATTATTAATTTAATTATAGTAATTAGTGGTTAATTAGAAGAAATAGATTTTTATAAATTTTTATTTTAGGTGTTGGTGCACTTAGGAGATTTATGGGACCATTAGAAATTTTTCTGAATTTATTTCATGTAGGAGACCCCTTGAGCAGTTGTTAGCCTAATAATGTGCATTAATATAATCTAGAATTTTTTTATGAGTATATATATATATATATATATATATATATATATATATACACACACACACACACACATATATATATATATTTAATGAGTATTATAAAAAGAAAAAAAAAGAAAAAAAAACTATTAAGAACTTAACAACTAAACCACTACTCCAACCATTCCCTTAACCATTCCCATGCAGCCACTTCTTTAGCTAAGTAGACCCGCCCCCTTTCTTAGCAAGCAGCCCCTTTTGTGAGCCTTAGCAAAGCAACCAGCATCCCCCCTTAGCCACCCGCGCCTAAGCAAAACCGACCCCCCCCCTTATTCTCTCTCTTATATGCATATATATATTAATATCTTTCAATAAAACCCTAAACCTAGATCATCCAAACCCTTCCTCTTCCCATCTAGACCTAGAGAGCGCCGCCACCACAGCCGAAGAACCTCGCCAAGCCGTCCAAACCAATCCTGATGACCGCGACCCCGCGTACCCCGCGCACCACAGCGAGGTACCTGTGTTCCGGAGTTGTTTTCTGTCGCCTCGCTGAACCAAACGCCACCCCGTCTTCACTGGTATGCTCAAATCTTAACCCTCTTCCATATATGTATGATAGTAGACCTCAAACAATGTGTAACCATAGGTGAAAACAGCACCAAAGTTGGCAGAAATAGACCAAATTCTGGAATCGCAGAAAACTACGGTGATCACACATATTTTCGAGTTCGTATCTCCAACCACAGAGATCCTGCTTCCGTACCTTCACCTGGTGATATCCCGATCTCAAATCTATCTTTGAGAATACCTTGGCTCCACTGAGTTGATCGAATAGGTCATTAATGCGTGGCAATGAATATTTGTTCTTCACAGTCACTGCATTCAAGGCTCTGTAGTCAATGCATATACGCACTGATCCGTCCTTCTTAGGTACAAACAACACTGGTGCTCCCCAAGGTGATGCACTCGGTCGGATAAAACCTTTCTCTTCTAGTTCTTTCAACTGTGCCTTTAGCTCGTCCATCTCCTTCTTCGCCAGTCTGTAAACATGCGATGCTATAGGTGCTGCTCCGGGTGCTAGTTCAATTGAAAACTCTATATCTCTGTCTGGGGGTAGTCCGGGCAATTTCTTTGGGAAGACGTCTAGAAATTCTGAAATAATAGGATGATAGACAACGTCGTCCATTGTAAGCTGAATACCATCTATGGCTTCAGTGGATCCTCTTGTAAACTCAAGTTCAGGCTGGCCTGGTACCTTAAAAAGAATTCTTCCTCCAAAATAATCGAAGAAAGCGTGGTACTTGCTTAGCCAGTCCATTCTAAGCAGAATATCAAAAGATGGCATAGGAAGGACTAGGAGTTGGGCGTTCATCTCTCTGCCACGTATCACTATAGGACCCGATCTACAAACTCGGCTAACTGGTATAACTCCTCCTCCGGTAAGAATTCTAACACAACTAGATAAAGGTGTAGAAACAATGTTGTGTTTGGCAATAAAACTAGATAATATGAATAAGTGGGTGGCTCCCGTATCAAACAATGTCACAGCAGAAAAAGTAAAAGCAAGAGTAATACCTGCTATGACATCCACCTCATGATCCATGTCATCTACCTCTAATGCAAAAGCTCGCCCGTTCCTCTGCGGCTGTCCATGTCTGACCCTCGTATATTGATCCTCCTGGGTAGGTAGCGGTGGTCCTCTCTGAAATCCTCCTACTGTCGGGGGTCGAGGTGCTCCCGGTCCAGTCATCTGCTGAGTTGGCTTCGGTGCTGGAAGCGCTAATCTCTGAACTGGCGATGGAAGTGTTTGCTGCATTGGGTAGTCTCTCACCAGGTGCTCTCCGGAGCCACATCTCATACACTGACCCAAGCGGGTCCGATAATCTCTCAAAATATGTTCGATCCTCCCACAATAATTATATTGGGGTTTCTTCAGAATCTGGTATGGTCCGGCTCTGTGTTGCTGATGCTGCTGTGCCAAGAGACGTCTGATAGGTCCTCCTTGTTGTGTCCTGGCAGGTCCCTGCTGTATCCTTGCTGATCCTTGTTGTGTCCTCAACTGACCTCCTTTTCCTCTGCTGATGGTTTCTTTCAATCTGGCTTCTGTCAGTAACTCGGCATAAGAGATCCGGGACTGTGAGATTGTATAATATTGGAGCTCCTGAGTTAGTCCGCGATGAAACCTCTTAGCCTTAGCCAAGTCATCTGGTATCAAAGCAGCACCATATTTGCTGAGTCGACTAAACTCGACATCATATTCATCAACTGTTCGGTTTCCTTGCTCTAGGTGAAGAAACTGATCGTATAAGGTATCTCTAACGGTGTCCGGGAAGTACTTTCCCTTGAAGCACTCCAAGAACTGCTCCCAAGTCTGGTAAGTACCCAATTGGTGCTCCATGGATTCCTACCAGAGATGAGCATTACCATCTAGAAGCGTCCGTACACCCGTCATCCATAGGTCCATAGGTAACTGCGATGCCTCCAATAGCTTCTGCGTGTGAGTGATCCAGTTGGTAGTCTCCTCCGGGCTCTCAGTGCTCTTGTACGGCCTCGGACCCATCTGAATAAAGTTCTTTAGTGAACCAACCCTAGCTCGACGTACCGGAGCTAGTGCTTGGGCTGGTACAGTAGCCTGTGCAGCCATCCTCTCCAGTGCTGCCAAAAATTCTTGCCTCTGCTCGGCTGCCTGCTGCCTCTGTTCCTGTATCACCATCCGAAAGAATTAGAACATCTGCGCTTGGCCATCTTGCGGTACTGGGAAAACTGGAAGGTTCCCAATAGGTGAAGCAGGAAGATCAGATGGAATTGGAGTGTGAGTCTATCCATCTGGCCCCGGAAGCCTAGGAATCGTTGGGGTCCCTCCTTGAGTCTGACCATTGACTTCAGAAGTTGTATCGCCATTGGCGACAGTACATCCGTTTTGCATATCCATCTCTCTGCAGGTGATGTACGAAATGATTAGAAGAAGTACAGGAATCAAACAGGATACAAGTATTAAATAGGAAGGATGAGTTTCAGTTAAGCGTGGATGAGATCCTTATACTCTATTCCTATACGCAGGCTTGTTCGGTACAGTTACATAACCGAGACTATATTCTCGGCCTGCATGGACCACCACCAAAAATATGTCACTGTAAATCCCCTGATTTTCAAGAATTTTTAATTTGAATTTTACACAATTTTCTGGAATTTTTTGATGATTTTTCTGTAATTAAACTAAGGTGTTTTAATTATTAAATAATTTTTAGTTGATGTTTATTAATATTAAAATATTATGAAAATTATATTTTCTAGTGTAAAATGAAAATCTAGACATAGGGTAATTTTCCGGGAATTTATTGGACCCCGGAAGTAATTTTAAAGCCCTAAAAATATTATAAAATTAAGCCTAATTAAACCTGAACCCGGTTCATTGAACCGAATTAAACCAAACCATATAGAACCGAACCGGCCGGTCCGACCCAACCCAACCTTAGCGGGCCGGATCCGGGTCTGACCCGACCCGCTTAGACCCGATCCGACCTGTCTGAGACCCGAAACCCCCAAATCCCTTCTTCTCCCTGTCGATTTCCCTTCCGGCGGTCATTTTCGCCGCCGTGGCCGCCGGCGACTGTTCCCTTCACCTCCCACGAAACCCCCAGCCCTTCCCCTTCCTATTCCGGCAACCTCCGGCGATCCCTCTCCTCGAATCTCCTATTTAAACCCCAGAACCTGACTCCGGTCGACCCTTGATCCCCTCGACTGTCACGCCCCGATCTCCCGTAGGCTATTTCGGCCGTCCCCGCTAGGCGGAAATCACCCTCGCCTGTGCTCCCGCGGGACGATCGCTTTGACCCATCCGGGCGTGATGCCGCACGAGTGTGATCCACGCCCGTGCAAGGCCATGGTTCATTGGCTGGCGGCAAGAGTTCTAAGCCACAGAGTCGCACAGATTGTCCGAGTGCAGCGGAGTCATGAACGCATAGGCGATCGGTAACAGGTTAACTGAGTCGACAATATAGCGGAAGCATTGAAACACAAGTTTGAATTAAAGAAGCTCTTTTATTGATATAAACATGTGTTACAGGCGGCGTATAGCCGAGATTACAAGTCGCTCAAGCCTCTCTCTGAAACAGTAAAAGCGTGCCAAGTGGCTACAACTGTGGAATGATTGTACAAGCGAGTTCGGGCTATGTTCCAATATTATGTCTTGTATATGTGCTTCAGTCCCGGATGCACCGTTGCTTCAGAGTGATCTTCACACCTTAGCACGCACGAAGGAGGCATCCGCACCGAACGAGGTTCTCCCGCACCCTGCATATAAACTGGTGGATTATCAGTACATTGAATACACTGGTGGGGAAGCTACTCGCCCGCTCGACAAATCCAAACACGTAATACAGGTTCCGTGCACAACTATTAAGTTGTCTTTCTAGTTGCCTTAGGATCAGTTTCATGCAAATATTGAATAGCCTAACGTGTCGGGCAGTACGCCGTGCGATGTTTGAGGAAACACGGCGAGACTTACCAACTTACCATTTATCCTTCCCTGTCCAAGGCAAACATTGTTAATTTAAGCAGGGGTATGTATAAACATTCAAGAGGCATAGCATATGCAAACACGAGTACTTATTTCAAGATCGTTCAGGTGTTCAGTTTATTTGTTTCATGCGATACAGTATCTCACACGCGGATGGCCGCTAAGCGAGGATGATTTGTTTATCTTTCATTTACAAGCAAGCATGCAACAAGTTAAATACAAGGCGATCACTGGCGTATGCCATAATGGACGGTATAGTCTTTGACGAGAACGGTATGCAACAAAGTACAAGAGGCGTTGCATGCCATTCCGCCGAACAAGAGACTATGAATAATTAGTCTAGTCTTGACGAGAATGGTATGCAACGAAGTACAAGAGGCGCTGCAAACCATTTCGCCGAATAAAAGACTAGGAACAATAGATCTCGCCCGGACCGGGTCGATGCCAGTGCCCCAGCATCGCCCACGAGACCGTGACCCAGTGCACTGGTTGTCCATGATCGAACGGGGCCTTGGTTGGGGCAACAAGAGTACAAGATAAGAGTATAAGCTGTTGAGGCAACAATAGTACAAGACAAGATGCATTGACTGTTTCGTTGTTCAGTGAATGACTTTGCCTTGATGCAATTCTCCTGGGGCGGAGATTGCCTTGGTGACCTAGCAGTCCCGAATACTTGTAAGTTTATTCAGGCACGGAACGACTACGTAGTAGTCTCCCTGGGTTTGGATAAAAACATGGCATCATTACAAGCAGACAAGCATGCGTTTCTAAGGAACGTAAGCAGCACGTTGGCTCGGGCCCGAAGGTAAACCGAGAGTTAGATCGTTAGGGGACTTAGCATGCGAGGGTCTGAACATATATAAAAAAAATGTTTGATTTCCATGTTCTAGCATAGCAATACAAGTTGGGATTATTCCCTTAGCTAGGTGCGTTGGATTTATTAACATGCAGGGGGTGAATCACCTAGCGACTAGCATGAACATTCCAGATTTTATGTGTGCTGGCTAAGCAAAGACAAGTTCACCGTAGCCACCTACCTTAGCGATGATTCGCCTCGGTAGAGCGATATGCCTAAGCGAGCCTCTGAAAGCCTAAACCGGATTCCAGTAGGGACAAGTCTGGATATCCTTTGCTTCTCGTTTGAGGCAAAGCAGGTCGGGACGGCTGCACTATTGCCGTTTGAAATGGCAGTCCGCTTGAGCAGAACGGGGTATTACATCGACCACCCGCCGCCAGGCCGCCCTCCTCAGCACCTCGCCGGCCTCCCCTGAACAGCAGCACCTCCTCCAGAACCTTCTCCCTCCGCCCTAGGCTCAGCCGCCCGACTCCGGCAGACCGTCCCAACAAAACCCGATGCCTCCAGTACCCGCCGCCCGTCCCAGCAGAACCCGACGCCGCCTGTTCCCTCACCCCTCGACCGGACCTCGCCGCCGTGCCCAGCCCCGCTCCGCCACAGACGGCCACCTCCTCCATCTTCCCAGAATCCAGTCCCTCCGCCTCCGACGAACCTGACGCCTCCACAGTGCCCGCAGAACCTCCCCTGTCCTCCCTCTCCTCCGCCGAGAGCCCCGCCGAGCCACCTCCAGCGCCTCTCCCCGATCTCCTCCCCCGTCCAGGACACCCCAGCAGCCGCTCCGGTGAAGCTCCGGCCAGATCTGTTGTCTCCGACAGAAATCCTAGACTGGACTCAGAACGGACACAATGTCCCTTTGTGTCGTGTCGGACACGAGAATCTCAGTTTTTAGAGCCCTATTCAGGTATTCTTTTCTCTCTCCTTGTAGCTCTGTTTCTTGTTCCGTCTGTTGTAACACGAACCCTGCGTGACCCTCTCGGTGCCCGTGCAACCCGCTCGGTGCATTGCGTCCTGTGGCGATCGCGAACCGCGATCCAAAAACAGGAAAACCAATGCCCTGTTTCACCCCGGAACTGAGTACGCCTCGCCAAACGGGATGACTTGGTCACGTGCGGTCTTCACCAATACGTGCGCGTCGTTGATACGGACGTGCGGGATTTCACATAAGTTGATTTGGATGTGCGTGCACACCGGAATCAACGCGTATCCGCCGACAACGCCCCGTATCCGTCCTTTCTGAATCTTGATGTAACTTTGTGTACACACTTCAGATCGAGACAAAACTTGCGCCATCGGACTCATAGCAATATGTTGGTCCTGTGACCCAAGTTTGGTTCGATTCTGAGAATGTTGACAAAATTGCGTGTCGTGGGCCCCACAAGCTCCACTTGATGGGCGATTTTGTGATTGGCTCATCGGAATCCAATTCTGGAAGTTCCGTTGGGTTCGTATCATCGTTCCTGACTTGTTGATACTAAGTTTGACAGATTTGGAGACTTGTTGACAAAGCGGCCCACATGTGGACCCCGCTTTGCACCAAAAACTGTCATTTTTGCCTCTGTGTCCAAATTGGACTCAAGGACAGGCGTTTCTAGCTGATTGATATTTTTTGAATCTGATGGTGATATTTATTTCAGTAACCGGAGTACTGCCTGCAAATCCCGCTGAAGTCAGAGCCACAATTGGAGCAGGAACCCTAGGCAAGTGTACCTTGCCAACTTGCAGTTTTTGATACATATTACTTGGACTTAATTATAAACTGTTATACATGCTTAAACCTAGGACCGTGTGACTTACTTAGCGTCCGATTAATAGTCGGGTGCCAACCCCGTATGCGGTGTTGTGTACGTCATCTAGAGATGGACATTCGTGATCCTTTATATTCTCGTACTTGCATTATCAAGTACGTTATACCCAAGACACCTGACACGAATCATGAGACAGAATCTTCCTGAAATATTCAAGGTAATTCTGTGTAGGTTGCAGGATTATGACATAGATATTATATTCCTAGATATTATATTTATAGACATAGTATAACTCACTGTATTAGATATGATTTTACGTGACATGGACATGAGGCATCGTGGACATGAGACGTATGATTACATTTGGGTGGGGAGAGACACACAAGCTACAGGCTGATTATATATATATTGGCCACAACATAGTAAATTACATAGCATAGTACAACTGCTACTGGCTCCCCGACACAGAGCTTGTAGTGGTATCAGCCTAAGTTCTAGTGATGCTCTCAATTTGCATTTCACATAGATGGTTATATAGTTTACCCTATTGTTCATTTATTTCTGTACTGTATTTATTTTGGCTTGTATTATCTGTACCTTGCTATGTCCCCTAAGGACCTGGATCCGGATTATGTTCCCAGGATTAGCAGACGAGGTTTATCCAGAGGTATATGGAACATGAGCACTTCTCGAAACAATACCAGTACCTGAGGACGAGGTGATCGCTGAGAACTTCTCCTGAACATCTGCTACTTCCATGCTCAGTTTTTATGGCAATTAAACTCTTTATTTCCTGTTTAAATGAACAATTGTAACAAACTTTATATCGGGTTGTTCCCCGAGTTTAATTACTTGTGACAGGATGTGTTTAATACTTTTTGTTAATATTGCTGTGTTTATTCTGTGGATGAGATTAGAAAATCCTGATAGTTATAATACAGCTTAAGTATGCCCCGATGGATCCATTAAATTGGATTTGTCCATCGGTGTGTGCTGCTGGCCATTGCCACGTGTCTAGTCCCTCGATATTTTGGGACTGGGGCGTGACAGTCATGCCCCAGTCCCAAAATACGTAGAACTAGGAATACGTAACACGCCAGCCGCATGTATACGAACTCCAATATATGGAAACCATATACACACGTACGCTGTACATGAATATCCAATCCACAGTGGTAATGTCACGCCCCAGTCCCAAAATATTATGGAACCTGGCCACGTGGCATTGGCCAGCTGACACGACTCCGAGGATATCCCAATTTAATGGATCCTGACGAAGCGTGCTACGCTGTCCTAAATCTAACAAGTCTAATAACAACAACAGGCAATGTCTAATCTCATCCACAGATAACAAGTAAATACTGAAATAAAAGACTGGAATATAAGAAACATAGTCGACTGACATAGTACAACTGAAATAAGTCTGGTGGGAACAAATCCACTACAAATGTACTGATAGTCTGAAATAAAAGTACTGATAAGGAGAGACTGGAACAACATCTAACTAGGTAAGGAGCTCCAGTCATAGGCGGAAGGCCTACCAATCTGATCAGGGGTACTCTGATGGAAGTACCTCCAACTCCTCGTCCAGAGCAAACCTCGTCTCTATGCCTGGCCCGTAAACTGTGGGATAAAAGGCCTCGTCCAGATCTGGAAGATAACCAGGTCCTCAGAGGGACGTAACAAGATATAATATGCATGCTGGATATAGTACTGAAATAAAAGTAAAGAGGGGGTGTGCTAACCATCTAAGTGAATGCAATATAAGGACAACCTAGGAACGTATAAGTAGGTGTAGGCATAACGTCCAACATCCTCTAGAGTGTGGTATCTGTAACGTCCATCATTCCGAAGAATGAGGTATCTGTATATATATATCGTCCACACTCTAAGGGACGTGGTATCTGCAATGTATATACGTCCGTAACACTCCGAAGAGCGCGGTGTCTGAATATAGGGAGTCACCGGGTCTGTGGTTCCTCTGGATACCACGGAGTCCGATGGGGGTATCCCATACGTCTGTCAGTTGTCCTTCCCACCCAATGTAGATACGCAAGTCGAATATACGACTTGAGTGTACCGTATCTAGATGCCAAGTCTCAACTATGCTACTCTAGAATACATGCTAGTCCATGATGCATGTCGTACATACCGATAGCGAATCGGGTATGCGGACCCGCATCCCAATATGAATGTACCATCGTGGTACGTGTATAGTGCCATGGTCTAGGAGGATATCAGAATATCTTCGCAGTAGTGGTTGAGTCAACTAGCAACTAGGTCAAGTACACTATTCATCGACGCAAGGTCGACTATACCCGAGTCATTCTCGGACACGCACAGTTCATGTATAATTGAAATATTTAACATTTAAATTTAAAGCAGTAATCCAGCAAGGTATACTTGCCTGTCCCGGGTAGCTGCGAAATCCAAAGCCCTGCTCCTGATGCCTCGGCAGTAGTGTCCAGCAATCCTATATAGGATATAGTAATGTCCAAATTAGTCGCTACAATAGCACGACTAGGACACACTGTCCGTATCTACAACTGACACAGGGTCGAGGCTGTATGTATATAAAGCTAACACTATTATTTATATATACACTAAAAACATTTTAAATATATTAAATAATATATTTGTTTATTAGTACAAAAATATATTTATGTATTATTTAGCAACACTCTGGTAATTATGTTACATTAAATAAATACACATATATGTATATAATGGATGTTATCCATAACATCAATTATTTATACATACTCATATAGGGTAAGGTAACTTGAGATATATACACTTATATACATATATATTAATATATATACATTTTAGGTATTCCAGTAAAAAAAATAGGGTATTTAAACTCATGTATTTATATACTAAGTATATACATACATTTGTTATTTATAAAAAATACGTACTTAGATATTTATGTTATATACAAAATATACCCAAAAATAGAAATATAGTACATACAAAAATAATACTTTATTTTTCCAGAAATGTATTTAATATTTAGATTATTTTATATTCTGTATTTTATAAATAACATACATACATGCGTACATACTTACATACATACATATATAATATAAATTAAACTAACAAACTGATTATAATATATAATATGGAAATTTATACAGGAATAATAAATACATATACTGCTAAATACTTAAAATACAATATAAAATATAGTATACGTATTTAAAATACGGGATCTACGATACTTATGTGTATTCGAACTTGCAACTGGAATTTCATGTAAAAAATCTTAATAATCACACATAAAATAATATACCTTATTGCTCGACAGGTCGAGGGGGTCGAGCTGGTCGGTCGTCGCCGGCGGGGGTGGCCGGGCGGCGCTCCGGCGAGGCTCGGGGAGGTCGCGGGCAGCAGCAGCAGTTGGCTGCTAGTCAACCTTGCGGGGACGGTGGCGGCCTGCTCCGGCGTTGGCCGGGGCTGAGAATTGACGGAGGCGGAGGTGGTGGCCTGGGGGAGTCGTCGGCCGAGTATGGTGGCCGGAGACGCGGTGGTGGCGGAGCACGGAGCTGCGGGGAGGTCGGCTACACAGTGCGGGCAGGGAGGGTTACGATCGGTGCGGGCGGTCGGGGGAGCTACTCCGGCGTCGTGGGGGCCGGAGACTCAGGTGACAGGTGGGGTGGGGACTGGCGAAGGTGGTCGAGTAGTATGGCGACGGTCGGTGGAGGCTGGTGGCGGTGGTGGAGCTCGGGGATGAGGGAGTTGGGGTCGGCTGGTGATGGGTTTGGTTGGGATTTAGTTTTTGGTTTCTCATTTAAATGATTAAATAGCATGTATATGTAGGTGAGAGAGTGAGGGGGGCTGCCTAGGGATTAGGGCCGGCTGAACCTAGATGTTTGGGGAGTTGGGGATGTTCATCAAGATGAGTGGAGGGCTAGGAATAGTCCATTCAAATTGTAGGGTCAAGATGGGTTCCCAAAAAGGTGATGCAAGGACATGTAATGGGGGGAAAACCAATGCCTACGGTTTGGGCATTTCATTTCTTTCCTCCATGATGGTTTGGGCCAATGAGAGGGAGACACCACATTGAAATTTGCATTTAAGCCCTTGAATAAATTGGTAATTGCACAATATCTAGGATTGGGGATTTAATGCAACCAAACACTATGTTTGGTGTTCCTCATTGGACTATGATGGTGTTTGGTGTTTTATAGAAGGCTTGTGGGTGTGGATGTGGGTTTGGGTTGGAGTTGGGTCCAATTTCATTGAGGTTGGGTAGCCACATTAATTAATTCATATTTAATGTAACGGGTGTTTCTAATTTAATTTAATTAAAAACTGGGAGTCTAAATTTGGTTGGACAATGGTCATTTGTGTAGTAGGCTCAGTGTACAATATTATCGTGATCTGGGTTGGTCAAAACTGGTTGAGGTTGGGTCTCAAAGTCATTTGGAACGGACAACGAACGTAATTTTGCAATTTAATTAATTTGCGCACGGACGTTCGTAACGACTTTTGTGCGTCTAAAATCAGGCACGAAAATCGGTATCCGGGGTTTGTTCTAGGTTCGATATGATAGGTTTACGTGTCTAGGTCAAATATGTGGACTTCGCTTTAGGGCAACAGCTAGGGTATTATATCAAATAGTCAAATCATTTCACAAGTATCATAATGCTATATATTAAATCATAAATAATTCCAATTAACCCTAATTATGCTAATTAAAATATTTAACCCTAATTTCTGGTCGAGGGGGTTTACAACATACCCTCCTTAGAGCATTTCGTCCTCGAAATTAAAACAGACATATAGAAAAACTGTTGAATGAAATTAAACATTAAGACATACCTAGGCCTTCGAAGAGATGGGGAAAACGTTGCCGAATATCGTTCTCTCATTCCCAGGTTGATTCACCTGGTGCATGATGCCTCCATGCAACACGAACTAGAGGGATAGTCTGGCCTCGTAGTACCTTCTCGCTTCGGTCTAGGATCTCTACCGGCTCCTCCTGGTACGACAAGCTGGGACCAACGGTGATCTCCGAGTGGTCAAGCACATGACTCGGATCCGATATGTACCTCCTCAGCTGAGATACATGGAAGACGTCGTGAACTCCCTTCAGTGTCTGCGGCAAGGCCAATCTGTAAGCAACTTCTCCGACGCGCTCTAGCACATCGAAGGGTCCGATGTACCTCGGACTCAGCTTCCCTCTGCCTCCAAATCTGATGGTTCCTCTGGTAGGTGAAATCTTCAGGAACACATGTTCTCCAACCTGGAACTCTAAGGGTCGTCAATGCACATTAGCCCAATGCTTCTGCCTGTCCTGTGCTGCTCGTAGATGCCCCTGGATCTTCTTCACCTTCTCCACTGTATGGACGATCAACTCTGGCCCTAGAATCTGCCTCTCGCCTACATCGCTCCAACATACGGGGGAACGACACTTCCTACCATACAATGCCTCATAGGGAGCCATCTGAATGCTCGCCTGATAGCTATTGTTGTAGGAAAATTCGACCAAGTGCAAGTGGTCCTCTCATGAACCGCTGAAGTCAAGCATGCAAGCTTTCAACATATCCTCCAGCGTCTGAATGGTGCGCTCGGACTGTCCATCTGTCTGCGGGTGGTACGAAGTACTGAACTTAAGGCGAGTACCAAGACTCTCTTGCATACTCCTCCAAAAGTACGATGTAAACCTCGTATCCCGGTCAGACACGATACTGACTGGCACTCCATGCAATCGTACAATCTCCCTCATGTACATGTCTGCCAAGACTTCCGTAGATTGCCCTACTCTGAAAGGTAAGAAGTGGGCAGACTTGGTGAGTCTATCTACGATTACCCATACGGCATTGCGACTACTAGGACTCCTCGGGAAACCCGTGACGAAGTCCATGGTGATGTGCTCCCATTTCCACTCCGGTATCGGGAGCGGTTGAAGTAATCCGGCAGACCTCTGATGCTCAGCCTTGACTTGCTGACACACCAGACACTTAGCCACGAAGCGGGCTATCTCTCTCTTCATCCCGTGCCACCAGTAGTACTGCCTCAGGTCTCTGTACATCTTTGTGCCTCCTGGATGTATAGAATAGGTCGAACTGTGTGCCTCCGTCATCAGCTCCTGGCGTAGCTCTCCATTCGGAACATAGAGACGATCTCCACATCTCAAGGTCCCGTCCTCGTGTATACGCAGTTCCGTCTGTATTCCAGCCTCTGTCCTCTGTCGAAGCCTCTGAAATCTGGCGTCTGTCGGCAAAGCAGCCTTGATTCTCTCTACCAATGTTGATTGCACTTGAAAACTCGACATCTGGCCATCTACTCCGGGCATGACGACTTCGATACCCAACTGTTCTAGATCTCTCAACAGATGTTGTTGGGTAGTCAGGAAAAATGCTATGGGCTTCCTGCTTAAAGCATCGGCTACCACATTAGCCTTTCCCGGATGGTACTGCAGCTCAATCTCGAAGTCCGCCATCACTTCGAGCCAACGTCTCTGCCTCTGGTTCAGGTCCTTCTGTGTGTAGACGTATTTTAGGCTCTTGTGATCGGTAAATATCTCCACGCACTCTCCGTACAGGTAGTGCCTCCAAAGCTTCAAAGCAAAGATCACTGCGGCAAGCTCCAAGTCGTGGGTGGGGTAGTTTTTCTCATGGGTCCTCAATTGCCTAGAGGCATAGGCCACAACCTTCCCATGCTGCATCAAGACGCATCCTAATCCTTTCCCGGACGCATCGCTATAGATCACGAATCCTCCGGGTCCAGAAGGTATGGTCAAGATGGGTGCTGTAGTCAGACGCTTCTTCAGCTCATCGAACGCCATCTGACACTCCTCTGTCCAAGTGAACTCCTGATCCTTGCGGGTCAAGCGGGTCATCGGCTCTGCGATCCTTGCGAAGTTCTCTACGAACCTCCGGTAATATCCGGCAAGTCCTAGGAAACTCCTCACCTCCGTGACGTTGGTAGGGGTCGGCCACGTCTCTACAGATGAAATCTTCGCGGGATCTACTGAAATGCCATCTCCCGAGATAACGTGTCCTAGAAAAGTGACACGATCTAGGAGAAACTCGCACTTGCTCAGCTTGGCATAAAGCCTCTCTCGTCTCAGCGTCTCTAGCACTAGCCTCAAGTGCTTCCCGTGCTCCTCGTGGCTCTTCGAATACACCAGGATGTCGTCGATGAAGACTACTATGAACTGGTCTAGATACTCATGGAAGACTCGGTTCATCAGGTTCATAAACACAGCAGGCGCATTTGTCAATCCGAAAGGCATCACTAGGAACTCGTAATGACCGTAACGAGTCCTAAATGCTGTCTTTGGAATGTCCTCCCTTCGCACCTTCACCTGATGGTAGCCCGATCTCAAGTCGATCTTCGTGAACACCACTGCTCCTGTCAGCTGGTCGAACAGATCGTCGATTCACGGTAGCGGGTACTTGTTCTTGATAGTCAGAGCATTAAGGGCTCTGTAATCAATGCACATCCGGAACGTCCCGTCCTTCTTTGGTACAAACAGTACTGGTGCTCCCCAGGGTGATGCACTAGGACGTACGAATCCCTTGATCTGCAACTCCTCTAGCTGTAGCTTCAGCTCGTCAAGCTCCTTCTTCGCCAACCGGTACACATTTGATGATACCGGTGCTGCTCCAGGTATTAGCTCAATGGTGAACACCACCTCTCTATCAGGCGGTAGGCCTGGCAACTCATCTGGGAAAACATCCTCGAACTCTGCAATAATTTCTGGGGGTGCCGTCTCCATCGCCATGTAAGCTCCAGCTGCATGTCCTGCTCCTTGCTCGATGGTGCCTCGCATGAATTCGAACTCCGGTTGTCCGGGCAGTCTAAAAGTAACGCTACCCTTCCGGCAATCTAGTACGGCATTGTACTGGCTTAACCAGTCCATGCCCAGAACAACGTCGAAAGCTGGCATTGGGAGTACCAACAATCGCGCTCTTATCTCCCTACCACAAACTACTACCGAGCACGTTCTAATAGTGCTGGTAACCGGTACGATGCCTCCTCCGGTAAGTATTCTCCAACTCTTAGGTAAGGGGGAAGTTGCTACTCTATGCATTGCTACAAATCTACTAGATATAAATGATAATGTAGCTCCAGAATAAAACAGTGCAGTCGCAGGTAATGAGGCAACTAGAATTGTACCTGCTATAGCCTCTCCCTCTGGTTCCTCCTCAATAGATGCTAAAGCAAAGGCTTGCCCACGCCTCTGCCCTCCTGCCTGCTGTCGGGCCTGGTTGAAGTGTGCCTCCTGTGTGACCAAGGGTGGTCCTCTCTGCTGTCCTCCGGTAGCTGGGGGACGCTGGCCTCCTGCTGGGGGTTGGATCCTCAAAGGTGGTGCTGCTGGCCTCTGTCCAGTCTGGGGTGCTGCGTCTCTGCGCTGGGGGCAGTCTCTAGCAAGGTGCTGGCTGGCTCCACAGACCATGCAGAGCCCGAGCTTCTTCCTGCAGTCTCGGATGACGTGTCCCCTCCTGCCACAGAAGTGACAGGTCGGAAGCTCCTTCTGCTGGTACGGCGCTGTCCTCTGCTACGCCTGCGCTCCGGGTCGGCGGATCGGTCCTCCTGCTCCTTGCTGGGTCCTGGCTGGAACGTTCGTGCTGGAACGTCTCGCTCCTCCTCCTCCTATAGCCTCTTGGATCCTCGCCTCTGATAGGACCTCTTCATAAGAGATCCTTGCCTGGGTAGTAGTGTACCTCTGCAGCTCTTGAGTGAGGCCGTGGTGGAATCTCCTGGCTTTCTCCAGGTTATTGGGGATCAGGGCTGCTCTGAATCGGCTGAGTCTGCTGAACTCTCCGTCGTAGGCGTCCACAGTCAGGTTTCCTTGCTCCAGGTGCAGGAACTGAGAGTACAGGGCGTTCCTCACCGTAGCTGGGAAATACTTCTTATTGAAGTGTTCTAGAAATTCCTCCCAAGTCTGCTGTCGGCCAATGCTGCGCTCCATAGAGTCCCACCAGTGATGGGCGTTGCCTGTGAGTTGGGCCCTCACCGCGGTCATCCAGAGATCGGGGTGTAGCTGCGAACCCTCTAGCAGCATCTCAGTGTTGGAGACCCAGTCTGAGATCTCCTCAGCCGTCTCCTTGCCCGAGAAGGTTCCCGGGCCCATCGTTCTGAAGCCTTTTACAGTGCCCGCTAGCCGGTCAGGTGCAGGTGCCGGTGCTGGTGCTGGTGCTTGGGCAGGTGCCCTCTCTAGTACGGCCATCAGACCCTGTCTCAGAGTCTCCGTCTGCTGCATCTGGGCCTGCATCATCATTTGGAAGAACTGCATCATCTGTGTCTGTCCCTCCGCTGGTGGCATCTGATGTGGAAACGGTGGAGGTGGTGGAAGCGGTACCTCCTGCTGTCTCCTCGGTGTCTCCTCGGGTGCCGGCCTCTCGTACTGCGGCATTGGTGTCGCCCTCGAGGTCTGCCCCTCGAAGTACTGCCTCGGAATCATCTGTGATGCCTGGCCCTCTGGCTGCTGCGTCTCCTCGTCGGGAGAGATCTGATGCCAGTGCATCATCGGGGCCTGAGGGATCACCTCTGCCTCTGGCTGAGGCTGCTCTCTGGGTGGTCCTTGAGTCGTATCCTCTCTCGGTGCTGCAGGTGGTGCTATGGCACCGAGTATCTCACGTCGGCTCTGAAGGTTCATCTCACTGTAAGAGATAGAACGATATTTAGAAGAGTATAGAATCAATCAAACAGGATGCAGATATATTACAGTTCGGAAGAGGTTCAAAGGCGTAATCAAGTGGATGAGACCTAGTAATTTCTATCCTATTGCAGGCTCGCTGGGCACGTTTCCATACCACAAGCGATATATGTTTGGTGTTTCAGACCCTGCATGGGCCACCACTAAAACCATGTCACGCCTCAGTCCCAAAATATTATGGAACCAGGCCACGTGGCATTGGCCAGCTGACACGACTCCGAGGATATCCCAATTTAATGGATCCTGACGAAGCATGCTACGCTGTCCTAAATCTAACAAGTCTAATAACAACAACAGGCAATGTCTAATCTCATCCACAGATAACAAGTAAATACTGAAATAAAAGACTGGAATATAAGAAACATAGTCGACTGACATAGTACAACTG
The DNA here is from genome assembly GCA_036927795.1 of Iris macrosiphon. Classification (NCBI taxonomy): domain Eukaryota; kingdom Viridiplantae; phylum Streptophyta; class Magnoliopsida; order Asparagales; family Iridaceae; genus Iris; species Iris macrosiphon. The sequence goes on from JAYESA010000003.1 coordinate 115,919,377, forward strand.
AAATAAGTCTGGTGGGAACAAATCCACTACAAATGTACTGATAGTCTGAAATAAAAGTACTGATAAGGAGAGACTGGAACAACATCTAACTAGGTAAGGAGCTCCAGTCATAGGCGGAAGGCCTACCAATCTGATCAGGGGTACTCTGATGGAAGTACCTCCAACTCCTCGTCCAGAGCAAACCTCGTCTCTATGCCTGGCCCGTAAACTGTGGGATAAAAGGCCTCGTCCAGATCTGGAAGATAACCAGGTCCTCAGAGGGACGTAACAAGATATAATATGCATGCTGGATATAGTACTGAAATAAAAGTAAAGAGGGGGTGTGCTAACCATCTAAGTGAATGCAATATAAGGACAACCTAGGAACGTATAAGTAGGTGTAGGCATAACGTCCAACATCCTCTAGAGTGTGGTATCTGTAACGTCCATCATTCCGAAGAATGAGGTATCTGTATATATATATCGTCCACACTCTAAGGGACGTGGTATCTGCAATGTATATACGTCCGTAACACTCCGAAGAGCGCGGTGTCTGAATATAGGGAGTCACCGGGTCTGTGGTTCCTCTGGATACCACAGAGTCCGATGGGGGTATCCCATACGTCTGTCAGTTGTCCTTCCCACCCAATGTAGATACGCAAGTCGAATATACGACTTGAGTGTACCGTATCTAGATGCCAAGTCTCAACTATGCTACTCTAGAATACATGCTAGTCCATGATGCATGTCGTACATACCGATAGCGAATCGGGTATGCGGACCCGCATCCCAATATGAATGTACCATCGTGGTACGTGTATAGTGCCATGGTCTAGGAGGATATCAGAATATCTTCGCAGTAGTGGTTGAGTCAACTAGCAACTAGGTCAAGTACACTATTCATCGACGCAAGGTCGACTACACCCGAGTCATTCTCGGACACGCACAGTTCATGTATAATTGAAATATTTAACATTTAAATTTAAAGCAGTAATCCAGCAAGGTATACTTGCCTGTCCCGGGTAGCTGCGAAATCCAAAGCCCTGCTCCTGATGCCTCGGCAGTAGTGTCCAGCAATCCTATATAGGATATAGTAATGTCCAAATTAGTCGCTACAATAGCACGACTAGGACACACTGTCCGTATCTACAACTGACACAGGGTCGAGGCTGTATGTATATAAAGCTAACACTATTATTTATATATACACTAAAAACATTTTAAATATATTAAATAATATATTTGTTTATTAGTACAAAAATATATTTATGTATTATTTAGCAACACTCTGGTAATTATGTTACATTAAATAAATACACATATATGTATATAATGGATGTTATCCATAACATCAATTATTTATACATACTCATATAGGGTAAGGTAACTTGAGATATATACACTTATATACATATATATTAATATATATACATTTTAGGTATTCCAGTAAAAAAAATAGGGTATTTAAACTCATGTATTTATATACTAAGTATATACATACATTTGTTATTTATAAAAAATACGTACTTAGATATTTATGTTATATACAAAATATACCCAAAAATAGAAATATAGTACATACAAAAATAATACTTTATTTTTCCAGAAATGTATTTAATATTTAGATTATTTTATATTCTGTATTTTATAAATAACATACATACATGCGTACATACTTACATACATACATATATAATATAAATTAAACTAACAAACTGATTATAATATATAATATGGAAATTTATACAGGAATAATAAATACATATACTGCTAAATACTTAAAATACAATATAAAATATAGTATACGTATTTAAAATACGGGATCTACGATACTTATGTGTATTCGAACTTGCAACTGGAATTTCATGTAAAAAATCTTAATAATCACACATAAAATAATATACCTTATTGCTCGACAGGTCGAGGGGGTCGAGCTGGTCGGTCGTCGCCGGCGGGGGTGGCCGGGCGGCGCTCCGGCGAGGCTCGGGGAGGTCGCGGGCAGCAGCAGCAGTTGGCTGCTAGTCAACCTTGCGGGGACGGTGGCGGCCTGCTCCGGCGTTGGCCGGGGCTGAGAATTGACGGAGGCGGAGGTGGTGGCCTGGGGGAGTCGTCGGCCGAGTATGGTGGCCGGAGACGCGGTGGTGGCGGAGCACGGAGCTGCGGGGAGGTCGGCTACACAGTGCGGGCAGGGAGGGTTACGATCGGTGTGGGCGGTCGGGGGAGCTACTCCGGCGTCGTGGGGGCCGGAGACTCAGGTGACAGGTGGGGTGGGGACTGGCGAAGGTGGTCGAGTAGTATGGCGGCGGTCGGTGGAGGCTGGTGGCGGTGGTGGAGCTCGGGGATGAGGGAGTTGGGGTCGGCTGATGATGGGTTTGGTTGGGATTTAGTTTTTGGTTTCTCATTTAAATGATTAAATAGCATGTATATGTAGGTGAGAGAGTGAGGGGGGGCTGCCTAGGGATTAGGGCCGGCTGAACCTAGATGTTTGGGGAGTTGGGGATGTTCATCAAGATGAGTGGAGGGCTAGGAATAGTCTATTCAAATTGTAGGGTCAAGATGGGTTCCCAAAAAGGTGATGCAAGGACATGTAATGGGGGGAAAACCAATGCCTACGGTTTGGGCATTTCATTTCTTTTCTCCATGATGGTTTGGGCCAATGAGAGGGGGACACCACATTGAAATTTGCAATTAAGCCCTTGAATAAATTGGTAATTGCACAATATCTAGGATTGGGGATTTAATGCAACCAAACACCATGTTTGGTGTTCCTCATTGGACTATGATGGTGTTTGGTGTTTTGTAGGAGGCTTGTGGGTGTGGATGTGGGTTTGGGTTGGAGTTGGGTCCAATTTCATTGAGGTTGGGTAGCCACATTAATTAATTCATATTTAATGTAACGGGTGTTTCTAATTTAATTTAATTAAAAACCGGGAGTCTAAATTTGGTTGGACAATGGTCATTTGTGTAGTAGGCTCAGTGTACAATATTATCGTGATCTGGGTTGGTCAAAACTGGTTGAGGTTGGGTCTCAAAGTCATTTGGAACGGACAACGAACGTAATTTTGCAATTTAATTAATTTGCGCACGGACGTTCGTAACGACTTTTGTGCGTCTAAAATCAGGCATGAAAATCGGTATCCGGGGTTTGTTCTAGGTTCGATATGATAGGTTTACGTGTCTAGGTCAAATATGTGGACTTCGCTTTAGGGCAACAGCTAGGGTATTATATCAAATAGTTAAATCATTTCACAAGTATCATAATACTATATATTAAATCATAAATAATTCCAATTAACCCTAATTATGCTAATTAAAATATTTAACCCTAATTTCTGGTCGAGGGGGTTTACAGGTAATATACTGTCACAACAAGTCACACGCAAATATATATCTCATCCACAGCACAAATAATAGATAAATGGAAATCAATAACTGAATATCAAATAAGCAGTCTCAAAGTATGATAGTCGGATGGAAACAAATCCACCGTAAATCGACTATAACCAAAACTACTAAAGAGAGAAGAGAATAAACTCTAATATAAGAATAAATATCTCGAAAAGAATAGCAACTAGAATCTCTAAACAGCTGCAATGAATCATATATAATCCGAAGGTAAGACCTCCTCAGACTGATAGGTAGCGTAAGGTCCAGGTCCATACTCCTGCGGGTACTCCTGCTCATCTATATCTGGAAAGGTACCAGGTCCTCAGAGTGACGTAACAAGATACATATAAATATGCCAATAAAGTACTGAAATATAAACATCTAATGGGGTCGCCTATCCATCTAAGTGAATGCTTTTGAGAACACCTTTCCCCATAAGTGAGCTATCTGGCTGAAAACTGGGATTTGGCATGGTTCTCTATTGGAGATCCAGGGGCCTAAAAGGCACGTCATCTTTTGAACGCCGGTGGCCCGTCTGATAGTACATAATATATAGTGGTCATCACCACCCATATCTCCGGTGGAGAATCCGGACGCACAGGAGAAAAGTACAAAGGAGCTCAAATACGGTACTTGTTGTTCTCTCCACCCAATGCTCTAAGCATGTCATGTCCATGACACGATAATAGCTCTAATAACTGCCAGGTCTACTAGCATGCAAAGTTTCTATTGGCAGTTATCCCTATCCGTCGCATGACCTATACGTACCAGTGGCCAGCCGAGTACGCAAGTCCGTGTCCTACATGTGACTCACACTCGTGTAAGAATAGTGTCATGGCCAATGAACCATAATGCCTCATGAAGATGGGGTAGTCTCATAAAGTAGGTCCAATGCATATACATAAATAAAAACATAGTACGACGACACCGTCGTTGCACCAAAGTTTCCTTGGACGCGCAATTTATATAGCAGTTAAAATAAATAAACTAAATAAACAGAAATAAATATGCATGCATCATATGGAATATAAATACAGTACAATGGCAAGGTATACTTGCCTGGCAAAAAATCTGTAAAGTGTACGCGCCCAAATATCAAGGACACGGAATCTGGAACTAAGGCCTCCGAACAAACATCTTCGGATGCTGAAATAGACATCACCAACATTTTCGGAATGATCAAAATAGCTAAAAAGTACTTCCCTTTCGCCCAATTTGGACACAGGGGCAAAACAGTATTTTCGGGTAAAAATAGGGTCCACGTGTGGCCCACCTTGCACCGAAAAGCGTGCCAATGGTAACAGTCTCTAAATAGGAAAAATTATAGGTCAAACAAACTCTAGATGTCAATATGAACCCAACGGTATGTCCAAATATGGATTCCAATGGGCCGAACACAATTTCGTCCAAAAAGTCAACCGTGGGGCCCGCCAATTGGCGACTTGGTCAACTGTCTCAAAATTGCGTAAAAATTGGGTCACAGGACCAGCGTGTTACCACGAGTCCATTGGCGTAAGTTTCGTCGCAATCTGACGAGCGTGCACAAAATGCACGTGACTTTCGCAAAAGTTACGATACGGGATGTGTCCGCGGATACGTGCTGATTCCGGCGCGCACACACGTCCGAATCAGTTTTCGCAAACTTTTACGTATCCGGTTACGCTACGCGCACCGTTTGATACACTTGGTACACGACGGGGCGGTCCCGTTTGGCGGAGCGAGCTCCGTTTCACAACTTTTAAAAATCTGGGAAAAGTGGGTTCGTGGGATTTTCCAACAAATTTAATTCTGTCTACAGCAGTTAATAATCTAGGATTATTTAACAGAAATTAAACTAGGTCAAGTATTCTAAGCATACCAAAAAGAATCATCGAATTCGAATCTCTGTCTTGGGAGATACGAACTCGGAAACATATGTGATCATCGCAGTTTTTTGCGATTCCAGAATTTGGTCTATTTCTGCCAACTTTGGCGCTATTTTCGCCTATAGTTACGCGTTATTCGAGGTCTACTATCACACAGATATAGAAGAGGGTTAAGGGGTGAGCATACCGGTGAAGACGGGGTGGCGTTTGGTTGAGCGAGGCGACAGAAAACAACTCCGGAATACAGGTACCTCACTGTGGGAATCTGCAGTGCGCGGGGTGCGCGGGGTCACGGTCGTCGGGATTGGTTTGGACGGCCTGGCGGGGTTCTCCGGCTGCGGTGGCGGCGCTCTCTAGGTCTAGATGGGAAGAGGAAGGGTTTGGATGATCTAGGTTTAGGATTTTATTGAAAGTTATTAATATATATATGCATATAAGAGAGAGAATAAGGGGGGGTCGGTTTTGTTTAGGCGCGGGTGGCTAAGGGGGGATGCTGGTTGCTTTGCTAAGGCTCACAAAAGGGGCTGCTTGCTAAGAAAGGGGGCGGGTCTACTTAGCTAAAGAAGTGGCTGCATGGGAATGGTTAAGGGAATGGTTGGAGTAGTGGTTTAGTTGTTAAGTTCTTAATAGTTTTTTTTTTCTTTTTATAATACTCATTAAATATATATATATATATATATATATGTGTATGTGTGTATATATATATATATATATATATATATATATATATATATATATATATATATATACTCATAAAAAAATTCAGAAAAATCCTAATGGTCCCTTAAATCTCCTAAGTGCACCAACACCTAAAATAAAAATTTATAAAAATATATTTCTCCTAATTAACCACTAGGTACTAAAATTAAATTAATAATTAATAATTAAAAGGTTTCCTAAGTTTCCACACAAATATATATATATACATATATATATATATATATATATATAAACACAACACACAACACAACGCACAACGTCCCACCAACGCACGCCCAACGACCCCTACATGCACAAACGCATAAATATATATAAAATATAACACGAGAATTCTAGCACATACTCCCCGAAGCTAATCCAACGCGCGCACAAGCCCGAAACTAAGAAACCACGCCGAAATGGCCGTTCGGTCGTTTCGACGAACACGCGGTGTACGGTTCGGAAAATCTCCTGAAACGCACACAAAACCAACTCGGAATCGGCCCAAAATTTACCCACGGGTTCTAAACGATGTCTAGATCCTAGAAAATTTCTAACTCGTCGATTCTAGGTCCGTGGCAAAAACGCGCACGCACTTAGAACCGGCAACGACGAAAACCCCAAAAACGTCCGAAATGCCCGTTTTTCCGCGACACGACTTCACGTGTCCGAACGAAGACACGCACTAACCCTCTAGACACCCGACAATGTCTACCTAGGTCCGTCTAACCTAGGGCATCACCCAAATTTGGGTCAATCTCGGATTTCACCCAAAATTGACACAAAATCTAGTGTCAAAGTCTCCAAACTCAACCAAACTAGTTCCAACTTCCTCCCACGGATAGCCCTAAGGTTTAGGAAGGTTCTAAACTATTAATTACACTACATAAGAGTAATTAGAAGGAGAAAAATTAGGATTTACCTCTTAGGAGTTGGAATCCCAAGCTAAAGTCTCCAAAAAGCTCCAAATCCACCACAACTAGCTTCCAAGCTCCCAATCCAAGCTCCAACACCAAATTTAAGCTCTACCCACCTAGGTTAGGGATGAATGTAGGGTTAGGGTTAACATTCATGGAGAATAGAAGAAGAAAGAGGAGAAATAGGGTGCTTACTTGAAGTTGGAAGAAGGAAAGAAGAAGAAATGGAGAATGGAGAAGAAGAAGAAGAAGAAGAAGAAGTAGTAGTGAATAAGAAGAAATGGGGGGGTGTAACACCCCTTTCCACTCAAGCGACTGCCATCTCAAACGGCAATAGTGCAGCTGTCCCGACCCGCTTTGCCTTAAAGAGAAGCAAAGGATATCCAGACTTGTCCCTACAGGAATCCGGCTTAGGCTTCCAAAGGCTCGCTTGACGTATCGCTCTACCGAGGCAAATCGTCGCTAAGGTGGGTGGCTACGGTGAACTTGTCTTTGCTTAGCTAACACACATAAAATCTGGAATATTCATGCTAGTCGCTAGGTGATTCACCCCTGCATGCTAATGAATCCAACGCACCTAGCTAAGGGAATAATCTCAACCGGTAATGCTTATGCTAGAACAAGGAAATTGAAATACTGCTTATATTCAGACCCTTGCATGCTAAGTCCCTAACGGCTTCATCCCTCGGCTTACCTTCGGGTCCGAGCGAACATGCCTACTTATGTCCCTTAGAACGCGTGCTTGCCTGCTTACGAATGTTTAACGTGATTGTATTGTGCATGCATTCTTGTTAGCCAGGAGACTATCAAATAGTCCTTCTGTGCAAATAAACCTGTAAGTATCCGGGACCGTTGGGTCACCCAAGGCATATCCCCGAACCAGGGGAATGCATTAAGCAAGAATAAATACTGAACGTGAATCACTTGAATGATAATCATGCCAAGTTATGTATCTGAACGAGGATCGTGTTATGTACTGATGGAATCCCAGCTCGTGGAGCAATATGCTCGTTCAGAATAAGTTTAAGTTTCATGATTATCATGTCAAGCTATGGATAAAGGATAGACCCTGACCTGCATTATCGCGGACAACTTGTGCACAAGGTATGTTATGTTGAGTTCCGCGGACGGGCACCGGGGCACCGGGACCGATCCGATCCGGACGGGACGTATGAGCAGTCGTATGTTATGGGGCAAGGTGTTATGCAGCGGGGCTTGCCACCTGCGTTGCATATCATTCTGTGTCTTGAGACTGTGAACCATCCATAATGGCTACGCCAGTGACTTATGTTCATATAGATAAGTCATCCTCGCTTAGCGGCTATCCGCGTGCGAGTTATTGCATAGCATCAATGAACTGAACACCTGAACGATCTGAAAATAACGACCCTCATGTTTGCATATGCTATGCTCCTGCATGTTTATACTTGCCCGTGCATGAATTAACAATATTTGCCTTGGACAGGGAAGGACAAATGGTAAGTTGGTAAGTCTCGCCGTGTTTCCTCTCATATCGCACGGCGCACTGCCACACGAGTTAGGCTATTCAATATTTGCATGAAACTGATCCTAAGGCAACTAGAAAGACAACTTAATAGTTGTGCACGAAACCTGTATTACGTGTTTGGATTTGTCGAGCGGGCGAGTAGTTTCCCCACCAGTGCATTCAATGTACTGATAATCTACCAGTTTGTATGCAGGGTGCGGGAGAACCTTGTTCAGTGCGGATGCCTCCTTCGTACGTGCTAAGGCCAGGATTTCCCTCTGAAGCCTTGCAATGGTGCATCCGGAACTGAAGCACATATACAAGACATAATGTTGGAGCGTCGCCTGATCATCGCCTGTACAATCATTCCACAATTGTAGCCACTTGGCACGCTTTTACTGTTTCAGAGAGAGAGGCTTGAGCGACTTGTAATCTCGGCTATACGCCGCCTGTAACACATATTTATATCAATAAAGAGCTTGCTTTACTTCAACTTATGTTTCAATGCTTCCGCTATATTTGCCAACTCAGTGAACCTGTTACCGATCGCCTATGCGTTCATGACTCCGCTGCACTCGGACAATCTGTGCGACTCTGTGGCTTAGAACTCTTGTCGCCAGCCAATGAACCATGGCCTTGTACGGGCGTGGCTCACGCTCGGATAGGATCAAAGCGATCGTTCCGCGGGAGCACTGGCGAGGGTGATTCCCGCCTAGCGGGAACCGCCGATTTGCCTGCGGTAGATAGGGGCGTGACAGGGGGGCTGGGCCTGCAGTGATCGGCTAGGAAAGGGGGTTGGGGGAACCGGCCATGTGAATTAAAGGATTTTCTAAGTTTCCAAAAGACCAAAATGCCCTCCTCTCACTTGGGTTTGGGTTTCGTATTCCAAAAGCACTCAAACTAACTCCAAATATCTCCAACTAACCCACTAAAAATATAATAAATATTCTAGACCCAAAATAAGTCTCACAAGGGTGTGGGTTGGGTCGGACATGGGTTTACTAGGGTCTGACATGGGTCCAGGCTAGCCAAAACCCTAAAATAATCAATATAAAAATAATACAACCATCAATTAAATATAAATATAAATAATTATAAATAATACATAATTAACTAAATTAAAATAAAAAAATACCCAGCTCAGGAAATGGGGTGGTGACAAGCCTATCCTCCTTAGAAAATTTTATCCTCGAAATTTAAAGTCAATCATACTCCCTCTAGGTCAAACCCCCAACAATCACAGTCAAGAATTTCTACCTAAACAACATGCAAGATCATGGTCCTACTGGTCGTGTTATCATAGTCTCAATCAGGGTCACTACACTATCTACCACAGCACAAAAAAGTCTAACATGTACTAATGAAGCACACCACAAGGAATGAAAAAAGACAGGAAGAAGAACAAAGAGACAGACCTGCTAACCCGACATCCGTAGCATCGGCCTCCTCGACCGTCAATGCATAAGCCCTGCCCTACTGGGGTATATCCATCTGCTGGTGCGGGACATGATGTTGTGCCACAGATGGCCTAGCTCCAACTCTCTGATCCTGTGCTCCACCCAATAGAGGTGCAGTGGGGCAATCTCGCATCTGGTGAGCAGCGGATCCACAGAACAAACATACCTTCAGCCTCCTCCTACAAATATCCCAAGTGTGTCCTGCCTTCCTGCAGTAGGCACAAGTGGGCACCCTCTGATCCTGACCCTGCTGTACTGTCTTCTGCACATATGGACACTTAGCCGGTCCTGCACTACCACTCGCACTGCCTGAATCATCCATGCCTCTCTTGGACTTGAGCTCCAAGTCATCCTCTACTCTATAAGCATCCCCTACGATCTGCTCGAAAGTCGCCTCGCGGTCGCTCCTGGTCAAAGACTTGACCGCCATGACCAAGCCCTTGCGAAACTTCCTCGCCTTTGCTGACTCACTCAAGCCCTCCATGAATCTGCCCAGACGGCAGAACTTTACTGCGTACTCGTCCACTAGCATGCTCCCCTGGACGAGTGCCTCAAACTGGGTCTCCAAAGTACTGAGTGCCACATCTGGGAAAAACTTCTCCTTAAAAAGCCTCTTGAAAGCCTCCCAAGTAAGCCCTAGTGCCGCAATCCTCGTATCGGTACGATACCACATCAAAACGAGATCGAACATCTGACTGCCCGCTGCCTCTATCTGCATGCTGTCCGGAATCTATGCCAGCCTGAAGATCCCCTCGATCTGCTCTATCCAGTCATCCGCATACAGGATCCCTTCTGTACCCCAGAACTCCTTGGGCCGCATCCTCTGGAAGTCAATAATGCTGCCCGGCCTCGGATGTTGTGCCTGATCTGCCTGTGGCTGAACCTGTGCCACTTTATCCACTGCCGTTATGGCCACCTGGTGGGCGTTCTCAATGCCCAGCCTCATCACATCTACCTGACGGTGCTGTGCGTCCATCATCTCCCTGAAGAACGCAAACAACTGCACGGCGTCTACTGGTGCAGGAAGTGGTGGAGGAACCACCGAAACGACTGGGGTAGTCCTCGGATCGACAGGTGGAGAAGGATCCCCGAGAAAAATAGATGCTCCCTCAACCACAGGAGTGGTGAGTGGAGCGGTAACAGCTGCCTGAATACGAGCTGGACGAGAGGTAGCAGACCTCTCGGTGGCAACTGCTGGAACGGTACGATGGGATCTTATCTTTGGAGGCATCCTGAACACAGATCAAAAGAAGTCAATACGATACAAGATACGATACCATCAAAGAAGGACAGTAATATTTCAAAAGAAGCAATTTCAGAATAATTAGATTGGAATTGTTCCTAGTCGTGATTGAGTACACTCTCATCCTAGATCCTAGATCCTATAACAAGCTCGTAGCAGTACAACTAAATTATTGTACCACCACGACATCGCACTAATTGCGAATCGAGACCTGCATGGGCCGCCACCAAAAACGTGTCATGACCCGCACCCGGAAAATTGGACATGAGTCGTGGGTACGTCCAGCCTACGCCGCAGCATCGGCGGAAGAACCTTGTCTATGTCAACTATCTAGAACAATCTCACGCAATCAATATATAAACCTGTCAAGATCTCAACTCCAAACGGAGGAGCAATATCATAATGATAATCACAATATACTCAATCACGAATCTAAGCACGATAAGAAAACACAGAAGTCTAACAACTCCAAAGTCTAACCAACAACAACTACTACAACAACCACAACATCAAATAATGATAATAATACAACAATATCCAAAACAATATACAATACAAGGTCTCAATCTAAAACCGGAGACAAATTCGGTGCTAAAAGCTAATAAAAATAATAATAAGGTCCTAGTGATCCCGGTTACCAACCCGAAAATCACTCCTAATCTAGAGGGTCCATGTATGCACCATCGACAGGCTCAGGTCCATAAAATGTTGGACACCAATCCTCCGGATACTCTGGAAAAAAATATGTCCAGTCAGGACTGGAGCAAGTACATCTCAAACAGCAGTTCCATTTAAATGATAAAAACTATAAAACTGTTATAGCAAGTAGCAAGAAGAATAAAATAAGTATGAGACAAAAAATATATATATCACTGGTGCATAAAGGTAAAGATGTAGGAATATCAGAAGCAAGATAGTGATGACTGCAAGATACAAGAAATCTACACTAAGAGTAAGTCTGTGCACATGAACGTGTAGTGAGTCCAGCATGAAATACATGTAGTGAGTCAAGTCCAGAAACATGTAAGTGAGACCAACAAAAAATGCAAGTGAGTCCAGACTATAAAGAATGAACTCGGTGTCTTTGAAATACCTGTTTCGACATGTAAACGGCTAGGGGTAAGTACGGCTCACCGCACACTGGGTGCGCGGCTGCTATTATTCCAGATTAGACCAGAGGGGGTGATTCCTGATAATTCCAGATAGGAATATTTACATGTCTACTTGAGTTTTTTCTGCCCCGACTAGTATAAGTGAATCCAAGACCCGATACGTAAATCAAGTATGAGTCCAGCCAGAAACATGAGTGATGCCTGTAGTGATGCCTGTAGGTGATGCCAGTAGGTGATTCCAGAATAGAGGCCAGAAACATGAAATGTACGTGTCGCAAGTAAATGAATCCAGAAATACCAGTCCGTGTCCCGTATTGTGTCAGAAAAATCAGATGATACTATACTAGAAGCTGAATCATAATAATCATCAGATAATAAAAACTATCAGAGAATGTACTCGCTTGACGTCCTGAGCAACTGGCGATCCGAACTGGTATCGCAAGGACCTAATGCGAAAAGTAAGGTTAAACAGGTTTCTAATGAGTTAAATAGATATAAAATAACTAAAAACAGACTTCTAGGGTCGTTCTAGGTCAAACGGGTCAAACCGATAAAATCTGGGTCAAAAAGTCAACTCTGGGTCCAAAAAGTCAATCCTGGGTCAAAACTAGGTCAAAAGTTGACTTTGGCGGTCAATCGAGTCAACTACGGTCAACTTTAGGTCAAACTAGGGTGCCCCTAAAATTCTAAGTCAAAACTAGGTCATGAAGCTAATAAACCCTCAAACTTGCCTCCTTGAGATACCGGGATACCCTCGGTATCCGATACCTCACCCTACGCTATACGCCCTGCCTATACCCGCTAAAACCTATGCTAGCACGCGTAAATATATACACATATACATAAAAACCTATCTCTAAACTTAAACCTAGGCAATTGCTCAAAAACCCCGCTCGAAACTCAATACCTTGGTGAGATACCTTGATATCTCAAGGTATTGAGATATCTCTCTCATACCCCTCTAACTAGCTATTATGCTTATAGATATATGCCTAGCTAATAATATAGGCTAGAAAATATATATCTAATACATATATGCATATACCTAGATATCTACATATATACATCACACGTACACACATACATATATACCCATATACCTTACCTTACCTATACATATATATATCTAGCTATAATATATATCTAGCTATATGTATATATACCTATACATATAGATAGATATATCTAAATACCTATCTTATCTATCAATCTATATACCTATCCATCTATCTATTTATGTATCTATCTATGTATTTATCAATCTATCTAAATATCTATTTATCTATCTATCAATCTATCTATCTATCTATTTATGCATTTACCTATCTATCAATATATCTATAGATCTATCTATTCACTAATCTATCGATCTATCCATCCATCCATCTATCTATCTAGCTATCAATCTATCAATCTATCTATCTAACTATTTAGCTATCTATCTATCTAACTATCTATCTATTTAACTATCTATTTACCTATCTATCTAACTATTTATATATCACTTAGATCTATCTATCTATTCATAGATATAAATATATATCCATAACTCTCTCTCTCACTCGCTACTCTAGCTGCTACCCCCGCTGCTTGCTGCTGCTACTAGCGCTGCGTTTAACTGCTGCTGCCTTAAGATGCTGCTGTTGCTGCCTTAATGCTGCTGCTGCTGTGCAGCTGCTGTGCACAGCACAGCAGCTCGCTGTGCGCTGTGGCACTGCCTGCTGGTCGCTGTGCACTCCGCTGCCCCTCGCTAGCTGCTCGCACCATACACACACACGCACACACACACAACCACACACATATATATACATATATATATATATATATATATATATATATATATATATATATATATATATATATATATATATATATATACCACTATATATATATATACAACTCTATATATATATACACACACTAACTTATATATATTCTAACACACACTCTAACATATATACTAACACACACACACTTATGCATATAAATACACACACACATAAACAAACACACGCACACTTACATATATAAACACATATCTATAAAAACATAAACACACACACACACTCAAATATATATATATATATATATATATATATATATATATATATATATATATATATACACACTCACTCACACACTCTCACTCTCACACACCCTCACACACTCACTCTCACACACACTAACACACACTCTCACAAACACACAACCACACACACAAATATACATATATATATACACATACACACATACATATATATATATATACATATATACACATACACAAACTCATATATATATATATAAACACTCACTCACACTTACACACACACTCACCTACACATACACTAACACCAACACACACTCACACAAACACTCACTAACACACTCACATATACATAAAAACACACATACATATATAAATGTATATATATAGAAACACACACACAAATATATATATACATATATATATATATATATATATATATATAAACACAACACACAACACAACGCACAATGTCCCACCAACGCACGCCCAACGACCCCTACACGTACAAACGCATAAATATATATATAATATAATCCGAGAATTCTAGCACACACTCCCCGAAGCTAATCCAACGCGCGCACAAGCCCGAAACTAAGAAACCACGCCGAAATAGCCGTTCGGTTATTTCGACGAACACGCGGTGTGCGGTTCGGAAAACCTCCTGAAACGCACACCAAACCAACTCGGAATCGGCCCAAAATTTACCCACGGGTTCTAAACGATGTCTAGATCCTAGAAAAATTACTAACTCTTTGATTCTAGGTCCGTGACAAAAACGCACACGCACTTAGAACCGGCGACGATGAAAACCCCGAAAATTCCCGAAACGCCCGTTTCTCCGCGACACGACTTCACGTGTCCGAACGGAGACACACACTAACCCTCTAGACATCCGACAACATCTACCTAGGTCTGTCTAACCTAGGGCATCATCCAAAATTGGGCCAATCTCGGATTTTATCCAAAATTGACACAAAATCTAGTGTCAAAGTCTCCAAACTCAACCAAACTAGTTCCAACTTCCTCCCACGGGTAGCCCTAAGGTTTAGGAACATTCTAAACTATTAATTATACTACATAAGAGTAATTAGAAGGGGGAAAATTAGGGTTTACCTCTTGGGAGTTGGAATCCCAAGCAAAAGTCTCCAAAAAGCTCCAAATCTACCACAACTAGCTTCCAAGCTCCCAATCCAAGCTCCAACACCAAATCTAAGCTCTACCCACTTAGGTTAGGGAAGAATGTAGGTTTAGGGTTAACATTCATGGAGAATAGAAGAAGAAAGAGGAGAAATAGGGTGCTTACTTGAAGTTGGGAGAAGGAAAGAAGAAGAAATGGAGAATGGAGAAGAAGAAGAAGAAGAAGAAGAAGAAGAAGAAGAATAAGAAGAAGAAGTAGTGAAGAAGAAGAAATGGGGGGGCTGGGGCTGTTGTGATCGGCTAGGAAAGGGGGTTGGGGGAACCGGCCATGTGAATTAAAGGGTTTCCTAAGTTTCCAAAAGACCAAAATGCCCTCCTCTCACTTGGGTTTGGGTTTCGGGTTCCAAAAGCACTCAAACTAACTCCAAATCTCTCCAACTAACCCACTAAAAATATAATAAATATTCTAGACCCAAAAATAAGTCTCACAAGGGTGTGGGTTGGGTCGAACATGGGTCCACTAGGGTTTGACATGGGTCCAGGCTAGCCAAAACCCTAAAATAATCAATATAAAAATAATACAACCATCAATTAAATATAAATACAAATAATTATAAATAATACACAATTAACTAAATTAAAATAAATAAAAATACCCGGCTCAGGAAATGGGGCGGTGATAATTGGGCCGAGCTTGTCATACCAAGAGCAACCCGTGGGAATCCTTGATCGTCGAGAGAAAGTGTTGAGGAACCAGTATATTCCTTTGGTTCGCGTAGCATGGAGGCATGGCACGCCAGGAGAATCAACTTGAGAGTGCGAGGACGACATGCGCAAGCGTTTTTCGAACCTATTCGCAGACCAAGGTATGAATTTACATTGTTAATTTATATCTTATACCATCCTTGCTATTCTACCGTGGCTCAATTTTAGTTTTGAGGACAAAATTTTTATAAGTTGGGTAGAATGTAAAACCCCTATTCCTAGAAATCGTATATACCATTTTAATTATTAATTATTAATTTAATTGTAGTAATTAGTGGTTAATTAGGAAAAATATATTTTTATAAATTTTTATTTTAGGTGTTGGTGCACTTAGGAGATTTAAGGGACCATTAGGATTTTTCCGAATTTATTTCATGTAGGAGACCCCTTGAGCAGTTGCTAGCCTAATAGTGTGCATTAATATAATCTAGAATTTTTATATGAGTATATACGTGTATATATATGTGTGTGTGTGTATATATATATATATATATATATATATATATATATATATATATATATATATATATATATATATATATATATATATATATAATGAGTATTATAAAAAGAAAAGAAAAAAAAAACTATTAATAACTTAACAACTAAACCACTACTCCAACCATTCCTATGCAGCCACTTCTTTAGCTAAGTAGACCCGCCCACTTTCTTAGCAAGCAGCCCCTTTTGTGAGCCTTAACAAAGCAACCAGCATCCCCCCTTAGCCACCCGCGCCTAAGCAAAACCGACCCCCCCTTATTCTCTCTCTTATATGCATATATATATATATATATATATATATATATATATATATATATATATATATATATATATATTAATATCTTTCAATAAAACCCTAAACCTAGATCATCCAAACCCTTTCTCTTCCCATCTAGACCTAGAGAGCGCCGCCACCGCAGCCGGAGAACCCTCCAGGCTGTCCAAACCAATCCCGACGACCGCGACCCCGCGCACCCCGCGCACTGCAGATTTCCATAGCGAGGTACCTGTGTTTCGGAGTTGTTTTTCGTCGCCTCGCTAAACTAAACGCCACCCCGTCTTCACCGGTATGCTCATACCTTAACCCTCTTCCATATCTGTGTGATAGTAGACCTCGAACAACACGTAACCATAGGCAAAAATAGTGTCAAAGTTGGCAGAAGTAGACCAAATTCTGGAATCGCTAAAAACTGCGGTGATCACATATGTTTTCGAGTTCGTATCTCCCACCACAGAGATCCGAATTCGATGATTCTTTTTTGTATGCGTAGACTACTTGACCTAGCTTAATTTCTGTTAAATAACCCTAGATTATTAACTGCTGTAAATAGAATTAAATTCGTTGGAAAATTCTGCGAACCCACTTTTCTCAGATTTCTAAAAGTTGTGAAACGGAGCGCGCTCCGCCAAACGGGACCGCCCCGTCGTGTACCAAGTGTATCAAACGATGCGCGCAGCGTAACCGGACACGTAAAAGTTTGCGAAAACTGATTCGGACGAGTGTGCATACCGGAATCAGCCCGTATCCGCGGACACATCTCGTGTCGCAACTTTTGTGAAAGTCACGCACATTTTGTGCATGCTCGTCAGATTGTGACGAAACTTACGCCAATGGACTCGTGGTAACGCGCTGGTCCTGTGAACCAATTTTTAGGCAATTCTGAGACAGTTGACCAAGTCACCAATTGGCGGGCCCCACGATTGAATTTTTGGGCAAAATTGTGTTTGGCCCATCGGAATCCACATTTGGATATACCGTTGGGTTCGTATTGACATCTAGAGTTTGTTTGACCTATAATTTGTCCTATTTAGAGACTGTTACCATTGGCACGCTTTTCGGTGCAAGGTGGGCCACACGTGGACCCCACTTTTACCCGAAATTACCGTTTTGCCCCTGTATCCAAATTGGATGAAAGGAAAGTGCTTTGTAGCTATTTTGCTTATTCCAAGATGTTGGTGATGTCTATTTCAGCATCCGGAGACGTTTATTCGGAGGCCTTAGTTCCAGATTTCGTGTCCTTGATATTTGGGCGCGTACACTTTACAGATTTTTTGCCAGGCAAGTATACCTTGCCATTGTACTGTATTTATATTCCATATGATGCATGCATGTTTATTTCTATTTATTTAGTTCATTTATTTTAACTGCTATATAAATTGCGCGTCCAAGGAAACTTTGGTGCAACGACGGTGTCGTCGTACTATATTTTTATTTATGTATATGCATTGGACCTACTTTATGAGACTACCCCATCTTCATGAGGCATTATGGTTCATTGGCCATGACACTATTCTTACACGAGTGTGAGTCACATGTAGGACACGGACTTGCGTACTCGGCTGGCCACTGGTACGTATAGGTCATGCGACGGATAGGGATAACTGCCAATAGAAACTTTGCATGCTAGTAGACCTGGCGGTTATTAGAGCTATTATCGTGTCATGGACATGACATACTTAGAGCATTGGGTTGGGAGAACAACAAGTACCGCATTTGAGCTCATTTGCACTTTTCTCCTGTGCGCCCGGATTCTCCGCCGGAGATACGGGTGGTGATGACCACTATATATTATGTACTATCAGGCGGGCCACCAGCGTTCAAAAGACGACGTGCCTTTTAGGCCCCTGGATCTCCAATAGAGAACCATGCCAAATCCCAGTTTTCAGCCAGATAGCTCACTTGTGGGAAAAGGTGTTCTTAACTGCATTCACTTAAACAGATAGGCGACCCCATTGAATGTTTATATTTCAGTACTTTATTGGCATATTTATATGTATCTTATTACGTTCCTTTGAGGACCTGGTACCTTTCCAAATATAGATGAGCAGGAGTACCCGCAGGAGTATGGACCTGGACCTGACGCTACCTATCAGTCTGAGGAGGTCTTACCTTCGGATTATATGTGATTCATTATAGCTGTTGTCACGCCCCAGTACCAAAATACATAGTATTAGGACACGTAAGCATGCCAGCCGCATGGATATGGCAACTCCAATATATGGAAACCAAATCCATACGTACGCTGTAATAAGAATATCAAATCCACAAGTGGTATAAAATATAATACAAGTCACAGGGTAAAATCTAAATCTCATCCACCAAAATTATATAGAAATAAATAACCAGTATCTATAAAACTAGATCTCAATAAGAAGTATCTAAGGATGATAGTTGGATGGAAACAAATCCACTACCAACTCGAATGGAAAAGTATAACACAATAAATACAATATAGGAATACCAGCTAACGACCATGGGCTCGAAGAGAAGACATCATCGGATAACATGTCACCATCCAAATCTGCGCTCCTGCAAATACTCAAGAACAGATACACCTGGCAGAGGACCAGGTCCTCAGAGGGACGTAACAAGATACAGAAAATACGAGCCAATTTGAATACAGTAAACATGCATATAATTTAAAAATAAATAAGTATGCTATACAAGACTATCTATATGAATGCAAATGAGGACAACTTTTCGACGTATGGGCAAGGGTAGTCTACTCGATCTAAGCCTCACAACTCACACACCCGTCTAGAACATCAGAAATTGACATACCTCTGGGGTAGCGACCAGCGCGACTCTACAGAAATCGACATATCTCTGGGGTAGCGACCAGCGCGACACACGCCCGTAGTGCGAACTATATACTATGGTTTACCAGAGTGGTTAAAAGCCCATATGCCTAATGATTGTCCTCCCATGATACTAGGTGCCATGTGTGTGTCAACATATCTAATACATAGTAATGACTGGAGAAAAACTACACATGCAAGAACTATACAGAAATAAAAGAAATAAAAAGAAATATAAATAGCATGCAAAGTAATGTAAACAATTTGGCAAGGTATCTTGCCTGGGGTCCTGCTGCTGGTATGAATCAGAGTCCAAGTCACAGTCCAAATAGCCTATGTATTACAAATTTATCACGTCAAAAGATAATTTATTTTAATTTATTTAATTCTGGAATAATTACTCTAAAATCCTATTTTAATCTTATTATTCTGATAACAAGTGGTATAAAATGTAATACAAGTCACAGGGTAAAATCTAAATCTCATCCACCAAAATTATATAGAAATAAATAACCAGTATCTATGAAACTAGATCTCAATAAGAAGTATCTAAGGATGATAGTTGGATGGAAACTGTAAACTCTCTCACCCAAAATAGGTATTTGTGTATATTTTATATTATTATATTTATTATAGATATTGAATTTATTTAGAGTATTATCTTAGTTAATTAAAAAAATTTTTTTACTATATTTAGTTATATAAATATTTATTTAGAATTATTTTTAGGCTATTTTAGATTATTAGGATTTTTCCATAATTTTTAGTTAATTAAAAACTAGTAACACTAATTTTTGAGGACTTTAAAGAATTTATTTTATGTTCAAACTTATTTAAAAATATCCCAAAATTTTATTTTAGGTTCTAAATAATAAAATATATTTTCTAAAAATTTTTGGGAATTTTTTGATTATTTTTAGCATTTATTTCGAATTAATTATGAAAAACTGAATTAAAAACTAATTTCTGAAAAAGAAAACCCAAAAAGTAATTAATTCTGCCCAGTCAGCAAACATGGGGCCCACCTGTCAGCCTCCCGCAGCAAACAGTGCCGGGCCCGCCTGTCAGTGACTGCGAGGCGGGCAGCGTTGGATGGCTGCCACGTGTCAAGATCTGAGCCGCGACTGCTTTCTCTCTCCTCTATATATATATATTAGTTTAAGTTTATTTCTAGGGTTTTTCTTCAGCCGAATTTTGGAGAATTGCCATCTAGGGTTCCTTCATCTTCCAGAAGCCATTGCGCATAGCTCCGGACTCCAAATGAGGCCAAATTTTTTGTGTTAGAAAGATATTGAGGTTAGCTTTCTGATTATATAATTTGTTTTACGAAATTATGAGTATTAAATTCTGGAAAATTCGTAGAGCACAGCATGTCCGAAAATAGACGTGTTTCGATATTTTTGCGATTCCGGGAGAACCAGGAATCGGAATCATGAACCGTTTAAAGTTTCGGAAAGCTAATGTCGAGATCATTGGCATATGTTTTTCCCAGAATTTAATTCGAAGTATTTTTATACTGTTAATTCTGTAGAACATCTAGGTTAGAATTTAACCATCGGTGCATAATACAAAATTTGTATGTGCCATAATTCTCAAACGAATTTGAATTCGGACGAGCCGTAAATTCTAGCATATTTTTGACACTGAAATCTACATGAAATCATGCATGAAAATTGAGTTTGTGTCGGTTGACTTTTCGGTCAACAGATCGCCTCGATTTGCGTGCCATGAGTCTCGAGTTGATAAAATTTAGTTTCTTTGGACAAAATTTAGGAATTAACATAAAAATTAGAATAATAAGATTAAAATAGGATTTTAGAGTAATTATTCCAGAATGAAATAAATTAAAATAAATTATCTTTTGACGTGATAAATTTGTAATACATAGGCTATTTGGACTGTGACTTGGACTCTGATTCATACCAGCAGCAGGACCCAGGCAAGATACCTTACCAAATTGCTTACAGTATTTTGCATGCTTAGTATATTTATGTATATTTATTGTATTTCTGTTTATTTATTGCATGTGTAGTTTCTTTCAGTCATTACTATATATTGGATATGTTGACACACACTTGCTACTTAGTATCATGAGAGGACAATCATTAGGCGTATGGGCTTTTAACCACTCTGGTAAACCATAGTAACTAGCACACACTATGTTGGTCGTGTCCGATGGTCGCTACCCCCGAGGTATGTCGATTGATGGAGTCCGAGGGTCGCTACCCCAGAGGTATGTCGGTTGATGATGTCCACTGACGAGCGTGAGGTTGTGAGGATTAGATCGAGTAGCCTACCCTTGCCCATACGTTGAAAAGTTGTCCTCATTTGCATTCATATAGATTGTCTTGTACAGCGTACTTATTTATTTTCAAATTATATGCATGTTTACTGTATTCAAGTTGGCTCGTATTTTCTGTATCTTGTTACGTCCCTCTGAGGACCTGGTCCGCTGCCAGGTGTATCTATTCTTGAGTATTTGCAGGAGCGCAGATTTGGATGGTTGTATATGCTTAGTGGATGTCTTCTCTTCGAGCCGTGATCGATAGCTGGTATACTTATATTGGGTTTGATTGTGTTGTACTTATATTGTATTTACCTTTCCTATTCGAGTTGGTAGTGGATTTGTTTCCATCCAACTATCATCCTAGATACTTCTTATTGAGATCTAGTTTCATCGATACTGTTTATTTATTTCTATATGATTTTGGTGGATGAGATTTAGATTTTACCCTGTGACTTGTATTACAGTTATACCACTTGTGGATTTGATATTCATATTACAGCGTACGTGTGGATTTGGTTTCCATATATTGGAGTTGCCATATCCATGCGGCTGGCATGTTTACGTGTCCTAGTTCTACGTATTTTGGGGACTGGGGCGTGACAGAAACAAATCCACTACCAACTCGAATGGAAAAGTACAACATAACAAATACAATATAGGAATACCAGCTAACGACCATGGGCTCGAAGAGAAGACATCATCGGATCACATGTCACCATCCAAATCTGCGCTCCTGCAAATACTCAAGAACGGATACACCTGGCAGAGGACCAGGTCCTCAGAGGGACGTAACAAGATACAGAAAATACGAGCCAATTTGAATACAGTAAACATGCATATAATTTAAAAATAAATAAGTACGCTGTACAAGACCATCTATATGAATGCAAATGAGGACAACTTTTCGACGTATGGGCAAGGGTAGTCTACTCGATCTAAGCCTCACAACTCACACACCCGTCTAGAATATCAGAAATCGACATACCTCTGGGGTAGCGACCAGCGCGACTCTACAAAAATCGACATACCTCTGGGGTAGCGACCAGCGCGACACACGCCCGTAGTGCGAACTATATACTACGGTTTACCAGAGTGGTTAAAAGCCCATACGCCTAATGATTGTCCTCCCATGATACTAGGTGCCATGTGTGTGTCAACATATCTAATACATAGTAATGACTGGAGAAAAACTACACATGCAAGAACTATACAAAAATGAAATAAATAAAAAGAAATATAAATAACATGCAAAGTACTGTAAACAATTTGGCAAGGTATCTTGTCTGGGGTCCTGCTGCTGGTATGAATCAGAGTCCAAGTCACAGTCCAAATAGCCTATGTATTACAAATTTATCACGTCAAAAGATAATTTATTTTAATTTATTTAATTCTAGAATAATTACTCTAAAATCCTATTTTAATCTTATTATTCTAATTTTTTTATGTTAATTCCTAAATTTTGTCCAAAGAAACTGAATTTTATCAACTCGAGACTCATGGCACGGAAATCGAGGTGATCTGTTGACCGAAAAGTTAACTGACACAAACTCAACTTTTATGCATGATTTCCTGTAGATTTCAGCGTCAAAAATATGCTAGAATTTACGGCTCATCCTAATTCAAATTCGTTTGAGAATTATGGCACATACAAATTTTGTATTGTGCACCGATGGTTAAATTCTAACCTAGAAGTTCTACAGAATTAACAGTATATAAATACTTTGAATTAAATTCTATGTCAATGATCTCGACATTAGATTTCCGAAATTTTAAACGGTTCATGATTTTGATTCCTGGTTCTCCCGGAATCGCGAAAATATTGAATCACGTCTATTTTCAGACATGCTGTACTCTACGAATTTTCTAGAATTTAATACTCATAATTTCATAAAATAAATTATATAATAAGAAATCTAACCTTAATATTTTTCTAACGCAAGAAACTAGGCCTCATTTGGAGTCCGGAGCTATGCGCAATGGCTTGTGGAAGATGAAGGAACCCTAGATGGCAATTCTCCAAAATCTCTCTCTCTCTAAAATAATAGGATAATTAGGGTTATAATAATATATATATATAGGGATGTACCTGCGGCTGAATGAATATTTATAGGCTAACACGTGTCAGAATCTGATTGGATGGTTTTTGTTATATTATTTGTTTTTGATTTACCTTTATCAAAATATTATTTAAGTCATTTTAAATCTAAACAACTCCAAATAAATATTAAAAATAATCATAAAAATCTGGAAAAATTACATAAAATATATTTTGAACCTATAAACCCTAGAAAAATATTTGGGACAATTTTATATTCATAAGTTTACTACTATAATTAGGAGAAGCTCTAAACATTAGTTTTATCTATTTAACTAGAAATAAATACTAACATTATTCCAAAAATTCTAAAATAATTCCAGAAAATATATAATAATATTATAAACCCTAAAAAATAATGAGGGTCTATTCTATATTCCTGAGCTTGCACAATAAATTCTACAAGTCCTAAAAATTAGTTATTAGTCTAAATAACTCCCAATAAATACTAAAAGTATTCAAAAAATTCTCAGAAAATTCTAGAAAATATATTTGACTATTAAGAACCTAAAATAAAATTTTAGAATATTTTTAATTAAGGTTGAACATAAAATAAATTCTTCTAATTCCTAGAAAATTAGTGTTACTAGTTTTTAATTAACTAAAAATTATGGAAAAATCTCAATAATCTAAAATAGCCTAAAAATAATTCTAAATAAATATTTATATAAGTAAATATACTATTAGAAAATTTATATTCTAATTAACTAAGAGAATACTCTAAATAAATTCAACATCTATAATAAATATAATAATATAAAATATACACAAAATACCTATTTTGGGTGAGGAAGTTTACAGCTGTTTAGAGATTCTAGTTGCTATTCTTTTCGAGATATTTATTCTTATATTAGATTTTATTCTTTTCTCTCTTTAGTAGTTTTGGTTATAGTCAATTTGTAGTGGATTTGTTTCCATCGACTATCATACTTTGAGACTGCTTATTTGATATTCAATTATTGATTTCCATTTATCTATTATTTGTGCTGTGGATGAGATATAAATTTGCGTGTGACTTGTTGTGACAGTATATTACCACTGTGGATTGGATATTCATGTACAGCGTACGTGTGTATATGGTTTCCATATATTGGAGTTCGTATACATGCAGCTGGCGTGTTACGTATTCCTAGTCCTACGTATTTTGGGACTGGGGCGTGACAAAGCGTGACTGGAACGAGAAGTTGGGTGAATATCTCTTGGCCTACCGTAAAACGATCTGGACAGCTACAGGAAGTACGCCATTCTCTTTGGTGTACGGAAGCGACTTGCTCATAATGCACGACAAGTTCCTGAAAAAGGACTACGTCTAAACTTGACTTGTACTCTCCTCATCACCAGCGAGGTAACCCAGATGTACATCTCTATACTGTTGGTTCTTCATCCCCAGTATATGCCTATGTGCAATATTTTTTTCTTCTACAAATTTCTCTAAAAGCCATCATCTGTATCCAGGAGTCCTGGATACACAACGGATGATGGATCCTCAAAGTCTTCCCAACGGAGCAATCCTCAAGTCCTATCGCACACTCCTGCAGTAACCACTCAAAAATTAATCTAGTTAGATGTTAGCCATGTTCATATTACCTCTGAGCTATCATCCCTCCAATCTTTCCAGCGGAACAATACTCAGGTCTATCTTTATTTTCGGATAGACCACACCCAGCAAACCACTCCTCAGTAAATTTTCTTGACATTGGTTTATGTTCATATTACCTCTGAACTGTTGTCCTAATATTTCTCCCCGGCTGAGTTTGCCGTGTCCATATTACCTCTGAGCAAACTTCTTGGGTCTTGGCTATCGATCATTACGTCCATATCACATATGATATCGGTTCTCATCTCTACTTATCACCCATACTCACTATGGCACACCAGCGGTGTTAAGTCTACAAAAACTGCCAAGTCCATATCACCTCT
Source organism: Iris macrosiphon (assembly GCA_036927795.1). Lineage (NCBI taxonomy): Eukaryota > Viridiplantae > Streptophyta > Magnoliopsida > Asparagales > Iridaceae > Iris > Iris macrosiphon. Next base: position 115,945,355 of record JAYESA010000003.1, read on the forward strand.
GACAGGACTTGTTCCAAAATATATTACTTGTACTAACGTGCGCAAAAAGTAATGGGTCCACAAAATTTATCATGTCCATATTACCTCTGATAGGATTATTTTTGAACTTATTATTTGCAGTCAATATGCGCAACAAATAATAAGTCCACCAAAAATTCTCCAATGGGATGTCCATAATAACTGCGAAGTTGTACTACGTCCATGTTACCTCTAGTACAATACCTAGAAAGTCCACACGCAGGAATGCAACAAAATTAAAAGTTATTATTTCATCTACATAAAGGAAACTAAGAGCAAAACACAAAATCTAAGAGGAGTTAGAATCCTCCAGATTTTTATATTCATCGCAAGGGCATAAAAAATAAAGTGTCCAAAAGATGCAAACAACTGACGGGAGGCATCTACGCTGGTCTATTCCACCTTCCCTTTAAGGTGACAGGTGATCCATCGGACAAGGAGCCTAGGAGTTCCCAAAAAATATCCGCCTTAGGCACCCGAGCAGTGGACGCTCCTCCCTTGTTCTCGACAGGAAGCGACTTGGGCGTGCCAGAATGGGGACTTGAAGCAACCTTGTCCATGGGAGGGGAAGTGGTTTCCTCGATTCCCTGTGGAGCAAACTTGGAAGCCATCACACCAGAGGTAAATTTGTAGAGTCCGAAAGACACCCGATACTTATAAGTGGTAGACCGATGCTCACCCTAGAGTCGTAACGAATATTTTCGCAAGATGCGACCGTTCACTCTCACACAGCCCAAGACATGGTTTGTTGAGGTTTTCTCAAACTCAAGATAGCAGATAATTACAAAAAGAAACTATATTTAAAGGGCTAATAGCACCACAACCACAAAACTACTACAAACTACGATAAGAAAGACAAAAAGGGGAATTCCCAAAAGTACTACTGCTGCTGGTCGAAGCACAACTCTGATATCCGTCATTAGAGATGAGCGATATGGTTGTCCAGGCGTGCTTTAACCTGGCGCTCAACTTCTGTTGCCAGGACCTCAGGATCCTCGTAGCGGACATAGGACTCATATCGGTCATCCAACTTTTGCACCATGACCTCAACAGCTGCCATGCTCTTCGCTACCTAGCTAGCCTCAGTTAGGATGGCCCCCTCTTCCTGCTGGGCCTCCCGGAGGCAATTTTTTAGCCCATAAAGCTTGGCTTGGAGTTGTCTGATCTCCTCGATCAGGTTATTCTACCTGGTGAGGCAATCCTCCTTAAGGGTACCCACCCGATCATGCTCCTCTTGCAACTTCTGGAGGTCACGTTGCAAACCTTCCTTCGACGAAGAAAAGAGGGCCCTCTCTGCCTCCAGTGCCATTGAGAACTCATTATACTCACGGTATATCAGTATCCCCATATCCGTTTGCTGATGTTGCCACAGCTCCATTAGGTACCGCTCTACCTCTGCCAAATTTTGGTCCAGGCGGTCCGCTGTCTCTTCCAAACTAGGGATGCTCCTTAGAGAATTGGCCTGAATCTCGGCAAAGCATTTTGCCCAGTCGAAAGGCCTGTTGAGATATCACAACCTTTGATTGTCAAACTTGCAGTTCCCAACTGGCGAGCAAGCACCGAAAAAAGACATCAATAAGAGTCGAGTTATACCCAGTGAGAATGAGATAATCCACGTCAAAAATTTATTTCAGGATAGAGATGTAAAACTAAACGAAAGGGCCTTCAGTCTTTCCTTTCTTTGTCTGGAAGGTCTCGTTCACATGGGATTGATGCCTAAAAGAAAGAAAGGATTGTAGAAAAGATTGGACAGCAAGGGGATGTCAGAAAAAACTTGACTGCCAAAGAAGCACTTAGCACTCCAACTAATGGCCTTAAGACTGTTGCAATTGGTACAACTGCTTCAATAGGATAGAAGGAAACTGCTTCATTCCCCTCCCCCTTATCACGAAAGCAACCAAACCACGGTTTACTTGCCATGACAGGGGCCTGCTCTCTCACTGCTAAACCAAAAGCCCTTCTCTCGCCACAAGAATGCCATTAAGGATCAAGGCCCAGTGGAGCAGTTTAACCTTCTCTCCTCCCCAGGCACTTTTCAGTAGAATTTTTATCGAAATAAAATCACGAATAACACGAAGAAAAAGCGCCAACACTTCAGTCTCGCCCTGCTTCAAAGCTATAGGGCGCTAGCGACTTTCTTTTCAGCCTCTTTTTGCTGGAATTGGATCCTTCTTATGCCTTTTTCATTGAATGAACCAAGTTCACCTATACGAGAGTGAGGAAGACATTTCCAATATTTTGATGTCCCATTTTCCAATTCTGCTGCGTCTTTTCAAAAAAGAAAGGCGAGCGAAGTGAGGGTGAGGTGAGGCGACCGAAGGGAGGCAAATAGTACTTTACCTGCCTTGCTCGGACTCTCTTCCTTACTGAGCTGAGATTAATACTAATCCACTCCTTAGCGAATAACCAAGTTCATTCAGTCTATTTTCTTCCACTTGGAATTCATGCGTGACTTGAGTGATTCTCTTTAGTTTCTCTTCCAGAGTCTACATCTTTATATTAAAAAAAATAGAGCCCAAAGCCCCCATGAGAGCCAAAGAGAGTCAGGGGGGGCTTCTTTTGATGATCCCACTTCACCTTCAGGAGCAGGCGATGAACCAGACTGGTACTGGTTCAAAGTCCTGGTCTCATGTCAGGTAGGTGCTTCTTCAATCGGAGCAATCAAAGAAGGAGTAGCTTGGACTTGACTGACCAAAGGTAGAGGGCAGCGAAAACGGAAGTTCTTCAGGCCCTACAATTTCTTCTAGGATAGAAATAGTATGATTCTTCTCTGACATTGTCGTTTGATAGGATAGCGATTTTCAAGGACAGAATAGGGAAGGACAGTGTGAAAATAATTTTCTGTTGAAAAAAAATCCTATGTTAGCACTTTCAGCAATCCCAGACGGTAATGATAGTATTTTGTACCTGAACCGGTGGCTCACTTTTTCTAAGTAATAGGGAAGAGGACCGAAACATGGTTCGCTAAGTTTGAAAAGTCCAAAGAGCGTAGACTAGCCATGGAGCTTGGATACGGTTTCCCAATCGGAGAGAGAAGGCGCATAGCGGTCTTTTTAAATAGTACGTTGCTTTCATCCAACAAGAAAACCCCTGAAGGTAAGACTCCTGGCAGATTGACAACTAAGGCTTGACCCCGTACAAAGTCTATTTCCTCTTCTTCACCTTTGACTTTACCTACTTTTTTGCTTGTCAAAGACCCCACCTTATCTGTCCTTGACTAGAGTATACCATGTTCCTAGGAAGCGGAACAAACAGAACTGGTAATCTCAGAGAGATTCTCACACTAGGCTGCTCCCGACTCATAATCTCACGTAATAGAGAGAAAGGCATTTGACTTTGCACTCAAGGAGACAGGGGAGGATGTCCTTACCACTGAGGCAAGCACTGCCCCATGGGTTCGCTGGTCAAGCATCATCGGACGAGTTTGAAGCTTGTCTCATCCGTGCTTCCAGCAAACCATACCCGAAACAGAAATGCAAATGTTTAGGCCGCCGGAGTAGGGCACGCTAAACGTAATGCCAGAAGATGAAGAGATCACTTTGCTTTTCGACCGTCAAAGGACAGGTAGCACAGCAGGAAAGAAAGCTCAAAAAGTCAAGCAGCATGTTCGCTTGAGTTGCTCAACTGCCCCTTTGCCCGGGCTTGGGCCCATTCGGCCAATGGGATTTTGAATGAAAATTCATTTTACACTTCAATTTGGACTGTTTGAAACTTTAAACAATCATTTGGTTATGCCATTTTGGGCGTCAAAAGTGCAGTTAGTTGGCTCCCCCTTCCAGTCCAGGTTAAAAGATTGAGAGGAAAAGAAAATGTGCGAGACGGCCGGCATCAAGCAAGCCTACCTCGTTCTCAAATTCTTCTTTTACACTTGCCCTAAAAGTCTCTTACCGATGTCCTCGCAAACCCCGAATTGGAAAAGTCTCTCAAATCTTCAAGAACAAAATTCTCACATGTCCGTTTCGTTATTACAACCTTCTTTCTTTATGTCAAAGACAAGAAGCTACGCGAAAATTCTCACTAGATCTCGGTTGTTCTTAACAGCGATGGCTATTCATTTTAGTCTTCGGGTAGCACCACCAGATCTTCAACAGGGTGGAAATTCTCGTATTCCGTATGTACATATTCCTGTGGCTCGGATGAGTATAGTAGTTTATATCGCAATGGCTATAAATAGTTCCTTGTTCCCATTAACAAAACATCCCCTTTTTCTTCGCTCCTCCGGAACCGGTACAGAAATTGGTGCTTTTTCTATTTTGTTTACCTTAGTTATTGGGGGGTTTCGGGGAAGGCCTATGTGGGGAGTCTACACGTGTAGTGTAGTATCTTGTACCCTTCCACACCATATTCTTTCTTTCATAATTCGGTCGATTATAAAAAGTATTCTAAGAGTTCTTAATTAAGGCAACATGCGCTTTTTTTTACCTTTAAGGATCAGTCGTTGTCCTCTAAAGTCTACTAATAGTCTCTGTGGACGAATTCCTTTCTTGATCTAAATGTGTCAAAGCTGACGGAAGACACAGCAAGTAGGTGCGAAGCCTTTAAAAAGCCCAAACAAGCTTTCAAAGTAGGGATTGAAGCACGGATATCAATAATCGCTCTTTATGTCAATAGCTCCTAAAGCCGCAAGGCTGGCAAATCGTACGCAGCAGGAGCAAGGGAACTCCCCTGGTTCTGGAAGGCACAGGAATAGCACCCGTTGCAAGGATTTACTTACATATACTCTGAAATCCGATGAAAAGATGAAAGATTTTCCCCGGGTGGGACGCTAGTACTTAAACTAGGGTTGCTTTGGCGCGCTAATCTTGCGTTTTTCAGCAGGCGACCATTAGATCGCCCACGGAGCGGTTGTAGTGCGCTAGCGCGCCTTCCCTCCTTCTCTTACTTCAGAAGGATTTCCAGTATTTTCTTATGATGACCTGGTCGAGAAAGTACGTGCCCGAAAGAAGTGATGGTGTCCCACTAATTCTTGTGCAAATTGAAATGATTGACTCTCGAGATCCGTAACCAAGGTTATGAAATCAAAGCCGCGGTGTTTGCTTCTTTCCTTCTTCCATTCACATACTTTTGTTAGCTGTGAGGAAGAGAGTCTTGTCAGTCAAGAAAAGAAGGATCGGGCGCCCCGGGGATTCTTTTCTTTCGGCTCAAGTACATTCCCCTTAACAACAAACCCCTAGCTTCATGGGACCGAGAAGGAGTCCTTTTCCGTCGTTGGTTTATCTTTCTGTTGTCGGTAAGTGCTGGAGATTTAGAGATACTATTTATGTTCCAAAAAGTTTTTATGGGCGCAAGAAGTGCAAATAAGCGTACGGTTCGTTTGTCCCTTTCAGGTTCAGATTTGGTGACCGAAACCTCCTATAGCACATCCCTTCTTATTTTTTGACTATATGAATGAGATCCGCACTTTGACACCAGAAATTCCGTAACGAGTAGATACTTCCGTAGGAGCATAATCGATTTTCTGGTAAAATACATTATGAGATGTTTGAAGGTCTCCTCATAATCAATGTCGTACTGCTGAGTAAATCCATGAGCTACAAGACGGGCCTTCAATCGCTCAACAAAGCCATCGGGATTATGCTTGACAGTGAAGACCCATCGACAACTCACATGAGAGTGGCCTGGAATTCGCTAAGCGCTTCCATGTCCGCCGTGGGACAGTTGACTTGTCTCATGTCTCACTGCGAGCTGCGGTGTTTACGCGGGAATTGGGTGAAAGGTTTTTTTGTCAATCAGTCCAACCGGGTGGAATTGAATCGAAAGGAGTGAAACCCAGTCACAAGAAAGAGGCCTCTCCTACGGAATTGAGAGAAAGAAAGGACGGGGGGCGACCATGCATGGCACTTCTCGACCGTGTCTCCGAGGGACAGTTGAACGAGCGACTCATGAATGCAGCCGGGTCGGACGAGCCAATAACTTGAACGCGTTCGGTCAGTTTTTTGAGCAAGAATCACAGCATTACCTTACCTTCACCATGATACGGACTCCAAGTTCTTATGGCAGAGCACGAGGAGTTTCCTTCAATATGATGATGGAAATAGAAACCAGAAGCACGACCGGGCAAAAAAAAGCACGGACGAGCCACATGCAGGGAAACTTGCGTTCCAAAATAAAAAAAAGAAATGGGAGAGAAAGAGCAGAACCTCCGCATAAGGCGCTGTCAAGCCATGCGTTCTTTCTCTCCTACCCTCAGCCACACATCTCTTTCGTTCGCGCCACATTTTTTTTCTATCTATGTCACCGTCTCCTCAATGAGCATTGATTGATGGTTTGTACCGGTCAATCTGTATATCCTATTCTTCTGGCATAGTTTTTTTTGTTGGACCAAAGATCGGCAGGTGATCCGTCCTTGATTTTAGATCTCTTCAAGTGCTTATCCAATCTGAAACAAGGGATAAACCTGTGGACATGTTGCACTGAACCTCTCTTCCTATCGCTAGGAGTGAAATACATTGTGTGGTTGTCCGATCATGACGTAATCCAAGATAGGCATAATAGGAGTTCTCTTGCCTTGAGGGGCTACGTGGAGGCAGTTATGGTGATGTCATCTGATGTACGAAAGCAAACGTATAGCGCACAGAGCGGAGCATTCTTAGTTTCGAATGACGTCTCAGCATCAAGATTGTACTAGCTAGGACCTTCCGGGCTTTGAAAGACTATGTTTCACTTCCTAAGACGAATTCGAGCTCCCTCCCTACGGTTTTGGGTTCGAGCTGTCGGCTCAGGATGCCTAAAGCCACACAACGAGTGGGTTTACAACCTCGCAAGGAGGTTGTTGGCAGATAGTCAAGGACCACCAGATCCGCTAGTCTGCTATATTTACCCTAGCCCACTGCAACTACAGAAGATTTATTTATATTGAATCGTCGGAAAGAAAGATGAATTCAGATATAAATGGGCTTGATTTGGGAAGATAATATTTTTGAAATCGACTTGGTTAGACATCAGCAATGATTATTATGTGGCAAGGTTCCACCTGAAGGAAGACTATGATTATGCTTTTACAGGTGGCCCTTGGCCAATTGTAGATCACTACCTCATGGTGAGGAAGTGGAAGTGGCAGCCTAACTTCAAGCCGACAAAGGACAAAATGAACTGTTGATTTGAAAGGCCTGACACTGAAGCTTCGGAACCCTCAAGAGTCACTTCAATCAGTGAATCATATAGGCTTAACGAACTTTTTTATCAAGTTGGGTTAGGTGCCAATGTAGAACCAGTTAGCTAACTAAGCTGGCGGATCAGGTCGTCTATCCATTTATATGAAAAACCTCGCTCGGTTTAGGTGGGCAGCCCAGCAAATAGTCTTCCAATTGATGACGCTTCTCAACTCACCGAACGGTACTATAAGAAAGAATTGGTCGCTCAAATACACTCTGGCCCCCCTGCCTCAGGAACATGTAAAAGCTCTGAAGGGAGATCTGGATATTTTTGTCAATCTCCTCCAACGTCGCTAGGAGTCAAGGGCGGCTGGTAGGAGGAAGAAGCCACAGGCGCAACAGGTTGTGCAATATTGACTGATGGCCTAAAAGGTGAAGCAATAGCAGAATAGCAACCAGGGCACCTAGCTGCTTCGGCACCCACTCGTGCACCAACCCCAGATTATGGTACAACGACCTCAGATGACGATCCCGCCACCATAATGTCGGGAACATTGGGAATAGCCTCCTCGGAATGACCAACCATCCCACCATCCGGAAAGGCCTCAACAACCAAGTGCCCAGCAATAACATCAGGAGTAGCAGCCACTGCACTAGAAGGACACGCAACAGACCCTATAGGGTGCTTGTCACCTCTAGAGGGGCGAGGAAGGGATTCAGATTTCCTTCTGATAAGATCACTACCCCCTTCTTCCAGGATATCCTCCTCGACAGTCATGTCCATTATCCGTAAGGGAGGGACAGGGCATGCAGGACCAGAACAACCAACAATTAACTTCGCTCAGAGAATATGAAGCTGAAGTCGAAAAATATGACCTCTTGTAAAATTGTTAAATGGCATACAAGAGGGAGGTGGCGTAGGTCGTGACTCGTCCAGTATTGTCATAGCCTCTCCCATAGCTTCCATGTCTTCCACAGATATGTGCTCCAAATGGGTATAAGGCTCCTCCGCCAAAGCTGCATGCAAGCCCCGAGCTCCCAAAGCTTCAGGTGCTGGTTCTGAGGCACCCACGTTGGACTCCGGAGGGGTTCCCTCCTCCGGTTCAGCGTAAGAAATCACTGAACCAGCTGCCCGTCGGGGATGGTCCCTCTTCTCCTGTGTCTGCAATTCGAACAAACCAGAAGAGAACTAAGAGGGTTTATGGATACCGCTATAGCATCTAAATCAGGTCCTGCTTCAGGAACCGTTAGTACAAGGGATCCTACCTCTTCGCTTGTGATCCCCTTTACGGGGGGCTTAGTCTTTGTCACTGGTCCCGTCTATGGGACTACATCGGTCATCGCCTTCTTGGAGTAGCGAGCATGCTGGGTCGCGACCTTCGATTTGTGCTTTATAACCGGAGGATCATCAGAAGGAGATATCGTCTGCTTTTCCCCAGTTGACGGCTCCAACTCCACGAGCAGAGGCTAGCAACACTCTTTCCTTTTTTGGGTGTCTTACGAGCCCTCGCTTCCGGAGGCATCAATATGGTGCCTTCTATATAACTCCGCTCTGGGTCAAAGCCAGCTGGCAGAGCATTAGTCGTGCAGTAGTACTTCGTGGCCGTATACAGCATCTTTGGCACAACACCGGTAGCAGGTAGGAAAAACTGAGCCTGAATGCCGGCTGCGATATAGTAAGCCTATGCTTGGGCCCCGTCAAACAAGCTATCATTATATCCGAGAGAAGTACTCAAGTGACCCAGTAGAAGCTGGGTATATCATAATTGGTGAGCAAATTGGCTGGGCAAGTAAGGCTCTACGAAGACTACAGCCTTGTTCTGGTATACCAGATGGGATGGATAAATGACCTAGAGCCAGCGAAAGAGCCTCTCAGACAGGTTGTGGGGCGTCCCCCCGTTGTCTTGGTAAGCGATATTTCTTTTATGTTAGTAAACTCTAGCTCAGACGTGAAGAAACTCCAGTCAGTCATAAACGAGAGCTGCCTTCTACCGGCAAAAACTGTGTCACACTTTCACTTCATCCCCGGATACTTGCGGATATGGGCATCAGCAGCCACTATGCCCTCATCGGTCCCAGGGCTTATCAGAGACCCGTGATGCAAAAGAAGCTAACCTATCAGATAATGGTAAGGGAGCTCAATTCGGTTGAAATATCCCTTACCTGAATAGTCCTCGAGCTTCTGGACAAAGTTACGGAGCCCCCGATGGATATAACACACCATAGCCGGTAGAAGGGCTAACTTGTGGCCAAAAGCCAACTTCACAATCGGAAGAATGAGGGTGCGGTTGATCCTCTCTATTATCCCATACCCTCCATGGATCACGCAGTTACGTAACCAGATCATCAAGTATCCTGCCAATACAACCTTGGCGGATAGCTTGTAGGTGTCAATAAGAAAGAAACTGAGCTCCCCCTCCAGATCACCCAGTTCGTTAACGTGTTCTTCCTCTTCCTCCGAGGAACCCCCAACATCTTTATCCGCAGGAGTGGCCTATTACCTCAGCTCCCGGATGGAGTCGGCCACTTCATGTTCAGATCATAGTGCCCGAACACGAACTCTAGTGGACTCCTTGGATACCGAGAAAAGATGACGAGCCCAAGTTATAAAATGAGGAGAGGACCCCTCGGTGGATTTCTTCATCTTCTTCAACGATTGCTGGCAGATGTCGTGATGGCATAACAGTTTCTTGTACACCGCCAATATCTCCGGGTTCTCCGCTTCCAGTTCTTCGAGTTTTTTATTACTCGGAGTATACTCTTCATAGGGTTCATCACCCCAAGGAAGCCTCGAGACAACGTGTATCTCATGCAGAGCCAATCTCATCTCGCTACCAGGCATAAAGAAAGCCTCGGTACAAAGGTTGTATAACTCCATCAGCACCACAAATAAAGGGCAATTCATTTCTAAGCCGTGGCACATACCCCTCGCGGCAAAAAATAAATCAGCTACCCGGAACTCTTGCTCATATTTTTTTAAGATCCACAGGGTCAGGCGGCACCATATCTCATTGTAATGAGCCCATCTGAGAACCCACAACTTCCCCGGGGGATAAGTTCCCTTCTTGGTGACCTGATGAAGGAAGGTGCTCGCCGCATATATGCTGAGGTTCGGTCCTAGATCACTCCCGACAAGGCTTGGCTTCAATCCAATCAAGGAGTACGAGGATGACTCCTTCGTGCTAAAAAACTCCCCCTTGTTCTTTACAGTCCTAACGTAGCCAAGGAGAGCCCCCTGCGGCTCAGGGGTCAAGTTACAGCCCATCCGGCACAGACCCATCATCACCTTCAGATCCGACAAAGGCAAGTGACACTCAAAAAAAAGGAAACGTCATCTCGGTCCCACGGAAGGTGAAAGACCAATTCTCCCTGGTTGTCCCCAACTCAGGTTAAAAAGAATCCAATGCATCCCCGAACAAGAAGTACGACTTCTTGTAAAAGTACGATCCATCGTTAGCATGGATCTCCCCGAGTTTATCTGGCTCAGCAAGAAGCCAGGCGACTGCTCGGCAATCTTCTACTGACGTCCTGGAGGGAGGTCTTGGTTGATCTGGGTCTTGACGGCCATTGTTAGGTCCCTAAGGTTCATATTCAACGGAAGCATGCCGTGACCACGGACTACTTTGTCAGAGGGTGTAGTGGGCAGAGTCACTGCGAAAAAACCATGAAAGAGCATAATCAGAACTTCAAATATTCAGAAGGGTATGCTCATACGGCTGGATGGGCTATGCGGCCAAACCAAACCCTGCGACTATGTCGTACCGTAACCTATGCGGCATGGTCTCCCATGCGGCACAAGTCACTATTCGGCATAGCTTCACATGTGGCAGGGTCGCCTATGCGGCTACCGATGCGGCAGTAAAAGTTGGCATATAGACGAATCCATGCGGCCAACTGTGCACATGTGTCTCTGTGGTTTGGAGAATCAATTCGTCTTCCTCGTTCAAGACATACCCTTAATCAGCGGCTGAACGTCGACGGAGAACGGCGGAGGGTCCGCCACAGCGGCACAGCCCTTCCCTTGCTCTTGGCCTTCCCCTTACCCTTAGCGACGGTGACAGTGGCAGAGGAAGCAACTTTGGGGGCCATGGAAGCAGTAGTAAGAAAAAGAGAAGGAAATGAGAAAATATGAAAGAATGGTTTTCTCTCTCCTCTGCCCCCTATATATATAGGCAGCAACCTGCGGTTGGAGATAAAGTGGCGGCTGTTCGGATTCCTAGTAGCCTTGATCCAAGTAACGGCCACGGATGACTGTGACTCCTCAGTTGTTGGGCCACTTTATCCCCTGATGGTGCAGAATCCCAAGAGATCTCCTTGAAGATTGGGCCAAATCCTCGCATTAATGATTTGACAGCCTGGCAGAGTCCACTCTACGGCAACATGGTTATACGATATGTCGTCCCTATGTGGCCAAAAGTGCTTGACCATGCTTCTTATTCAAAGTATTCCAAACTTTTCATCTTGGAAACTTTAAAAGGGATCCTGTAAAAGCATAAAAAATACTACAGGCCGCATAATGGTCATGCCGCATAAAAATAAGATGCATGATAGCCTTCATGCGGCCTGAGCAGACAAAGAGAGGAGAGTCGCATAATATTCCCCTGACACGGCTCCCAAAGGTCTGTCATAAAGTTTTGACAGAGCACTTATTACCCTTACCGCCTCGAGAATTGTGAGGGATACGACGACTCACAAAAAAGACAAAAAGTCATGTCAGGCATTAATGACTTCGTCAGATGCACAGAGCTACGTGTCCAACATTCTGCGGCCTCGCCTCTCTGCGGCCTTGCCACTCTGTCGCCTCGTCTCTCTGCGGCCTCGTCACTCTGCGGCCTCGTCCATATGCGGCCTCGACCCCACACAGTTCCCATATGCGGCATCACCATCATGCGGCCAAGTTGTTATACGGCCTCCAGCTCACAAGATCTTTTTGTTACAACCAAAGAGATCCTCGTATAGTTGGTACGGATTACGTGTCCAGCTGACCAAATCGTGCCTGCAACAGATCGATAACAACCCCAAGATCTCTTTAACATCATATCTCAACCAAGACCATGTGACAATCGGCCCATGGCATGCGACGACAGTTGCAACCGTATTCTGTTGATGGAGCCTTATGCGGCCACCAAACAGAGGCATATGCGGCATCCATATCCCATCAGCACGATGGCTATAAATAGGAGCAACTTGAACGTTCTAAGGGCTGCCTAGCTACGAACCTACAGTCAAGTAATAAAGATGATCTTCCTCCTCCTGCATCGGATTGTCCACGAAGTAAAAAGAGTTGCTACACTCCTAACCCTCCATTGTCACCCCCCTAGAAAATAAATTTATACTTAGATTGTCTCCTAGGACTTCTCTGTACTTTCTTTTCGTTTGTTAATTAAATTAATTTCTCTTAAACTTGGAATTTAATGGCGAACAGCCACGATCCTCGATATCCTAGGTGAATCGTTCGAGGAACCTAAACCTTGTGCACTGGTTATCCATGTCCATGACCAAACAAAATGCGTGAATAGCTGACTATAAAATACATGCATGGTATCAAACGAAAGTAATAAAATAAAGCATATCTACTCGGCACATTCTATCTTTCTCGCATAACTACATACTCTTCCGATGTTCCAGTTGGCAGCCCGTAAGCCCTAACATACCGACAGCTCTTGGGTACTGCACTCCTTTCAACAGTTCCATAATTTTGAACCACAAATGCTTGCTTCACACAGGACATAATGTATTGGAACATCATCATCCAGTGTATTATTCTCAATGTTGCAAGCCTCAGGGCATGATTCATTGTTCAAAGAGAGAGAGGGAGAGAGAGAGAGAGCTTGAGCAATTATAAATCTTGGCCTAGCGCAATTGTAACACTTTCATTATCAATAAAGTGCATCATTTCCTTGTATTAATTGTGTTATTTAACTTTTTTCTTGGGGACTATCTGTGCTACTCTTTGGCTTAGCATTTTTATTGGTCGTTTCGGTGCTTGCCTTGCGCGAGCGCAACTTAGACTCATGCGACATCACGTCCAGCGAGCATGTTTGGTTCTACAAAACTGGGGCGTGGGTTACGAGTACTGGTGGATATTTTACTAGAGGTTTCTATCAATCTACCCTTGTGTGATTCTTGTTGAATCATATACTCGAGGGGTGGGAGCAGAGCGGACTGGAAACTTCTAGAGTTCTTTCTGCGTCCACCGTTCCATATTCCTACGATGCCTCCTGTTCTTTCCTCATCAAGGTATGATCCAAATTTAGTAAGGATGGTCACTTCTCAATATTGTTCTAATTCTAGCTTTAAACAACCGCATACTTGTTTCATAGCTCTCAACTGAGCGACAGACCCTACTCGACTAATAAAAATTGTCGCGGTGGTGACTAACGAATCATTTTTTGTTAGAAGTCCTATCCAAGCTAGTCAGGATCAAAGACGTCCATAGTAGCCCCTAATTCTGGTAGCTTAATCTTCTTCGGGAGCTGAGAATGCTCCTAAGAGCACACATTCATAAACCGATTACTGGTATAAATAACATAAAGAAAGTAACCAATGTTTATTGGAAAAAGAAACCCCAAACTTGCAAAACTTCTTATTCTTAATCACTTAATTCGATTTGTCCCGAAGATAGTAAGTAACAAAAAGACAGAATCTCTTATTTCTTTGTGATGATAATACCAAAAAATATCAATTCGGCTCATTCGTCTTTCCTTATGTTGATCATTACGGGCCTCTTGAATCTTTTATTCCCTATTTTTTGTACGTAATACGGATTTACTACTGGCACTAGATGCTCTGGAGCGAACTCTGGCTTGAACTTAGATTTGCACTACGCATGAGCTGAAGCTGGTCGAGTACTTTTTTGCTTCACTTTTCATTACTTGTGAAATCTCCATTGAGCTTGGACAATTGCCAAACCACAACTGGAAATGATTGCTAATACCCCATAGGCTGAGGAGCAAAAGGAGGAATCTACCCAAGGAGGGGCTCGCGTCTGATTAGCTCGTTGGTGAGGCAATAGCTTACCAAGGCTATGATCAGTAGCTTAATATATACTTGGTTAGATAGAACTGCAAATCATAAACATCTTGTTCGAGAAGCAGTTTGACTTTATTAAATTTTTGATTTTGAAATCGAGGGTTCAAAATGTAAGATTTCTCGGATCTTATCCATTTATTTTTATTTTTTGACGAATCACTTATTTTGGATTTTGACCCCATATTGTAGGGTAGATCTCGAAAGATATAAAAGATCTCCCTCTAAGCCGTACATACGACTTTCATTATTGGGACAAATAGCAACAACCATTTTACCGAACATGCGTATTTTTTATTTTTCGATGAATTTACATGGTTTTATTAATGAAAATTGTTTGATGTAATGAGTAATAGGCTCTGGTTGTTCACCGTTCAAGAATTCTTATTTAGGCAGTTCATATCATTTTTTTATTTTAAAATGTATCAGTCGACCGGGTCTACAAATCTATTCCAACAATCAACAAATTCCTAAGATTTTAGGTGGAATAGGGATTGTAATTCTTTCTACTTCTCGAGGCATAATGACAGATTGAGAAGCTCGACTAGAAAGAATTGTCTTCCTAGTTATATCACGAATCTTTTAGATAAGCCCTTAAAGAACCATGTCGAAGGAACTCGACAAAATAACCTCTTAACTTCGGAAGAATGGGTGCTCTCCTATCTTGATTAGGCCATACAATCGCTATTCATATTAGAAAGGAACATTTACCTATTTATATAACAGATCGTATGGTAGATCACAAATTGGGGGAATTCGCGCCTACTCAGAATAGAATTTCTCCGATAACCTACTCATTAATAGGAAGACCACTCACTATGTGACCAATTCTGCTCCGTAGGCAAGTTCGCAGTCTTAAGCAAAAAATCTCTTCATGTACCCAAAATATGAACCGTAAAATAAAATACCTACTAAATCGATCACATGAATACCAGCTATAGTACCTATCAGCCAAAGAAGAATCCTTCCAGTAGTATCGGCCATTTCCCTCTCTTCCAAATGGATGTTCCAATATCTTCTTGTCATTTTTTTCTTTTTGAACATCGGGGTCCGTCTAAGTTAAGTTAAGTGATGTGCGTGGTACAAAGTTCATGTTACAGAACTCTTTTGATTCATCCTAAGCATCAAATCTTTGTACCCAAATGCGAGGCAATATCCATCATCCGTCAGCCTTCCTACCAAAACCAAGTTGTAGTATAAATTCGATACATGCCGCACATCCTTGAGAACGAGCTTCTCACCAAGCTCCGTTGTCAAGTGCACATAACAGATGCCTACAACTGTAGATGTCCCCTTATTTTCCATCTTCACATGTCCAAACCTACCGCCTCGGCATGACGAGTAGATCCTCCTATGTGGAATGGCATGATACGACGCCCCTGTATCCATGACCCAATCGCCATCATGACACATGCCACAAGGTTCCTCTGTGTTGGTTATTGTGATAATGATATCTTCCACAGCCATGAGATCCTCCTGATCATTCTTGCCTTTGGCCTTCTCAGCTTTGAGCTTCATATAGTTTCTCTTGATATGACCTATTTTGCCACAGTGATAGCAGCCCTCCTTGTAGTCCACAGTCGCAAGATCCCAAAAATTCTCATATGTCATTGCTTGTGACTTGGGTCTTCCTTTCCCGTAAGAAGAAACCAGGGCAGACTCCTATGATGATTCAACTTGCTTACGTCGAACCTCCTCATTCACCAAACTACTTTTGACTGCCTTCATCGTAACTACTCCATCAGACACGGAGTTGCTCACCAATACCACCAACGTCTCCTAACTTTCTGGCAGAGAACTTAAAAGCAGAAGGGCCTAAAGCTCATCATTAATTACCATCTTCGTCACAGATAGCTGGTTGATGATACCAAGAACCTCTTTCAGATGTTGTGCCACCGGGGCACCCTCCGTGTACTTCGAGTTGACGAGTTGACGAATAAGAAATATCTTGTTGCCAGCCAGCCATCTTTCTTTCATACAGCGAATACAACTTCTTCCACAATGCTTTTGCCGAACTCTCCATGGATACGTGGTGAAATATCGAATCGTCCAGTCATTGGCGGATGAATCCAACGGCCTTTCGATCCAATTGTTTACAGTCATCAACAGCTTTGTCTGATGGCTTGGCGTTGTCGCCCTCCAACGGACCATGCATGTCCTTGAACGAGAGTAGATCCTCCATCCTTGGCTTCCAAATTATCTAGTTCTCCCCTGTGAGGGTGATCATACATGTGTTGACACTATCAAAATAAGTCAAATTAGCGACGTATTTAGTGACTCTAGATTAAGGCATCGCTAATATTATAAAAATTAGCGATATCTTGAAATTACGTCGTAATACATCGCTATCGACAAATAACTACGATAATTAGTGACTATAGTTAGGTAATGTGAAAACAATGTCGCTATCAATCGTTGATCGTAGCTGAATTTTTATTAGTTACGACGTTAAGTGACTTTATTTTACTGATGTCGCTAATTTATGTAATTTTGGTGACTCTTAGCGACGTTTATCCCTGTCGTCACTATTTTTTTAATATACTGGTTCAAATTTACTTTCCCTCAAATCGAAAATTCTAAAAAAAAAATACCCCCCTTTCGGCTCTCCCCTTCGACGCTCCAGTTCATCCCCCTTCCCCTCCTGCGTTGCCCTTCTCCTCTGGCCCTCTCTTCTCCATCTCCCGTCAAGTAAACCATAAACCCTAATTCTTCCCACACAGACACACACACACTGAGTACGCAGGACATACACACACAAACATGGCCACGGACACACACACTGACACAAGGACACACACAGACACACGAACACACATACATATTAGTTTCTTTTTTTTAATCTTAAAGAAGAAATTGGGATAGAATATAGATCCTCTGCCTTATTCATTTTGTAGCATTTTTTTCTTTTTTTTCTTTTTTTAGTAGGTAGCATGTGACTAGATCTGCTACTGGACTGTATTGAAACAAGTTTAACACGACATAAATTTTGACATGACACAAAAAAAAATTATCGTGTTATCGGATTAATCTCCTTATATAACATATTTGGGACTTGTTTCGTTAATTATCTTGAATGAAAACACATTTTGAGACACTTAACAACCTCGACCTTGCCCAGCCGTACGTGCACCGAGTTTAAGACTACGATAGTGATATCTTAGTATCTATAGCCAAGTGTTAAGGTTTTAGGGAGATATGGATATTTGGTTAAAGTATTATTGTGATGTGTTAGTATATAGCTAGCTAATGGGTATTAGGCTAAGATATTGTAAGGAATTTATTATATATAATCTATATTAAGTATAAGATACATAATATAATATATTAGCTAGTATAGTCTATATTAACTAGTATAACTTAGAAACCTAGTATAGCAAGGTATTGACCTAGAATGACTTGATAAACTCCTCCGGCGAGGCTGCTCCCCTCGAATGGCTCCTCCCCTCCGACGTTCATTTATTGGAGTTTAAAATATTTGGCTCTACTTTTCGTTCTAGTTTCGGAAGCCATGAGACATAAGTCTTCTCTTTTCTTTCATATTTCAGTCTCATGGCTTTCGGCACCAGAGCGTAAGGTAGAGCCAAATGTCTCATGGCTTCTAGGTTTTTTTACCTATTTCTTATTAGGTTTTATGCATCACAACTCGAATACTAACGATATGACCTAAATACTCACTTTGATGAACAGTTGGATAATATACTTGAACGATGTCTATTTGCAGAAGTATCTAGAAATTGATTTGAATTACTACGTGCGTTATCATTTGTGGTCTACATAGGGGTACGTACTACGGTACGAGATCCTACGGCGCTTATGTTACGTCACAGTCCTCTAGGATACCCTTTGCCGATGTGCATATCTCACAGCCCTCCCAGGAGTTGCAGCGAGCCCAGGAGAGAGTTGACCTTCAGATCGCATCTCTGCGTAACGAGTTGATGCAGAGGATTATGGTACAGCCGCAAACGGATGATGTGACGCTCATCATATTTTGGTCCAGTCCGAACAAACTTCGCGGAAGCAAGAATTCTGAATTTCTGGAGCGTAGCATCATAGAGCTGAGGGATCTGGCCACGTCGATAGAGCGCAATATGAGGTCATTGCGGGAGTCGTAGTTGACCGTGGATGCTACACTATCAAGGATACAGGTGTCACATATTGAGATGAGCGAGCGAGTGGAGACTGTGGGTGCTACACTATCAAGGATGCAGGCGTCACATCTTGAGATGGCGAGAGAGTGGAGCATAGTACTAGAAAGTTGTTATCGGTCATGGATACTTGCGACGCTCGACTGACAGAGTTGGAGCATCGATGTCCGCCTGTATCGTCATCTATATCGACTCCTGCATGGGTTCGTGACGCTTACCCAGGAGCAGTTTGATTCCCTATTATCTCATATTCGACGTGAGTCCTTCTCTTGATCACTAGTAGTTTTTTTTTGACATGTGTGAATTGGCCCATTTATGGGAGTTTGTACTTATTATTTATATACTTTTATTATGTGACTTATTTATACATTTTTATTGTGTGACTGGATATTATGTGACTATATTCGAGCCTTAGAGTCATCTTTTTATTGATTTAATTTCATCATTGTTGTTGTGTGATTGTACTGGTATTGAGTGTTCCACCGAAGGGGTCAACAAACCCAGAGAATTCAATGGAGGGTTGTACTGGGTCTGTCTATTTATTTGAAATATGATATTGCAGGCATGTTATACTGTGATATTACAGGCCTTCATTTATTTTAATTTTTTTATTTTTTAATATTAGCGATGTTTAGCAACGTTTAGTGACGTTCAGTGACGTACTTACATGTCGCTAATGTCGTCGCTAAACTATCTCACGGCATCGTTGATCGTCACTACACGTCGCTAAATATTGCTGATATGGCAATTTTGGCCATGCCAGCTATTCGTCATTGATTCTGTCGCAGGTAGTCGCTAAATTTAACGATAATTACTGACCAAATTTTAACGTCACAAATTTGGCGACACTCGACCCTAAGGGTCAACATTTTTGCGACTTTGTAACATCGCTAAATTACGTCGCTAGAGCGACGTTTTCCGACGTTGTTTTGATCAGTGACTAGCTTTTTCGCGACGAAGTCCAAACGTTGCTAAATATGTCGCTACTCGGTATTAGCGACGTATTTTTGACATTTGGCGACGCTTTCCTGCGTCGCTAATTTGCCTTATTCTGGTAGTGCCATATATTTCGTAGACATGGTCACCTTTCCTCTCGCGAACCTGAGAGCTCTTATACCAGTTCTTGGTGATCAACACCAGAGTCAGATGCTCTGATACCAGACGTTGAGATTGAACACGCCTTGCAAGCATTCTGACACCGTGTCTAAAACTGATCGTAGTAGAAACTTAGGTCAATCTACCTGAGATAACCAACCACCATCTAACGAACACCAAGCACAAATAAAGATAATGTATACAACGATGTATATGGTGGTGACTACGTCACCTAGATAAATCACAATCTATATAACTCAGGTAAAATTACAAGATTGACAAAAATCAATATTGAACCATTTTTTCTAATAGGTTCAACCCCCTCACCACACTCAAGAAGAAAAGACAGAGATTACAATAAAATGACTCACCCTACCTGTAGTGATCTCCCTGAATGAAGTTTATGACTCCTTGATCAGATCTCATTTTTCTTTTGTCTTGGATGGCAAAACCTAAGAGCAAAGTATGGATTTTTGCTTAGATCTCCTGTGGACAAACACCATGAATCTCTACTTTATGCTCTATCTTTGTGCCTCTACCCTCAACCCATATATATAGTTGAGAAACCTTATTTTAGGTCCAAGAATTCCTAAATAGAAAATGCTAAAATATAAAACTCATTACCTAAAATAGTTAGCACCAATTATGGAAGTTCAAATCTGGTCAAATTAAATATTTGATACAGATTTATAAATCTAATCAAATCAAATATTTAATATATATTTCAAATTCGCATCAAATCAAATCTTTGACCATATTTGGGCTCTAAAATTTGTTGTTATCAAATTTAGACTGGACCCAACAGCCCCCGCTCGATCATGGCTACCAGAGGACTCACTAGTTGTAGAGAGAGAGAGAGAGTTGACCCATCGGTGGGTTGGTATAGGCTCCAGCCCACCAATTATTTTCATCATTAGTTTATCTAATGGAGGAAATACCCTTACATGTTGATCGTCATCATTAGATTATCATGTCAGTATAGATAATTTAAGATAATTGATGAAGCCTTCATCATTAGATTATCTCATGTGAGGAGGAGAAGGACCCCAAATGGAGGAAATACCCTCATCATGTTTATATATCTTCATCATTAGATTATCATGTCAGTATAGATAATTTAAGATAATTCATGAACCCTTCATCATTAGACTATCTTCATCAACGAACAAAACTGACATTGCGTGAGCATTGGACTTGTGAAACAACAACCGAAGGAGGAGCTACAGCAACAGTGTCAAGTCCCACCGTCGACACTTTCCTTGTCGTCCGAACCTCCGCATCCTCGACAAATTTTGCCACATCGCGGATCCTCTGTTGATGGTAAAAGATGGTACCAAATGCTCTTAGTGTTCAAATTTATGCCTAAAAGAGGGCAAATTCTAAAGGCACTCTAACAATTACTTAGGACAACCCATTACTTCAGGACAGTCCATATTTTTATAACTTTTACTTAGGATAGCCTAAAATTTACTCAGGACAGCTCATCCCCCCACCCCTACCCCCACCTCCAAACCTTCCCAAAATCTTTCATTCTAAATTTTTACTCTCTCTCTTCAAATTTTCAAACTCCCAAACCCTAATCCTAACCCTAACCCTAACCGCCGGATGAGGAGGAGGAGGCAGCGGCGGGGGAGGAGGCGCCCGCGCGGGGGCGGGGGCGGCGGCGAGGCGTAGGCGCACGTGCTCGCCTCCGCTGTTGTTGTTGTTGATGCTGCCACCGCCACCGCTGGCCCGCGCCCGCTCGCGTGCACACGCCTCCGCCCGCGCAGCCCCCCGCGAGCGAGTGCCTCCACCGTGCGCCGCCCTCACGCGCGCGTGCTCCTACGCCTCGCGCCGCCCCCAAGCGCGCGCCTCTGCCCCTCGCCGCCTCTACTCGCCGCCGCCCCTGCTGTTGCTGTTGCTGCTGCTTCTTCTTCTTCTTCTTTTATGCCTCTTCTTTAGACTATAAACAAAATTGACAATCCTTTCAATAGAAAGGAATCAATTTTTTTTACAGTTCTAATTATTTAGGACTGTCACAATGTTGACAGTCATTTCAATTGGAAGGACTGTCAACATTGTGACAATCCTGAAAAAAATTTGGGCTACAAAATAAAAGTCATAGGATTTTATATGAGAATTTGGGCTGTCCTCAAGCAAAGAAATTGGATGGCAAACTTATAAATAAACTGGAAAAAATTGGAATATCCTAAGCAATTTATGTAGTGCCTATGGAATTTGCCCTAAAAGAGTCTACATGGTAAGCTAAATATTTTTTTTCATGTTTTTTTTTTTTAGTATGTTGGACACGGTTCTACATTGGTCAGACACGGTACGGTGTGGATGCAATGAGATATGGACATGACGATACTGACACACTATTTATTTATTTTTTAAAATTAGGACATTTTAAGTTCAGCTCGGAGTAAATTAAAATCTTGACTCCGCCCTTTAAGAGAGAGGGGGTCTGTGTTAGGGTTATAGTTTGCTTTTAATTAGGAGAAATTATGAAATTATAATCAGGTTAAAAAATTAGGGTTTTTCAATATGGAAAAGGGTGAAATTAGGATTAGGTTTTGCAAATAAGAGGAAGTTAAAATTGGGGTTAGGTTTTGCAAATAGAGAGGAAGTTGATAAAATAAGGATTTGTACAGAGGGTCAAAGTTGTCTTTTGACACAATGTGCGTGTAAGCGGAATTGTTTTTATTTCCTTGGAAATTTAGGCTGCAAAATCTATATTACTATGTTTGGTTTTGGCTATAAAATTTATACTCAAAATTTTTGAATGCCCAAAAAACAATATTTTCATGAATTATGAAAAATATATTCCCCTCAAAATAGGTGGATATATGAGTTTCTCATGGGAATATATCGTACCTAGCTTAAGTTCAGGTCCGAGTCCAGTTGTGTCCGGGTTCAGATCGGGTCGAGTTGGATTGAGTTCTCTTCCGGTCAGTTGGGTTCAGGTCGGAGTCGGTAGAAATTGTTAATAAATAGAGTTCGGTCAAGTTTGGCCGGTGTTCAGGTCAGGTCAGATTGGATCGGATTCGGGTTAGGTTCAGGTCATAGTTCTTAAAAGCTAATTAATAAGTAAACAAATTATGATACCAATAGAAATTGAACCATATTCTTTGAATATTAGTCTATCATTTTAACCAACTATACTATAAAAAGTTACAAATAAAGAGCAACAACTATTAACTATATTTAATCATCAAAATTGTTACATTTTTTTTTGTGAATAATATATTTCTTAAAATATTTATATATTCACCTAACATGAAAATATAATTCCTTTTAAATTTAATTTCAAGGGATTTGATTTTCAGGAATATAAAAATGTTGATACAGATATAGTATTCCTCGTAAGAAATGCAACCTTAGTGCAACCCTCAACTGCAAAATTATGGCAGTTTAGACTTTTAAGTGCAAAGTAAAAGCTTAGAAGTATTAGTACATGGTATTTAACTTCAAAAATTGTATAGTTCAAGCTATTTAAGTACAAATTAGAGGTTGCATCAACATAGGGATTTGGCACATTTAGAAAACTTAGGAGACACATATTTCATACACTAGATATTAATAATATTATATTTATGCATGTATCTAGATAACTATGTTAGGAGAAATATTTTTGGTACAACCACGACCAAATCTCGAATATGAACAAAGATACGTTTCTTTGAAAGAGTATCTATCAACATATGGTTTAATATGGAGTCTAGGCTTTCTAAAAAGCATTGGGATTGTCATTCCTAACTCTTTAGAGAGGGATGTGTCAAGTGTTGGAAAACAATTTCATATAAAAACACTAACCTCTTCGTGGACTCTTTATAGTTTTTTGGAACTTTGAGAGTGCTTATTGCTTGCATAAATTTAAACTGCAATTCGAAAAGGTTGGTCCACCTAAATGTCAACCTACATTTTATGGGATGAACGTCCTATACAAATAGCTACCTTAACTAAAAATTTGGAACAATAGTTATCTTAACTATTAATTTGGTACAAACATAGAGAGTTGACGTTCATGATGATGATAAAATATTGCAGCATTAGTCTATGTGAACATGTTATAAAGATTCATCCTTCCTCAGGTCATGCTCTGCCACGAAATTGTAACTTCTACTTCTTCGGCAGTAACTTCTTCCTCGGCAGTTGGGAGGTCGTCATGACCATCTTATCTTCATGGCCTTGTTCTCTTATCTTCATGGCCTTGTTCTGGGGCAAAAGTTTATCCATGACACCATGGGGCAAAAGTTCATCCATGACACCAAAACCAAAGCGAATAAAGAAAACCTATTTGCATTAAAGCCTAAAACCACATTGCATTTTCAAACTGGAATAATGTATTGCTAATGTATTGCTACTATTGTATAACACTGTCGCTGTCACAAGTTCAAGCTTTCCCCACAAGAAGCCACGTCACAAGTTCAAGCTTTCCACACAAGAAATTAAATACAAATTGAAAACTACTGTGAGCTAAGCTCAGAATAAGAGAATTTATTGTTACAGTTTAAAACTCAGTACTGTGGTAAGTAGCTACATTTGAAGAAAGGGCTGCAGTACACGATACGACTGACAACTAGATTGAAGCATTCAGGATAGCTGAGTAGCTGCCAAACTTTTTCAATAGTCGTCACCTCTTGAGATAACCTCTTTACAGGTAGGTCGAAGTAAGATGGTGTGCTCAAACTGAGAAACATAGCTACCCTTTATGTCACACAAGGGAGGGTATGACTGCAAATGAGTAAAAAATGGAAAAGTACACTATCAATAGAAATCTTGAAGGAAAAAAAAATAAACGAACATTGTCAAGTCCATGCATAAGTAATATAGCATAGCATGATCATATTCCCGAAATGTATCTACAATGATATGGAAAGAACTATATGTAGCTAATGTTGTTCTACAATCAATTAGATTTTACGAAACATCTGCAGCTTTTTTTCTCAAAAAGATGATATTCAATCAATTCAATTATACAGTATCTATACATCAATTCAAATGCACAAAGATAAATTCATCAATGAAGGCAGGTCCAGAGAGTTATTTGGCAAACATCTTGTACACTCAGATATAAATAGCAAGGTTAGGTATTACATAGCAGTACATCTCTGTATCATAAAAAGATAAGCTCCAGTTAAGATACTTACCATAAGAGTTGACAGGAAAAATATGAAGCAGTATATCAATTTTATGCACTCATCAGTCGTCAAATCAAACGGTACCACCCCATCATAAGAGCCTGAAATGTATCTTCTCCTTCACTTCAAAACCATGAAGTGATAACCCTTGGAGAATTTACCATCAGTAACGATCTCTATACAGGATTTGGAAGCTAGATATTTTTAAACTACAATACAAAGTTTCGAGTAGGAAACAGATAAATTTGCCAACGTTCTGAAATTCATATTCCTTTTGGACACAGAACACATATAAACACCTATGTTGCAGGGACATGGCAGAATGATGTTTATATCTGTAATTATGTATTGTGTCTTGTATCTGTGGCCAGTATTCTCATTCCTACAACGTTGGCAACTACTTTTGTACCTATTTAAAGAATGCTTGCATACTGTATCCGTATCGTGGCCGATAAGAACAAAAAAAGTGAATTCCTTGTGAAAATTGGTCAAGTTCCAGGTGGGTAAATAAACTATCAAATATTGTATTAGTGGGGAAAAAAGCTTGCAAATCAGAATGATGGATAACAAGGGTGATAGTAGGCTAAATCAGATTGTTGATATTTAATAAAACAATAATGTCCATATTATGTCGATCAAGTAACAATCAGCAGTATGTGTGAAAGCTAGCTGTAGGGAACCATCACTAGTGAATCTTACATTGCAGTGATACTTAAGCGTAAGGCTATAGCAGAGATCAAGTTCAAAAAGTTCTATATAAACATATACATGAATAAACAAGAGTAGAGGGAAACCATCACAATTCATAGTAGCCATAGATTCGCAGGACCATAATGCCTAGGTAATAGTTTGTGCTCCCTACTTATTAGTCATTATTCACATTTTTTATAAGTGTGTAGTACGTTATCATACAAGACTTTAATAGAGTGGAAATGTATCTTTTACACCTTGCGAATAATCCTTTCTTGAACAAGCTTTTCACTAATCTCTTAACAGATTTGTTATTTAAAGGGCTTACCATATGATAGGATCCAAGTTAGTTCCAAAGATATATTAGTGTGTTTTGTTAATTGGATCCAGGTTTACTTATGTGGCTTAGGAATGGATACGTTTTTCTGGTTGATCTAGTTTTTTTTTGGGGGGTTGATCTACCATACCTTTCCCTTTCCCTCGCTCGAACCTAGGACCTCCTCGTTATCCCTCACCAGCCTATCGACTGGGCCGTCCCCTGGTGACTGTGATGGTACCATACTGGAACGATTTACTTAAGAACCCATGATACTAATGGCATTAATTTAATTTACAAAATAAATCACTTTCACCAAGTGATATAGGTAACACTAGACCAACTGTTGGGAACCAGACATTTAATTCAAGTCTATATGCACACTTTGGTTACAAGCCTATATGCACTTTGATTTCAAGTCTATATTTTATAGCACCATTCAATGATCTATATGTACACTTTGGTTACAAACCTATATGCACTTTGATTTCAAGTCTATATTTTATAGCAACATTCAAGGATGTAAAGTTCCCATTTTACCTGTTGTGTAACCATGGAGGAAAAAACTACCCTGATTGGCAAAGAGAATGTGCAAATAAGTTTGAATGGGCCTATGGCCTTTTTCATTTCTAAAAGGGGTTTAAATCAAACGCTTTAATTTCAGTTACGAGTAATATTTTGGACCAATCTGTTACGATCCGACACGTAAAACTGTCCAATTTTAAAGAACTACCATGACCCTGACGGTGGGGATGCAGTCGACCACATGATGGCTTTCGTTTAGCGACACAGTGACCGATCATGGAGGAGTATGTAGAGGAGGAAAGATGAGCTGGCGGACCTCAAAGGAAAGGAGTACAGGTAATGTGGGAAGGAGGAGAAGTAGGAAGCGGAAGCGGCCACAAGAAGGCCTTCCCATGTGCAGAGGCTGGGTCTAGCCGGGGGCATGGCTTCACGGGCCTGATCTGGTTTGGAGAAGATGCTTTTGAGGAAGAAGAAAGAAAGTAGTTTTCTTGTATGTGTTTTCTGTTTATGATAAAGCACATGCTTTATGCACGTTTTCTCCCTATCCTCTTTATTTGTCGTGTTTTAAATTTCCTTCAAGTTTTGCAACAATGGACTGGAGTCCAAATAATAGAAAAAATGGTTATTTATCAACCAAAAATTGCTTAGGGTAGAAAAGAGCAGGTTTTTGAAATCGCTGGAAATGTTGCCTTCAACAGGAAAGACACCTGCTCAATTTTGGAAGAATCAGCAGCCAAGTCTTCATGTAAATGTAATAAATTAGATACTATCCAACTATCAATATAGGCTCCATATCCTTCTTCAGTAACAAGCTTTTGTACCCATACAACAGTAGGTGCTTGTGTACTGACTTGTAATTAATAGTGTTAAACAACAATTAGTTGTTGAATGAGAAGTGTTCTCTTCATTACTATATCTTCCTAAAAAGTGATATATTTTTCCTCCCTGGAGACAGGATCATCAAGAAACAAAGTGATCATGAACTTTATGAATCCCCTATTATTTGTCTGTTACAAATTGGGATGGCCAAGGAAGCATCGCGGATGTTAGTTTCACAGGAAGTTACCCTCGTTTCATATCATCCTTTTGAGTTTATGCTTCTCGTCGTGATATCATCCTTTTGAGGTTATGCTTCTCGTTGTGATGCTTATATCAGTACAAGATTCCACAAATATAAGTTGTAGAAAATAATTCAGGAGAAAGAACCATGGATTAATCATACATAGAGTTGAATAATACATAATTGTTTTCAACCTTGTAATACAGTTCGTTTAATTATCTAGCATAAGCAGAATACCTAAAGCATAGTCATAATTATTCTATGTATATGAAATATACTACTAGTCATAAATCAGTATCACATCTAAATATAGTACAATTTAATGTCTCATAGAATAGATAAAGGAATGTAGACTTGACCATACATACCTGAACAATACCAAATTCACACAGGTTCTTTAAAGCCATCAAATACTTTGATTCTCCAATGCGATCCAAATATCGTCGACAAAATGCCAATGTTGAAAAATGCTTATTGATTGTAGTTAATAGTTGCTTCGCGCTGGCTAATCTTAGTGGTATGTGTTTAACACCAAAATTTTTCATATAATGGCTACATTCAAGGTCCTCTCTAACATAACCTTTACCTACAAAACAAAACAAAACAAAAACAAATGAAGTCCATAACATTATTGAGAGAATCCATCAATTACAGCTTCTCCATATTAACTTTGTGCAGATGGTCAGAAACATATTCTGTCCAAAAGTCTAACCTATTAAACACCATATAAACTATATTAACTTATTTCGGGAAGGAAGCTCCCAGGATATTCTTACAAAAAGGATGTGAATGTCAAATTCCAATAGCCAATTTACCTGTTGAAGCAAAAGTCTCAATTGCAAAAAATTCACCCTCCTCCATTTTTGTCTGCTCTCCACCTTTTACGATAGGAACAGATTTCCCAGCATGAATCTGATATGGCCCAATGCTATGTCCATTCAAATTACGAACACTTTTGACTACAACACAAACAGATTTGGTTAGCAGAAAAGCATAACTAAATTTGATGTATATCAAAGCATTTTATAGAGCCAATAGATTTTGTGTTTCTTGATAGAATTTCCAAACGAATCAACTAGCCACTTAATAATTCTGTGAATTTGGATGCTTTTCCATAAGAAAAGTTTAAACGAGCACTATAACAGACCAATGCTGTTCAAATATCTCAATGCATTTGAATATGCATAGCAATATCAAGTTATAAAGCAGTAATTCAGGAAAGTATTATTTAAACAAAGATACAAAAATAACTTTGGACAAGTCTGTCAACTTGCTACAAAGAAAACAAACCTTGAAACACTTTTCCGTTGATTTCAACCTCGTAAGATTCCATGACCTCCTGGATAGCAGCTCCAACATCACAGAGTCGTACATCTATTCCAGATTCCTAAACATGTCAATATAAGCATCAGCATATAATCAAAAGGAGGAAAACATTTGACATCATCAGCAGCACAATAAAAATTAATAGAAGTTTCACAAAATTACTATCACGTTTAACATAAAGCAAGGAACTAGGTTGGCAACAACTTTAAGCTTAATCATGTTCCGTTTTCATATACCTAACACAATCGGATATAACTTTAAACTTGCCTGAGCAGATTGCTTCCCAACTACAAACTACTAAGGTGGACATGATCATATTCACCAATCAATCGGAAATGCAAAACTATGAAAGAATGTACATAGCCTAAGAAAAGCTTTCATTACCTGATGACCCTTTCAGGTAGATTTGATTTGTACAATTACGAACCTTGAGGAATATGTTAGATTCTAAGAAATCCCATTTACAAATGAACTCCTTTAATATCCATTGATGTTCTGAGGATCATCATGTAAACACATTTTACCACGTCATAATAAGTACAAGAAATAAGAATGTTGAATATACTAACTACTTATATATAGTTACACGTACACACGTACCTTGAGGAATTGTTAGATTCTAACAAATCAACTCTGTGTTCTGTATCATCCAATAAATATGGTACACAAACGTTCCAAAAGAAAATGGAAGGGTGTATTGTTTGGGGGAGGAGGGAGAAGGGGTGGGGGGGGGGGGGGGGGGAGTAAATTTTTTGGATGATGCAGTTTCTGTATCATCTCTTTACAAGATGTATCATCCAATACGTAGAATACACTGACATTTAACGGGTTTAAAGTTTCTGTATCATTTCTTTACAATATACTGACATATTAACTTGTTGAAACCAAGGATCGAAATATCGGAATTGGTTTTGGACCCTTCCTATGAGTATTAGTATCAGCTGTTACGACAATTTTCGAATTGGGCTGTTTCGGATCGGAGCGTCAGATTCTTCGGATCAAAGCATCGGGTTCTTCGTTTTGGAAAGCCAAAAATGATTTAAAAAGTCTTTCAAAAGCTAAAAAAATATTTGATACATTTAGACATGATTTTATATATTAGATGTTGTTTCAAAGTTTTAAATGGAAAATATTAACTTGCAATAAATACTATTGTTTATTTATTTGCCTTTAAACATAGTACAACCACAATAATAGTTTTGAATCAATATTGTAAATCTATAGATATAGAATTTTGACAAATGGTAATGGTTATAGTTTATCAATAAGGAATCGTATCGATACTCTTACCATTGTCACTCTTCGACACAAATGAATCATTGTGTCGGCACTATTTTTCATTCTTCTATCTTTTTCGTTCAATTTTTCTTTGCCGAATTGCTATGAAACCCGCCAACGTCGGTATCGATCCATATCAATAGCGGTCTTTTTCATTCAATAAGAAGAAAAAGGAAGGGTCTTTAAAACACCGACTAGTTAACAAAAAAAAACTAATGTGTAAAAGTACACCGACATTTTAATTTCTTTTGTCGACAGACATCAAATTTAGATTGTTGTCGGTCGATTTAACCAAAATCATATAACGATTTTATTTGATGATTTGGATCATTTGGTCAAGACTCAAAACTGACATGTTGGACATGTCAACAATATCTACAACAATATAATATATTATTCCGAATATCACAGGTCTTCATCATGCCATGAGGTCTTAAATTCTTTGATATTTGCCTTAGTGGGAACTCATAGTGAACTGTGTTAAAATGGTTTCAGCAGAGTCTTGGAACATCAATTGATAAATTAGAACCCACAATTTAACTGGTGGATAAATGAACAGCAGCATTTTCCATTAATTAAAAACTCCTAGTGAACTTTAAGGTGCAACAAGGCCATTATA
This sequence comes from Iris macrosiphon, assembly GCA_036927795.1. NCBI lineage: Eukaryota > Viridiplantae > Streptophyta > Magnoliopsida > Asparagales > Iridaceae > Iris > Iris macrosiphon. The sequence goes on from JAYESA010000003.1 coordinate 115,975,673, forward strand.
CCTTACAGAAATAGGTGTGAGCAACTTTAGACATTTTAAGATCTTTTAAGAAATTACTATTTAGTCATGTTTTTAGACTTGTATCTAGACTTTATTAGTTGTCATTTAATAGACTAACCACTTTTCACCCTTCCTAAAGAAGGGCGTGTCATTAGTCATGTATTTAGTTCTTGAGATACCTCAGTTGTCATTTAATAAACTAACCACTTTTCACCCTTCCTAGAGAAGAGCGTGTCATTGCAAATTTACAACAAGGCTCCCAAATATATTTATATGGAAAGGCTGTTTCAGCAACTCAACCCCGCATCCACTAGGATGCAAGCAATAAAGCCTTACTTCCGCGCCCAACCACCTTCGAGCACTAAAAACATGAATTGTTGCTCCGTACTAAAAACATATGAAGTGCACACAAGAACACTCCCTCACACACGCCACTCTCACCTCCTGATAATTTATTTAGTTACTTAACAGCCAAGATTATGTTTTAAATTACGATTCCAGTGTCAAACAGCCAAGCATGCGTGCACAGATCCAAATCAAAATTTTACAAAAGCATCATATCAAGCTTGATTTGCAATGGGACATCCCTCAAGCATCAAGCACGGGTATTTGGTCATTTTATGGTCATGGTTTGTACTTCTGGCAAGGGGCTCATGAGGATGAATTTGCATACTCCCTTGCCAACCATTCTAAGTTCCTAACTAAACTTTACACCCCCAAACTACCATTTTAGTGAGATATGCTACTTAGTTCTCTTCATCTCCTGATAAGAGTATTGAGCCTTGATGTCAGTAGTCTTAGTATATGATGCAACTTCATTGAGACTACAATAAATCAACAAAGATCAAAAGAATTATCGTCTGCCAATTTTGCGTCGTAGATGAGGAACAACCCCCAAAACCCCAACTCCCACCTCCCAAGGGAGAAAAAAGACAATCCTACCACACCCAAATGTTATCAAAAGAGTTGCATATAACTCTATATGCATTGTCAGAAAATAAATTGTAATGACGACCATTTGTTGCATTATCAAGGAACCAAAAGAAAGCACGATGAGATCCAGGGGTAATAAACAGACGAGTCAAAAATACAAACATATAGAAGGAAGAAAAAAGTTAAGACCAAATAAAAGGGGGAAGTGGTAGGCTAGAGGCCGGATTGGGATTTAGACCATATCCATTAGAGGCACACTTAAAGTTTCAACAATTGTTGACCACAGAAAGACGTGGGAAAAATATGAATTGTATCACAAGCTTAATCCTAAATGACTCACCACATGCATGCAGGAGATACTCATTGCCATCATATTTATATAGAAAAGAATCTCAACTGGCCATGCTTAAAAAACAGCTCTAGATTGATCAATAAATATGCAAGAACAATGTGGAAAGAAAACCTTTATTCCAGTATTTGTAGCCTCCCTTGAAGCCTCAAGCAATGGATTAAACATTGGATTGAATGCCATAGTGAAAGCACAATCAATTATATGTCCTGAAATGATAATAAGGCATCATATCTGTAAAAATTAAACTAGAAAACTAACGGTACAAAATTAGAAACCAAAGAACTTTGTACACATTACCATCAACTTGAGTGCCAAAATCCAACTTCATCACATCATCATACTGCAATACAGTTTTATCACCTGAATTTGGTGTCCAATGAGCTGCAACCCTAATAAGTGGGAGATTAATTGGTAGATAATGTGTGGCAACAATTTTGCGTAAAATTAAAATAGCACAAATAAGCTTACCAATTTAAGGAGCATCCTGTCGGAAATGCAATGCCTGCTTGAAGACCATTCTCTTTAATCAGTTTTCGAACTGTATTTTCCAAGGTCTCACACATGTCTATCATTAACATTCCAGGCTTGATAAGACCTCTCATATACTTCCGCACCTAAACAATAATTAATTAACAAAATTTGAAGAGTTACATAGTAGAAGAATGACAGATCTTACAAGGTAATCAAGTTAAGGTGTCAACAGAACAAAATATTAACAAGACACTTAACAGGTAATGTACATTAGAGTATTGTAATGAATCTAACCTGTCTATGAACTTCAGCTGCTCGGCGAACTGCATTATACATGGGCTTCTCCAGACGCTCCAGCTCCCTCTTTTCTTCAGATGTTAATCTCCATAGATTACTGTTTAAAAACTTTCCAAAATTAGCAAACATGTCAGGAAATACAAAGCTAAAAATCAAAAATTACATAACAGATGTAACTTGTGTCTTTCATACTTGTTAGAATTAGAACTCAAGAAATGAAGTATGTCATACATGTATCCATCGGGAAAGCTAAATAAAGTCTTCTTTTTTTTTTCTTAATCCCCTTTGTTCCACTATTCTTTTTGGTTAAACACCAATATATATGCTGCATCACCCGATATGGAGACGTCCCAGGATGCAAAAAACAAGGTGTACCGTTTGGTCCATTATTCTTCCATGTTAATCACCAATATATATGCAACCTACCCCATATATTACCTACCCCATATATATATAGAGGTTGTTTATGTGACTCGAACCTGCATCCTCCAGGATGCAAGCAACAAGCCATACCGCCGCACCAGACAACGACCTCTACATCTTCACCCTCCATAGACCATGCGTAAGTGGAAGCCTTGTGCACTAAGATGCCTTTTTGTTCCACTATTCGTTTTCGTTAAGATTCTCCCTAACTTACATGAACTCATGAGCAATAAGGGAATTCCTACCCTAACCTTGTCACTTCTGAATCCTTAACTACATTGCCAAGAGTAAAGTAGCTGAAAAGCTTTATTTGTTACTTATTACTAAAGAATAATGCTACAGGTGATTTTACTTACTCATCCTTATATTGTTGGGTTTCTCCCTCCGGGAACTCCCCAGAAGGAAATAGTTCATCAACAGGAATTGATGGTGGATCCGTCTGCACAGGAGATTCTTTCTTTTTCCTGTACACATGAGCAAACAACCAAAATTAGGCAGATGTCAATTTTATGCTTGTGATATAAACCACAACTCTCAAGTCAAAGACACTCACTTAGTTCTGTTTTTCTTCTTCTTCTTTTTTGCGGATTCTAGGGAACAATTATATAACAGCAAGTATTAGAAAGAAGAGAATTATAGTTCTGTAACAGTTCATCCTACCATCTCAATAGGATATGCAAACAAGTATCTAATTAATATGATAAATAATACAACATTGTACTCGGGTGGGGGTGGAAAATTTTCCCTTGGTCATTAAACTAACTCTCCCCTCCCTCCCAGATGAAGCAATCATGAAAGGAAAGAAGGCTGGTAAGCGAATAGGGTTATTGTTTCAGCCTGTTAGCGCTGTGAGAATCTGAGGTACAAGTAGGAATGATTTAGCTGGTGGTTCCTCAGTGATGGATGCTGTAGGCGACTGGCCTTACTGGCAGATCCTAGAAGTAGTTTCTAATTGGTCACATAAATGGCAAGAGAAATGCCAGATGTTAACCATGGGTGGAGAAAGGTGGCTATGAGAAGAGACCGGAATGGCAGAGAAAAGGTAAAAATAGAAATAACAATAGAAACAACTCAATCAAACATTGTATATTATAGGGCTATTTGATATTATCCCCCTCTTAGATTAGGTATATTGATATTACCCCATGTTAGATTAAAAGTTGAGAATACCCCCCCCCCCCCCCCCCCCCCTTGAAAGTGTTGTTAAAAACTCTTTAATGACACTTTCAAAACTCATTAACGACACTTTCAGGAAGGTATTCTCAACTTTTAATCTAACAGGGGGTAATATCAATATACATAATCTAAGAGGGAGGTAATATCAGATAGCCCTATATTATAATGTCAAAATCATTTGTTCTCAAAGGGGACCCCAATTCATTGTATATATCAAATAAATAAGAGATATCTCCCATCTCTACCTTCAATTTCCTACCAAAGCTTTGCTACTGGTCCTTATTATATATGTTATAACTTACTCAACCTTTTCTACTGGTACTTGTCATATATATTATATCTTCTTTATCGTTCCTGTGGTGAAATAAGGACATCTCCACAGATTTAATTCAAAAAGGGAAATTGGAAACATTTTCCATGAACAACCAATATCATCCCAGTCAGGTTACGAAAGGATAATCTGTACAATAATGAGTGTTGCATCCTGAAATCCATAACAGAATGTACAATTATGAGATATGGAACTGAAACCTGGTTGTCCATCTAAGGCTGGACCATCTGCTTGGCCCTCTTCTTCATCATCTTGCACAGAAGGCTGAGCGGTGGACGCCTGCCCATTGCTAGCCGCATCTCCAGGTCCTTTGGAAGAAACTTTGGGATTTACTTTGGGATTTACTGACTTAGCCTTTTCTGCAACTTCCTGGACTCATGATGTGTACTACGTTTAGAAAGATTCAAGCATAGCAGATATAGGCAAAGAATGCAACACGACACAATGTTTGTCTTGTCCTAGCGTACATGCCCAAAGCGACCTGGACGCTGCATCAGTGATCAAGAAATGACGTGCACAAAACCACGGGTTCGTTCTTATTGGTGTCTTTGTGCATCAGTGACCAAGAAATGACGTTCTTATTGGTGTCTTTGTGCATTATGTTTCTTTATCAGCGTAATCCAAATAATAATCTCAAAGCATGGATCGGCAATTACTAAATATATACCTTCTAACAACAATCCTATCATCATGACAAAAGGGCCATCTGCCTTCAACATCATTCTAATACTTATTTCCGACCAAGATAACTACTGTGTCGTACATGTACCGGACATGACACATACAAAGTAAATGAGTGAGGCGTCCGTATCGGCGTGTTCATAACGTGTCTGATTTTATTCTTGATCATATTAGGGAATCACTGGTAACATTTTCTACGATATTCCAATCAAGAATGCCTCACCTGGTCCTTGGCCCCTTCTTGTTGCTCAATAAGCAGTCCTTCCAAATCAGAGGCAGCCTTGTCAACTCTGTCAGCATCTTTTCCGCCCATCTCCACTTTCGGGGATCTATCGTAGAGAAAAAAAGAACAAAAAAGAATAGCACTGTGAGATATGTACGTTACTTTGCTCATTTCTGACTGGATAAATGTGACACTTGTTGAAGACTTGGAGGAACCTAGAAGACTTAGAATGGACTTTATTCAAATGTACAAATGTATTATTTATTTTGGATGGTTGTACTTATGGATACTGTACATATGATGCTGCCTTTAGTTTCACCGGTTTTGTTCCCGGATCACTTGTAGAAGACATGTAATAAAGGTAATAGTGAATTGTGGTAATTGTTTATAATGGAAGAAGCATCTATATAGCCGTGATGAGTTGATCAAACATTTATACATCGGAGATTATTGAGGTCTACACAGCTGACTACCGCTGTCAATGACAGCATAGACTAGACATGTCCGGCCCGTACCCGATTATTCGGTAGCGGGATGTGACATGTTTTTAGGCGATCTATCGTAGAGAAAAGGAAAAAAAAAAGAACAAATGATCTCGTATTTATGATGATGGTGATCAGAGATCGAAAGACAAATATTATGATCACGTAGAGGAGGAGGACTCACCGGAGAATCGTCGCCGCCGCTGATGCCGCCGCTAGGATTCGATGGCAACAATGAGAGTCGTAGAGGAATCGTGGACTGGACTGGAAATATGGACGGAATCGGTTGGGAAAGAGGGTTTTATGACCTATTAATGGGTTAGGGTCACTCGTTTTCGCGGGCCCCGGGCCAGGAGAACATAATATATATATATATATATAAGAGTTTTTTTTTTTTTTTTTTGGCTTTCCGGCATAACGTTCGTAATACTCCTCCATGGTTGAAATAATACTCCCCCGTGATTCGATCCACGACCTTCTGCCACCCAGCCGCGGACTTATACCTCTCATCGGTAACCACAAGAGTCACTCGAGTTCGGTAATGTAGTGTTTGTTATTCTGGTAATCGAACTTCTTCTTTTTTTGTCGAAATTGTGCATGAGCTTTACATTTTGGTTCAATTAGTGCATGAAGTAAATTTCATTGGTATTTTTTGATAAAAATCGATAAAAATAGACATGTGATGGTCACGTGCTCTATTTTTAATTGTTCTTTTCTCAAATTTTTGGTTTTGGATTATCATTTTCAGAAGAATATTAGTGTTAGAAGAAAATTGTTTGGATAAAAATAGTTAAAAATAGTAGTCCAAAATCAAAAACTTAACAAAATAACCATTAAAATATGACACGTGACCATCGCATGTCTATTTTTATCGATTTTCATCCAAAAATACCAACAAAAATTATTCCATGCACTAATTGAGCCAAAATACAAAGCCCATGCATAATTTTGGCAAAAAAAAAAAAAAATTGATCACAAAACGTCAAACACTACATTTCTCATGTACCATTTCGACAATTAACTCTAGATAAAATGACATGCTATAAAAAAATCATGGCCTGCCCATTAGGACTGTCAAAAAACAGTCATATTTATTGGAAGGAATCTTTTTGACAGTCTTAAAAATATAGTACGGTCAAAATTTTTAAAAAAATTGATAGTACTAAAGATTTATGACTGTCAATTTTTTTACAGTTCTACCAATTTGAAGGAATCAAAAAATGTTGGCAATCCTAAAATTAGTCTGTCATGAGTAACTTTGTGATGTGCCTTTAGAATTAATCAAAATAATATATGCTACTATTATCAAATAATATATATATATATATATATATATATATATATATATATATATATATATATATATGGAGCTTAGTGGCTCGTCCCGTGCCTCCCGTGCTGGGGTGTCCTCTCGTTCCCAACGGATTACGGCATTGGGATGATATTCTATTTTTATTGGTCCACATGTGCATGGCTCGTGTAGGAATTATAAGAACTATTGCTTATATTCCGTTTACCATATATATATATATATATATATATATATATATATATATATATATATATATTGTAAGCCCCCTGATTTTCAGTAGTTATTAATTTGGTTTTTCACAATTTTTCGTAATTTACTGGGATTTTTTCTGTAATTAAAACCTAGGTGTTTTGCAATTAAATAAATTTTAATTGCTATTAATTAATATTAACATATTATAGAAATAATATTTTATGGTGTAAAATGGAAAACCGGACATATGGTAATTTTCTGCGTATTTATTGGACCCCGGAAACGCGTTTAAAGCCCTGAAAACCGATGCAGAATTAAACCGAATTAAACCGTGCCAAACTTTCGACATCCCCATGAGAGCCGAAGCCAAGCCCAAGGAGCGTTGACCCAGCCCAAATCTTAGGTCAAACCCTAGTCCAATTTTTGTATGTATAAATACATAATTTTCTAAGTTTTTCTCCACAAATAAAAAGAAAAAAAATAAAAGAAAAATCCCTAATCCCTAATTACAAAAACCTAACCCTAACCCTAACCCTGGCCGCTCCCCTCCACAGCCCCTAGCCCCGCCGTGCTCCTCCCCGAAACCCTAGCTCAGCCCCTTCTCCCCCACGTTCTGCCTGTGCCCGAGCCCGCCGTTCCCTCCGGCCAAGTCGCCGGCAGCCCGCTCCTCCCCGTTCGCGCCCCTCGGTCCACGACTCCGGCCGCTCCGCCCTAGCCCAGCCCTCTCGTCGCCCGAGCCCGACACCTTTTCCTCCTGCTCCGCCGTGCCCGACACCGGCAGCAACCCCCTAAACCCTAGACTCCGCCGCCGGCACCCTCCTCTCCTCTAGGCCGCCCCCGAGCTCCACCACCTACTCCTCCTCCCTCCGCTCTCAGCACTCTCCCCAACCAGCGGCCTCCCATCTCCGCCCGACTCCACCCTCCATCATCCTCCTCTCCGGTCAGCCCCAATCCGTCGCAGCCTCGCCGTGCAACGCCGTCGGTCGACGCCCCGCCACCCGACGACAACCTCCTCCTCCTCCTCCTTTCCCGCACCAGCAGGCCAGCGCTCCGCCTGAGTCCGCCACCTCCAGCGCCTTGCCTCATCTCCTCCGACGAGCGTCGCCTGAGCCGCCCGTAGCCCGACCTCGCCGACCCCGTGCCCAGCTCCCTCCGGCCAAACCCTCGCCGCCTGAACCCTAACCCTAACCTAGACGGACACCGCCTGGACGCAGGACACGAAGCAGGACACTCGGACACGAAGAATCAGTCTTCACGGAGCCCTGTTCAGGTACCCGTTTCTCTCTGCTCGTTTATCCGTTTTCGATTCTGTCAGTTGCGTCGCGTAGACCGCATGACCCCCTCGATGCCCGTGCAAACCGCTCGGTGCATCGCGTCCTGTGGTGATCGCATATCGCGATCCAAAAACAGGAAAAACAACGCCCTGTTTTACCCCGGAACTGAGTGCGCCCCCCAAACGGGATGACTTGGTCGCACACGGACTTTACCGAAACGTGCGCGTCGTTGATACGGACGTGTGGATTTCGCAGAAGTTGATTTGGATATGCGTGCACACCGGAATCAACGCGTATCCGCGGACACCATCCCGTATCCGTCCTTTCTGGAATACGCTGTAACTTTGTGTACACACGTCGGATCGAGACGAAACTTGTGCCATCGGACTCGTAGCAATACGCTGGTCCTGTGACCCAAGTTTGGTTTGATTCTGAGAACGTTGATAAAATCGCGTATCGTGGGCCCCATAGGCTCCACTTGACGGGCGATTTTGTGATCGGCTCATCGGAATCCAATTCTGGAAGTTCCATTGGGTTCGTATCATTGCTCCTGACTTGTCGACACTAAGTTTAACGGATTTGGAGACCTTTGACCCTGACACGCTTTTCGGTGCAAAGTGGCCCACATATGGACCCCGCTTTGGCCCGGAAATATCATTTTTGCCTCTGTGTCCAAATTGGACTTAAGGACAGGCGTTTCTAGCTATTTGATATTTTCTGAATCTAATGGTGATATTTATTTCAGCAACCGGAGTAGTACCTGCAGATCACACTGAGACCAGAGCTACAGTTGGAGCCAGGACCCCAGGCAAGTGTACCTTGCCAAACATGCAGCTTTGCTACTTATTTCCTTGACTTAGTTATACATCAGTGGACAAGTATACCTTGCCAACTTTACATTTCTTGTTGCATTTTCCTTGATTCATTATATTGTTGTGTATGCTTGACCTAGGACCGTGTGATGTACTTAGCGTCCGATTATTAGTCGGGTGCCAACACCGTACGCAGTGTTGTGTATTGTCATCTAGAGATGGACATTCGTGACCCCTTTGCATTCTCGTACTTGTCTTATCAAGTACACTATAACCCAGGATACTTGACACTATTCATGGACAGGATCTTTCTGAGATATTCATGGTGATTCTGTATAGGATACAGACTTTATGACATTGACATAATATTCCTAGATACTACTATGACTTCTGCATTAGATATGATTGTGCGTGACATAGACATGAGGTATCGTGGACATGAGACGTATGGTTACATTGGGTGGGGAGAGACACACAGGCTACAGGCTGACCATATATATACACCCCTATTATTGTGAGGCACAAGACTCTGAAGCCCGAGCTTGGCCCATTACTCATTATTACTGCTACTACCGGCTCCCCGGCACAGAGCTTGTAGCTGCGTCAGCCTGAGTTCTAGTGCTGCTCTCATCTTGCATATCACTTAGCTGGTTATTTTAGTATTCCCTTATTGTTCCATCTATTGCTGGAGAGACCCGCAGGCTACAGGTTGACTATATTATGTCGGCTACTCAGTCTCCCGCTGAGCTAGACCATCTCATGATACCACTACTACCGGCTCCCCTACACAGAGCTTGTAGTTGTTTCAACCTGAGTACCATTGATGTTCTCTCTTGCATTTCACACAGATAATTACATACTTACCCTATTTATTTCATTATTTGCTGCACTGCATTTATTTTGGCATGAGCTTTCTTGTACCTTGCTATGTCCCCTGAGGACCTGGATCCGGATTATGTCCCCAGGATTTACAGACGAGATCTATCCCGAGGTATACGAGACCCCAGCAGGAGCAGATACAAGAGCTGATACAGGAGCTGTACCGACCTTCGAGGACGAGGTCACACCAGAGGACTTCTCCTGAGTATTGGCTTTATATACTCATTTATTTCCATTTCCAGTTCCTTTACATTTCCAGTCTATTGCATTTATGTATCAGACTTGTTCTCGGATTGTTCTCCGAGACACTTTTATTGAGATTTGTTAGTTATTCCTATTTTTATTATTCTGGCATTTGATCTGTGATTATCTGTTGTGGGTGAGATTAGCATAGACTGTGACTTGTATCATTGGACCTACTTATTGTTATATTATAGCTTAAGTATGCCCCGATGGATCCATTAAATTGGGTTTATCCATCGGTGTGTGCTGCTGGCCATTATCATGCGTCCGGTCCCTCGGTATTTTGGGACTGGGGCGTGACATGGTTTTTGTGGTGGCCCATGCAGGTCAACGACTAAATTGTTCGGTTTCAACTTAGGGACCGAGCAAGCCTGCAATAAGAATAGGATAAGTTTTTAGGATCTCATCCACTTGCTTGAAACGTTCTTGATATCTATATATGTTTCGAATTAAATTCTTGACTTGCATCCTACCTTGATTCCTGTACGCCTCTTATAGTTTATTTTGATGCAGAGCAATGGATTCACAAGCACGCGACGAGACTCATCCAGAAACACCACAAGGTGCCGTGATAACCAACGGAGATGAAGTGACACCAGTTGGTGAAGGTCCATCATCACAGCAAGCAAGTCAGCATGCCTCGAGAATCCAGGAAGATGACGTTCCACCATCGACGCAGTTGGCCCCACCGACGCCTACCGTTACACAAGGGCAGGTTATGGACGAACAACAAATATTTTGAATGTTCTACGCGATGATGCAAGCCCATCAGAAGGTTCAGGAAGAAGCTCAGTAGATCCAAGCGGAGAAGTTCATCGATAGATTCAGCTCAGAGTTACGGAAGTTAATCAGCCCCGCTGCAACTACCTTAGACGAGGATGTTCTTACTACAGCAAGACCCATGGAGTGCGACACAAGGATAGGGTCCAGCCAGAAGCGGCCGTATGCATCAGCACCAGACCAAGCACAACAAGAAAGAGTTGCAAAGCGACCACAAATTAATCCACCACCAAGAGCAGCACCCAGAGCCTCATTCCTTCCTACTTGTTACTATTATGGCAAGATAGGCCATATTGAAAAAGAATGCAGACGCAAGTTAGGATTATGCTTGATTTACGGAACCAGTCAACACTTTGCTAGGGACTGTTCTCAGCATCGAGAGAAAGCAGTGATGATTCGTCAACCAGCCACATCAGCACCAGCCGGAGCACCCCAGGAAGAAGTTGGAAAGAGTTCTCCCATGCACCAGCCACCAGAAGCATCTCCGTAAGTACCACATGTCTGTCCATATTGTCGCAGGCGAGGCCACATAAAGAACAAGTGCAGACGCAAAAGGAAATTATGTTTAGCTTGCGGATCCAGCCAGCATTTATTAAAGGAATGCCCCGAACGTCGAGAAAGAGCGCCAATGTCACCAACAGCAACGCCAGCCTCTCCAGCATTGGAAGCACCGCAAACGAGAGTTGAAGGAGTCAGACCACCAGCCCTAGGAGAGAATCAGTCGAGGCCACCCTTGGCACCATAAGCCACACTCTTCCAGCAGGCTCAACAGCAATAGAGGAATCAACTGCAAGAACGTGAACAAGCTCCAGCGATGACTTTGGAAGACGCGCAGACCCATGGAGTAGCTAATGCGCAAAAAATTTCGTAGTTATCTGTTTATAGATTTGTTTTATCTCGTGCCTATTGGTTCGTGACCTCAGCCTTAACCTATGTAGTTTTGGACTGCTAATAATTTATAACCTAGAATGTTTTTATAATTGATAACTGTAGAGAGTATAGAGTCTTTTGTTATTGTGCTTATTTTGTGAACTTGAATTAAGTTGTACCTCCTTTCATCATCATCTAGCGTACTTATGTTCGTTGTACTACCTTGACTTATGCTGCTATATTATAGCCTAGTTTTTGCAAGCCTATTCTTTATCAAGCTTGTTCAGGACATATGTGTTATTGGGCCCTGATCAACCCCACTAATACAATTGTCTATTCAGAATCAATGTATTACGGTCTGATCAACCTTAGTGCATTTGGTTCGCTCTTCGCACGACTACTTCACGTGGATTGAGATATATAGTTGACTAGTATACTTGCCCTCTAGATATGTCTGAGCATATCGTATCAGTTATATAACTGTACTAATACGAGCATACGAACAAAGGATTACCAGAATAGGATTTCAATCCACAATTGTCTTGACAAATCCCATTTGAATTCGTTAAACGCCTTGATCCTGATACTTCTATTCTATTACCTCACCTTTGAACTCTTTATTATTGATCTTCGTCTTCCCTTATTTCGGAAAGACGAAACCTCGTGCTTGGTATAAGTTGGATATATAGACAGTACTAGATATACCCCACAGGCCGGTTGCATTGTTGATGACCCTTTTATATGATTAAGGGCATATCATAGGTGATATGTTTGGTGTTAAAGACTTGAGGATTCAATAACATGATTAAATAAGTTGGGGCATAGCTTTATTAGATGTATAGCCTTAGATTATAGATGGATAAAATCTAAGTTGGGTAGAGACCGCAATGTTCACTTGAGAGGAATCATTTAGACTGTAATCAAGTGAGATTGGATAGAGAGAACCCCACCATATTTTAATTTTGAGGACGAAATTTTTATAAGTTGGGTAGATTGTAAGCCCCCTGATTTTCAGTAGTTATTAATTTGGGTTTTCACAATTTTTCGTAATTTACTGAAATTTTTTCTGTAATTAAAACCTAGGTGTTTTGCAATTAAATAATTTTTAATTACTGTTAATTAATATTAACATATTATGGAAATAATATTTTATGGTGTAAAATAGGAAATCGGACATATGGTAATTTTTTGCGTATTTATTGGACCCCGAAAACGCGTTTAAAGCCCTGAAAACCGATGCAGAATTAAACCGAATTAAACCGTGCCAAACGCCCGACATCCCCATGAGAGCCGAAGCCAAGCCCAAGGAGCGTTGACCCAGCCCAAATCCTAGGTCAAACCCTAGTCCAATTTTTGTATGTATAAATACATAATTTTCTAAGTTTTTCTCCACAAATAAAAAGAAAAAGAAAATAAAAGAAAAATCCTTAATCCCTAATTACAAAAACCTAACCCTAACCATAACCCTGACCGCTCCCCTCCACAGCCCCCTAGCCCCGCCGTGCTCCTCCCAGAAACCCTAGCTCAGCCCCCTCTCCCCCACGTTCTGCATGTGCCCGAGACCGCTGTTCCCTCCGGCCAAGTCGCCGGCAGCCCGCTCCTCCCCGTCCGCGCCCCTCGGTCCACGACTCCAGGCGCTCCGCCCTAGCCCAGCCCTCTCGTCGCCCGAGCCCGACACCTCTTCCTCCTCCTCCGCCGTGCCCGACACCCGCAACAACCCCCTAAACCCTAGACTCCGCCGCCGGCACCCTCCTCTCCGCTATGCCGCCCCCGAGCTCCACCACCTACTCCTCCTCCCTCCGCTCTCAGCACTCTCCCCAACCAGCGGCCTCCCATCTCCGCCCGACTCCACCCTCCATCATCCTCTTCTCCGGTCAGCCCCGATCCGTCGCAGCCTCGCCGTGCAGCACCGTCGGTCGACGCCCCGCCACCCGACGATATCCTCCTCCTCCTTCCCCGCACCAGCAGGCCAGCGCTCCGCCCGAGCCCGCCACCTCCAGCGCCTCGCCTCAGCTCCTCCGACGAGTGTCGCCTGAGCCGCCCGCAGCCCGACCTTGCCGACCCCGTGCCCAGCTCCCTCCGGCCAAACCCTCACCGTCTGAACCCTAACCCTAACCTAGACGGACACTGCCTGGACGCAGGACACGAAGCAGGACACTCGGACACGAAGAATCAGTCTTCACGGAGCCCTGTTCAGGTACCCGTTTCTCTCTGCTCGTTTATCCGTTTTCGATTCCGTTAGTTGCGTCGCGTAGACCGCATGACCCCCTCGATGCCCGTGCAAACCGCTCGGTGCTTCGCGTCCTATGGTGAACGCACACCGCAATCCAAAAATAGGAAAAATAATGCCCTGTTTTACCCCGGAACTAAGTGTGCCCCGCCAAATGGGACGACTTGGTCGCACGCGGACTTTACCGAAACGTGCGCGTCGTTGATACGGACGTGTAAGATTTCACAGAAGTTGATTTGGATGTGCGTGCACACCGAAATCAACGCGTATCCGCGGACACCGCCCCGTATCTGTCCTTTCTGGAACATGCTGTAACTTTGTGTACGCACGTCGGATTGAGACAAAACTTGCGCCATCGGACTCGTAGCAATACGCTGGTCCTGTGACCCAAGTTTGGTTCGATTCTGAGAACGTTGACAAAATCGCGTATCGTGGGCCCCACAGGCTCCACTTGACGGGCGATTTTGTGATCGGCTCATCGGAATCCAATTCTGGAAGTTCCGTTGGGTTCGTATCATCGTTACTGACTTGTCGACACTAAGTTTAACGGATTTGGAGACCTTTGACCCTGACACACTTTTCGGTGCAAAGTGGCCCACATATGGACCCCGCTTTGGCCCGAAAATGTTATTTTTACCCCTGTGTCCAAATTGGACTTAAGGACAGGCGTTTCTAGCTATTTGATATTTTCTGAATCTAATGGTGATATTTATTTCAGCAACCGGAGTAGTACCTACAGTTCACACTGAGACCAGAGCTACAGTTGGAGCCAGGACCCCAAGCAAGTGTACCTTGCCAAACATGCAGCTTTGCTACTTATTTCCTTGACTTAGTTATACATCAGTGGGCAAGTATACCTTGCCAACTTTACATTTCTTGTTGCATTTTCCTTGATTCATTATATTGCTGTGTATGCTTGACCTAGGACCGTGTGATGTACTTAGCGTCCGATTATTAGTCGGGTGCCAACACCGTACGCGGTATTGTGTATTGTCATCTAGAGATGGACATTCGTGACCACTTTGCATTCTCGTACTTGTCTTATCAAGTATACTATAACCCAGGACACTTGACACTATTCATGGACAGGATCTTTCTGAGATATTCATGGTGATTCTGTATAGGATACAGACTTTATGATATTGACATAATATTCCTAGATACTACTATGACTTCTGCATTAGATATGATTGTGCGTGACATGGACATGAGGCATCGTGGACATGAGACGTATGGTTACATTGGGTGGGGAGAGACACACAGGCTACAAGCTGACCATATATATACACCCCTATTATTGTGAGGCACAAGACTCTGAAGCCCGAGCTTGGCCCATTACTCATTATTACTGCTACTACCGGCTTCCCGACACAGAGCTTGTAGCGGCGTCAGCCTGAGTTCTAGTGCTGCTCTCATCTTGCATATCACTTAGCTGGTTATTTTAGTATTCCCTTATTGTTCCATCTATTGCTGGAGAGACCCGCAGGCTACAGGTTGACTATATTATGTCGGCTACTCAGTCTCCCGTTGAGCTAGACCATATCATGATACCACTGCTACCCGGCTCTCCTATACAGAGCTTGTAGTTGTTTCAACCTGAGTACCATTGATGTTCTCTCTTGCATTTCACACAGATGATTACATACTTACCCTATTTATTTCATTATTTGCTGCACTGCATTTATTTTGGCATGAGCTTTCTTGTACCTTGCTATGTCCTCTGGGGACCTGGATCCGGATTATGTCCCCAGGATTTACAGACGAGATCTATCCCGGGGTATACGAGACCGCAGCAGGAGCAGATACAAGAGCTGATACAGGAGCTGTACCGACCTTCGAGGACGAGGTCACACCAGAGGACTTCTCCTGAGTATTGGCTTTATATACTCATTTATTTCCATTTCCAGTTCCTTTGCATTTCCAGTCTATTGCATTTGTGTATCAGACTTGTTCTCGGATTATTCTCCGAGACACTTTTATTGAGATTTGTTAGTTATTCCTATTTGCATTATTCTGGCATTTGATCTGTGATTATCTGTTGTGGATGAGATTAGCATAGACTGTGACTTGTATCATTGGACCTACTTATTGTTATATTCAGCTTAAGTATGCCCCGATGGATCCATTAAATTGGGTTTGTCCATCGGTGTGTGCTGCTGGCCATTATCACGCGTCCAGTCCCTCGGTATTTTGGGACTGGGGCGTGACATATATATATATATATATATATATATATATATATATATATATATATATATATATATATAAAAGGGATATGAGCCATAGGCTCCTATTCCTACATGAGCCAATACACATGTGGACCAATAGGAATGGAGTGTACTAGTACACATGGGCTCCATTCCTATTGGTCCACATGTGTATTGGCTCATGTAGGAATATGAGCCTATGGCTCATATCCCGTCTACCCATATATATATATATATATGAAAAAAATGAGTATGAGCTAATGTACATGTGAAACAATAGGAATTGAGTGTGCTAGTGCACATGGGATGTAGGAATCCATTAATATTGGTCCACATGTGCATGGCTCATATAGGAATATGAACCTATGACTCATATCCAGTTTACCATATATATATATATATATATATATATATATATATAAAAGCAAAATTTATTTTAATTAAATTATGTGAGAACGAAATAAGTTTGGTAAAATTAGGTATATAGATACGTTCCGCCATTGTAGATGGCAAAAAAAATGTAAATATGAAGGTTGTTGGAAGCGTGGCGGGTGGGGGGCCCACGCGCGTGAACTCTGCGAACTTAGTTGGCGGAAATTTGGTAATCCGCCAACTATGTTGGCGAAAATGTGTGCGGGCCACTTTAGGGACAGTTAGGGGGGTTTGGTTGGATTTAGTTTGGTTTGCTTTTATTATTTTTTAAAGTTTGATTTAATGTATTAGTTAATTTGTTATTATCTATTAATTTGTTATCTATATTAATCTGTTATTATCTTTATTAATTTGTTATTATCTATACTAATATTTATTATCAATAATATTTTTTTTTGTTAATAAAGTATTATTTTTTTGTTATTTTTAAAAAAAAGTTGATACCATAACTACAACATACAATTACGGTATCAAATATTTCTTAATTATGGTATAAAATATAATTACGTTATCAAATTTTTAAAAAGATATTATCTAAATAATTTATTTATTAATTATTTTGTTACATCTAATTTAATTAAAATTAATTACGGTATCAAATATTCAAATTATATTTAAACTAAGTATATGATGTTATCTAACTAAATATATATCCAAAATCCTAAAAACATATATGTAACAAGATATTATCTAAATAATTTATTTATTAAAAATTTATATTTAAACTAACTATAGGAAATTATCTAAATAAATTTATTATTATATTATCTAGAGATAATTTATTATTATTTGTACACAACTAAACTGAAGATAATAAATAAATTATTCGTACACAACTAATAATAAATTATCTCTAGATAATAAATAAATTATTTTGTTATATGTAGATAATAAATTATATGTAAATAATATAATAAATAATAATAATAATAATAATAATAATAGTAATAATGAAATTATTTAGATAATTTCTTGTAGTTAGTTTAAATATAATTTTTTAATAAATAAATTATTTAGATAATATCTTGTTACATATATGTTTTTAGAATTTTGGATACATATTTCGAATATTTGATATCGTAATTAATTTTAATTAAATTAGATGTAACGAAATAATTAATAAATACATTATTTAGATAATATCTTTTTTTTAAATGATATCGTAATTATATTTTATATCATAATTAAGAAATATTTGATACCGTAATTATATGTTATAGGTATGGTATCAACTTTTTTAAAAAATAACAAACAAAAAAAAACCTTTTTAACTAAAAAATAATATTGATGATAAATATTAGTATATATAATAACAAATAATAGATAATAACAAATTAACCAATAGATTAAATCAAACTTAAAAAAATTAAATTAACCAAAACTAAATCCAACCAACCCCAAACTCCGATCTCCGAGCCAGCACGCAAACATTTCCGCCAATAGTTGGCGGAATTCACCCGCGTGGGCCCTCCTCCACGCGTTTATCCACGCGTCCAACAACCGTCGCTTTTACATTTATTTCGTCATCTAAGATGGTGGAACGTATCTGTATACCTAATTTTACCAAACTTATTTCGTTCCACCTAATTTAATTAAAATTAATTTCACTACAGTAAATTTTGTAAACACCCTGATTTTCAGAATAAATTCTAATATAATTTCCCCCGGAATTTTCGGTATTTTCTGGGCGAAGAAGTAAGGTAATTGTGAGTTAAAGATTTTTAAATGCTGTTAATTGGTGTTAAAATATTATGGAAAAATATTTTATGGTGTAAAATGGAAAACCGGACATTGAGTATTTTTCTGTGAATTTATTGGACTCCGGAATCTTTTTAAAGCCCTAAAAACGATAGTAGAATTAAACCGAATTAAAAACTTGTGCTAAACACCCAACATCCCCATGAGAGCCGAAGCCCAAGCCCTAGGAGCATTGACCCAGCCCAAATCCTAGGTCTAGACCGAGGCCCAATCCTAGAAAGGGTTAACCAAGCCCTAATCCTAGGGCAACCCTCAACTTAAAAATCCCACATGTATATAGATATCTCTTCATTCCCTTTTCTTATTTTTTATCCCAAAAACAAAACCTAAAATTTATTTCTAGCCGACTCCTTCACCATCACCGTGCAAACTCCTCTCCTTCCCTATGCCGATCCCTCCGCCGACCAAGGCCAACTAACACCGAAACCGACCTCCTCCCCCATCCGCCGTGTTCAGCGTCGACGCCCCGCCGCGAGCAGTCCCGCCGCCGAGTCAGCCCCGACTCGCCCGCGTCCGCTGTACTCTGATCGTCGCCGCCGCCGCCGAGTCAGCCCCAACTCGCCCACGTCCGCTGTACTCTGATCGACGCCACCGCCGAGTCAGCCCGACTCCCCTGCGTCTCCCTTCCCCTCCGCTCCGGTCGACGAGCAAAACCCGCGGCCCTCGGTTCCTCGACGGTCGTCATCCCCCTTCGCCCGACGCCGACTTCCACCGACCACAGCGACTCCACGGGACAGCCACCCAAGCGCCGCCCTCTGACCGAACCCCGAACGCGGCCAACCCAAGACGCATCTGTGCCCCGAGACAGGACACAGTAACTCGTTTCGGACACGGATTTGACGCTCAGACGCATGAAAACTCAGGTTCACGGAGCCCTGTTCAGGTACCGATTTCTCTCAACTCGCAACTCCAATTTAGTTTTCGTCAGTTGCTACGCGTAGACTGTCTAACCCTCTCGGTGTCCGTGCAACCCGCTCGGTGCATCGCGTCCTGTGGTGATCGCACACCGCGATCCAAAAACAGGAAAAACAATGCCCTGTTTCACCCGAAACTAAGTGCGCCCCGTCAAACGGGACGACTTGGTCGCACGCGGTCTTTAGCAAAACGTGCGCGTCGTGGATACAGTCGTGTGGGATTTCGCAGAAGCTGATTCGGATGTGCGAGCACACCGGAATCAGTGCGTATCCGCGGACAACACCCCGTATCCGACTTTTCTGGAACACACGGTAACTTTGTGTACACACGTCGGATCGAGACGAAACTTGCGCCATCGGACTCGTAGCAATACGCTGGTACTGTGACCCAAGTTTGGTTCAATTCTGAGAACGTTGACAAAATCACGTATCGTGGGCCCCACAAGCTCCACTTGACGGACGATTTTGAGATCGGCTCATCGGAATCCAATTCTAGAAGTTCCGTTGGGTTCGTATCATCGTTCCTGACTTGTAGACACTGAGTTTGAGAAATTTGGAGACCTTTGACCCTGACACGCTTTTTGGTGCAAAGTGGCCCACCTGTGGACCCCGCTTTGGTCCGAAAATGCCCTTTTTGCCCCTGTGTCCAAATTGGACGTAAGGACAAGCGTTTTTAGCTATTTGACATCTTCTGAGACTGTTGGTGATGTTTATTACAGCTTTTGGAGTAGTACCTACCGGATCCACTGATACAGGGACAGTTGTTGGTATTCGGACATCAGGCAAGTGTACCTTGCCAAACTCTGCAGTATTGTTATATAATTTCCTTGCTTCATTATATTGCTGTGCATGCTTAACCTAGGACCGTGTGACGTACTTAGCGTCCGATTATCAGTCGGGTGCCAACACCGTACGCGGTGTTGTGTATTGTCATCTAGAGATGGATATTCGTGACACTTTATCTTCTCGTACTTGTCTTACCAAGTACACTTTGACCCAGGACACTTGACACTGTTCATGAGACATGATCTTCCCGAGATATTCGTGGTTATTCTATATAGGATACAGGACTTGACAGAGATACTATATTCTTAGATACATTATGACTTGTGCATTAGTTATGATCCCGCTGACATGGACATGAGACGTTATGGTCATGATATGCATGGTTACATTGGGTGGGGAGAGACACACAGGCTACAGGCTGATCATATATATACACCCCTATTATTGTGAGGCACAAGACTCTGAAGCCCGAGCTTGGCCCATTACTCATTATTACTGCTGCTACCGGCTCCCCGACACAGAGCTTGTAGTGGCATCAGCCTGAGTTCTAGTGCTGCTCTCATCTTGCATATCACTTAGTTGGTTATTTAGTATTCCCTTATTGTTCCATCTATTGCTGGAGAGATCCACAGGCTACAGGTTGATTATGTTATGCCGGCTACTCAGTCTCCCGCTGAGCTAGACCACCTCATGATATCACTGCTACCGGCTCCCCTACACAGAGCTTGTAGTTGTTTCAACCTGAGTACTATTGATATTCTCTCTTGCATTTCACATAGATGTTTACATACTTACCCTATTTATATTATTATCTGCTGTACTGCATTTATTTTGCATGAGATTTCTTGTACCTTGCTATGTCTCCTGAGGACTTGGATCCGGATTATGTCCCCAGGATTTGAGGACGAGATCTATCCCGAGGTATACGGGACCGCAGCAGGAGCTGATCCAGGAGCTGTACCGCCATCCGAGGACGAGGTGTTAGCCGAAGACTTTTCTTGAGCATCCATGTTTCATGCTCAGTATTTATTCATTTATTCCAGTCATTTATTTCTGGTCTGTTGAACCATTGTATTAGATATTTATCGGGTTGTTCCCCGAAGTACTTTGTTGAGACTAGCTGATAATTTACACTCCTTATTTATTCTGTGGATCATACTTTTATACTTTGTGTGGATGAGATTAGTTGTGCCATATTGTCGTAGACTTATTTTTACAGCTTAAGTATGCCCTGATGGATCCATTAAATTGGGTTTGTCCATCGGTGCGTACTGCTGGCCATTGCCACGTATCTGGTCCCACGGTATTTTAGGATTGGGGCGTGACATGGTTTTTGTGGTGGCCTATGCAGGTCTACGACTAAATTGTTCGGTTTCAACTTAGGGACCGAACCAGCCTGCCCTAAGGATAGGATAAGTTCTAGGATCTCATCCATTATTTAACCCATTGTTGAACTCTATATCGAACTCGAAATTGTTACTTGATTTGCATCCTGTGTTGATTCCTCTGTGCGTCTTACAGTTTATCTTTTGGTTGCAGAGTAATGGATCCCAGGAACGGAGACGAGATTCCATTGGATACGCCACACGACGCTATGGTTACTTATATAGACGGAGTGACCCCAGGGAATGGAGGACAAGCATCGCAGAGCGATCAAACCGGACAGCCTAATCCAAGGTTCCGGAGAGATGACATCCCACCTCCACCACAGTTCACTCCCCAGATGCCAGTTTTCCCGCCAGGACAAGCCATGGACGGGCAACAGATATTCCAGATGATGTATGCTATGATGCAAGCCCAGTAGCAGATTCAGCAAGAGGCCCATCGGCAGGAGGCCGAGTATCTGAGAACCAGCCTGGTATCTGCATTAGAGCAGGCAAATCCACCAGCGAGGTGATCGACGACGGGATCTATCACCGACTTCCGTCAGCTCAAGCCTCGTACATTTTCTGGTAAAGAGGGGCCAACAGAAGTTCATGAATGGCTCACAAACATACAGCATCAGTTGGAAGCCGCTGAACTTCCGAGAGAGAAGTGGATGACTGCAGTCAGAATGCAGTTAACTGAGAATGCACATCACTGGTGGTTAGCAGAGGAGAGGAGGCTCGGGCAGGACCGAGTCATTTGGGAAGAGTTCTCCAGACTCTTCAAAGAGATGTATATTCCCGCAGTAGCACGGTCAGAGCTCAGAGACAAGTTCAACAGCCTTATCCAAGGCAACATGACAGTGGAAGAATACAACGCGGAATTCATTCACCTCAGTCGCTTTGCCCCAACCTTGATTGCGATAGAGGAAGAGAAAGCTGAGAAATTCTTTGACGGGCTGAAGTTCAAGCTTCAGAGATTGATTGGATCGGTCGCACATACATCTTATACCGACGTTCTCGCCGCAGCACGACGCATGGAGCGCGTCACTAGAAGGGAGTCGAACCTGAAGAGGCCTATCACCTCGGCACCATCCAGGATAGCACATGGGGATTCAGCAAAACGGACCCAGAGGAGTATGCCAGAGAGGACAGCACACAGGGCCATATCTCTCCCTACTTATCACCACTGCGCAAGATAGGTCACATTGAGAGAGAATGCAGACGCAAGTTGGGACTCTGCCTGGCTTGCGGGTCCAACCAGCATCAGACCAGAGACTGCACCGAGCGCAGAGAGGGAGCACCGAGATTAGCTTTACCTGCACCACGACCAGCTTATCCAGCAGTAGGAGCACAGCAGGCAGGAGTTGGAGGCGTCAGGCCACCAGCCCCAGGAGGGAATCAGCAGAGACCACCCCTGGCACCACAGGCAGCTCTATTTCAGCAGGCTCAGCAGCAAAGAGGCCAAGCTCAGGGACGAGGCCAGGCATTCACATTAGCTGTTGAGGAGGAGACTACAGCAGGCGAGGTCATCGCAGGTACTATTCTAGTAGCTTCATTACCAGTTGTAGCATTATTTGATTCTGGAGCATCGCATTCATTTATAGCAGCTAGCTTTGTTGCCACCCATAGAGTAGCTACCGCACCCCTTCCGAAGATGAAGAGAATTCTTAAGGGAGGTAGAATTATTCCGGTTAGTGACGTCTGTAGATCATGTTCTGTAGTAGTTTGTGGAAGAGAAATGCGAGCCTAATTTCTGATCTTTTCTATGCCTGACTATGATGTTGTACTTGGTATGGACTGGTTAAGTCAGTATCATGCGACTCTTGATTGTCGGCTTGGAAAGGTTATATTTAGACCGCCTGGACATCCAGACTTCGAGTTTCTTCGAGGAGCAGTAGAGCAAGGAGTTCAGCCTACTCTTAGAGTACTATCTGTAGAAGGGGAGACAGGTTACCCAAGAGTCATATCCGAATTTGTAGATGTATTTCCTGATGATCTTCCAGGTTTACCACCTGATCGGAAAATCGAGTTCACAATAGACTTAACTCCAGTAGCAGAGCCTATCACTTCATCAGTATATCGGCTGACACCTAAAGAGTTAGTGGAGTTGAAAGAACAGGTTGACGACCTTCTGGAGAAGGGTTTCATTCGACCCAGTGTTTCACCTTGGGGAGCACCCATATTATTTGTGCCAAAGAAGGATGGAACAGTACGGTTATGCATTGACTACAGGGCATTGAATGCTGTGACCATCAAGAACAGGTATCCCTTACCACGCATTGATGATCTATTCGATCAATTGAGTGGTGCAAGGGTATTCTCGAAGATTGACCTTCGATCCGGCTATCATCAGATCAAAGTAAGGAAGGAAGATATCCCGAAGACAGCTTTCAGGACCAAGTATGGACATTATGAGTTCTTGGTGATGCCGTTTGGTTTAACCAACGCGCCAGCAGTGTTTATGAGCTTAATGAACAGAGTCTTTCATCAGTTCTTGGATAAATTCATGGTGGTGTTCATTGACGACATTCTCATATATTCCAAGAACCACGAAGAGCACGAGGAGCATCTCAGAATCGTGTTAGAGACCTTGAGACAGGAGAAGTTATATGCCAAACTTAGTAAGTGTGAGTTATGTATGGATAAAGTGCCTTTCTTGGGACATATTATCTCAGGAGAAGGACTTTCAGTGGATCCAGAAAAAGTTGCGGCAATAGAGACTTGGCCTACACCCACATCAGTTGCAGAGGTGAGAAGTTTTCTCGGACTTGTGGGATATTACCGAAGATTTGTAAAAAATTTCTCGAGGATTGCCGAACCGATGACGAAGCTGACACGTAAAGACCAGGAGTTTATATGGACAGAAGACTGCCAGAAGGCCTTCGAAGAATTGAAGAGAAGATTAACAACAGCACCTGTCTTGACTCTTCCTTAAGGGTCAGGAGATTTTGTTGTTTACAGTGATGCATCAGGTAGTGGATTAGGATGTGTTTTGATGCAATATGGCAAAGTCATTGCTTATGCGTCGAGACAGTTGAAGGTCCACGAGAAGAACTACCCAACACACGATCTGGAGTTAGCAGCAGTTATATTTGCATTGAAGATTTGGAGGCACTACCTTTATGGGAAGAAGGTAGACATCTTTACAGATCACAAGAGTCTGAAGTATGTATATACTCAGAAGGAGCTTAACATGAGGCAGAGGCGTTGGCTTGAATTGATGGTAGATTTTGACATAGATCTGCAATATCATCCGGGAAAGGCGAATGTTGTAGCAGACGCACTAAGCAGAAAGCCTACGGCTTATTTCTTGACAATGCAGCCCGAGTTATTGAGAGATCTACAGGAGCTTCAGATAGAGGTTGTTTTACCAGGACAGAATGGCTTGCTGGCTAATCTTGAAATTAAGTCGTCACTTGTGGAAAGAATTAAAGAGGCATTGTCCACCGATGCTAGATTCCGAAGACTCAAAGAGAGGACAGAAGCAGGCATGCAGACAGGACTTCGCATACACGAAGATGGGACATTGAGGTTTGGAAACCGCCTGTATGTTCCAAATGGAGAATTGAGACAGGAGTTAATGACTGAAGCACATAGCTTTATGTATTATGTTCACCCAGGAGGAACCAAGATGTACCGAGACTTGAGACAGTATTACTGGTGGCATGGAATAAAAAGAGAGATTGCAAGATTTGTGGCCAAATGCTTAGTCTGCCAGCAAGTAAAGGCCGAACATCAGAGGACTGCAGGTATGCTACAACCGCTTCCTATACCAGAATGGAAGTGGGAGCATATCACGATGGATTTTGTCACAGGATTTCCGAGGAGCCCCAGCGGAAGAGACGCAGTATGGGTTATTGTGGATCGACTCACTAAATCGGCACACTTCTTGCCATTTAGAGTTGGACAGTCCACAGAGGTACTAGCCGACATGTATATGCGACAAATTGTCAAATTACATGGAGTGCCTGTTAGTATTGTATCGGATCGAGATTCGAGATTTACCTCTCATTTCTGGAGAAGCATACAAGAGAGTCTGGGCACCAGACTCAAATTCAGCACGGCATACCACCCACAGACAGATGGCCAATCGGAGCGTACCACTCAGATCTTGGAGGACATGTTGCGATCATGTATGCTAGACTTCGGAGGATCTTGGGAAGATCATTTGCACTTAGTGGAGTTCTCCTACAACAACAGTTATCAGGCCAGTATTCAGATGGCACCATTCGAGGCATTATACGGAAGAAAGTGCAGATCGCCTATATGTTGGAGTGACGTTGGTGAACGTCAAATATTGGGTCCAGAATTGGTAACGCAGACAGTGGAAAAGGTAAAACAGATTCAGAATCATCTACGAGCAGCCCAGGACAGACAGAAGTATTGGACAGATACACACAGACGTCCCCTAGAGTTTAAAGAAGGAGAGCACGTGTTCTTGAGGATTTCGCCCACTCGGGGTACTATCAGATTCGGGAGCAGAGGCAAGTTGAGCCCAAGGTATATTGGGCCATTTGACATTCTAGAGCGCGTTGGTGAGGTGGCTTATCGTCTTGCATTACCCCCATCCTTGGAGGGAGTGCATGACGTATTCCATGTCTCACAGCTGCGAAGGTACGTGACCGACCCAAGACACGTAGTCGATTATTCAGAGATCACAGTAGGCCCAAGCTTGAGATATGAAGAATAACCAGTTGGCATCCTCGACGTCAGTGAGAAGACATTGCGAGGACAGACAATCAGACTGGTTCGTGTAGCTTGGAAACATCATTCTCCTGGCGAATCGACCTGGGAACGAGAAGATAGTATGCGCCAGCGTTACCCCCACTTATTTGAGGAGGCAGTTGTAAACTAAGCAACCTTGTATTTCCATAACTCTTTCTTTAGCAGCTTATTCTTTGATTGCGAGGAAGCAATCCTTTTAAGGAGGAAAGATTGTAAACACCCTGATTTTCAGAATAAATTCTAATATAATTTTCTCCGGAATTTTTGGTACTTTCTGGGCGAAGAAGTAAGATAATTGTGAGTTAAAGATTTTTAAATGCTGTTAATTGGTATCAAAATATTATGAAAATAATATTTTATGGTGTAAAATGGAAAATCGGACATGGAGTATTTTTCTGTGAATTTATTGGACTCCGGAATCTTTTTAAAGCCCTAAAAACGATAGTAGAATTAAACCGAATTAAAAACCCGTGCCAAACACCCAACATCCCCATGAGAGCCGAATCCCAAGCCCTAGGAGCATTGACCCAGCCCAAATCCTAGGTCTAGACCGAGGCCCAATCCTAGAAAGGGTTAACCAAGCCCTAATCCTAAGGCAACCCTCAACTTAAAAATCCCACATGTATATAAATATCTCTTCATTCCCTTTTCTTATTTTTTATCCCAAAAACAAAACCTAAAATTTATTTCTAGCCGACTCCTTCACTATCACCATGCAAACTCCTCTCCTTCCCTGTGCCGATCCGTCCGTCGACTAAGGCCAACTCCCACCGGAACCGACCTCCTCCCCCATCCGCCGTGTTCAGCGTCGACGCCCCGCTGCGAGCAGTCCCGCCGCCGAGTCAGCCCCGACTCGCCCGCGTTCGCTGTACTCTGATCGTCGTCGCCGCCGCCGAGTCATCCCCGACTCGCCCGCGTCCGCTGTACTCTGATCGACGCCGCCGTCGAGTCAGCCCGACTCCCCTGCGTCTCCCTTCCCCTCCGCTCCGGTCGACGAGCAAACCCCGCGGCCCTCGGTTCCTCGACGGTCCTCATCCCCCTTCGCCCGATGCCGACTTCCACCGACCACAGCGACTCCACGGGACAGCCACCCAAGCGCCGCCCTCTGACCGAACCCCGGACGCGGCCAACCCAGGACGCATCTGTGCCCCGAGACCGGACACAGCAACTCGTTTCGGACACGGAGTTGACGCTCGGACGCGTGAAAACTCAGGTTCACGGAGCCCTGTTCAGGTACCGATTTCTCTCAACTCACAACTCCGATTTAGTTTTCGTCAGTTGCTACGCATAGACTTTCTAACCCTCTTGGTTCCCGTGCAACTCGCTCGGTGCATCGCGTCCTGTGGTGATCGCACACCGCGATCCAAAAACAGGAAAAACAATGCCCTATTTTACCCCGGAACTGAGTGCGCCCCGCCAAACGGGACGACTTGGTCGCACGCGGTCTTTACCGAAATATGTGCGTCGTGGATACGGTCGTGTGGGATTTCGCAGAAGCTGATTCGGATGTGCGAGCACACTGGAATCAGTGCGTATCCGCGGACAATATCCCGTATCCGACTTTTCTGGAACACGCGGTAACTTTGTGTACACACGTCGGATCGAGACGAAACTTGCGCCATCAGACTCGTAGCAATACGCTGGTCCTGTGACCCAAGTTTGGTTCAATTCTGAGAACGTTGACAAAATCGCGTATCGTGGGCCCCACAGGCTCCACTTGACGGGCGATTTTGAGATCGGCTCATCTGAATCCAATTCTAGAAGTTTCGTTGGGTTCGTATCATCGTTCCTGACTTGTAGATACTGAGTTTGAGAAATTTGGAGACCTTTGACCCTGACATGCTTTTCGGTGCAAAGTGGCCCACCTGTGGACCCCGCTTTGGCCCGGAAATGCCTTTTTTGCCCCTGTGTCCAAATTGGACGTAAGAACAGGCGTTTCTAGCTATTTGACATCTTCTGAGACTGTTGGTGATGTTTATTACAGCTTTTAGAGTAGTACCTACCGGATCCACTAATACAGGGACAGTTGTTGGTATTCCGACATCAGGCAAGTGTACCTTGCCAAACTCTGCAGTATTATTATATAATTTTTTTGCTTTATTATATTGCTGTGCATGCTTAACCTAGGACCGTGTGACGTACTTAGCGTCCGATTATCAGTCGGGTGCCAACACCGTACGCGGTGTTGTGTATTGTCATCTAGAGATGGATATTCGTGACACTTTATCTTCTCGTACTTGTCTTACCAAGTACACTTTGACCCAGGACACTTGACACTGTTCATGAGACATGATCTTCCCGAGATATTCGTGGTTATTCTATATAGGATACAGGACTTGACAGAGATACTATATTCTTAGATACATTATGACTTGTGCATTAGTTATGATCCCGCTGACATGGACATGAGACGTTATGGTCATGATATGCATGGTTACATTGGGTGGGGAGAGACACACAGGCTACAGGCTGATCATATATATACACCCCTATTATTGTGAGGCACAAGACTCTGAAGCCCGAGCTTGGCCCATTACTCATTATTACTGCTGCTACCGGCTCCCCGACACAGAGCTTGTAGTGGCATCAGCCTGAGTTCTAGTGCTGCTCTCATCTTGCATATCACTTAGTTGGTTATTTAGTATTCCCTTATTGTTCCATCTATTGCTGGAGAGACCCACAAGCTACAGGTTGATTATGTTATGCCGGCTACTCAGTCTCCTGCTGAGCTAGACCACCTCATGATATCACTGCTACCGGATCTCCTACACAGAGCTTGTAGTTGTTTCAACCTGAATACTATTGATATTCTCTCTTGCATTTCACACAGATGTTTACATACTTACCCTATTTATATTATTATCTGCTGCACTGTATTTATTTTGGCATGAGCTTTCTTATACCTTGCTATGTCCCCTGAGGACCTGGATCCGGATTATGTCCCCAGGATTTGAGGACGAGATCTATCCCGAGGTATACGGGACCGCAGCAGGAGCTGATCCAGGAGCTGTACCGCCATCCGAGGACGAGGTGTTAGCCGAAGACTTTTCTTGAGCATCCATGTTTCATGCTCAGTATTTATTCATTTATTCCAGTCATTTATTTCTGGTCTGTTGAACCATTGTATTAGATATTTATCGGATTGTTCCCCGAAGTACTTTGTTGAGACTAGCTGATGATTTACATTCCTTATTTATTCTGTGGATCATACTTTTATACTTTGTGTGGATGAGATTAGTTGTGCCATATTGTCGTAGACTTGTTTTTACAGCTTAAGTATGCCCTGATGGATCCATTAAATTGGGTTTATCCATCGGTGCGTACTGCTGGCCATTGCCACGTATCTGGTCCCACGGTATTTTGGGATTGGGACGTGACAAATTTTCTGTGTATATATATATATATATATATATATATATATATATATATATATATATATATGTTAAAAAAATAAAAATAAATTATAATATAATATTTTAAATTTGATTTGAATATATTTTAAATATGATTTATTATAAATATATTTTTAGAATTTTGAATACGTATATAGTTAGATAATATCCTATACTTAGTTTAAATATAATTTAAATATTAAATATATTTTAGAATTTGTTATATATTAATGTAGTTAGAAGGAGTTTAGATTTTTTTTTATTAACTATGTGAGAGATACATATGGGTAGTTAGATTTTTTGTTTTTGTTTAATTAATTAATTGGAGGATATACATACGACTTATTTTTTAGTCGTTTCTAAGCCGTATTATAATAATAAAGATTTACTAACTAAAATTGTTTATTAAATTTAACATGGATAGTTAGGTAATTACGTATAGAAAAAAAATTTGTGTTGTTTGTTCTTCTCGAGTAGTAAAAACTTAAAGGACAAATGTTTGCTTAGAAGGATTTAGATTTTTTTATTAACTATGTGAGAGATACATATGGGTAGTTAGATTTTTTTATTTTTTGTTTAATTCATTAGTTGGAGGATATACATACGACTTATTTTTTAGTCGTTTCTAAGCCATATTATAATAATAAAGATTTACTAACTAAAATTGTTTATTAAATTTAACATGTATAGTTAGTTAATTACGTATAGAAAAAAAAAATTGTGTTGTTTGTTCTTCTCAAGTAGTAAAGGGGACTAATGTTTGCTCTTCTCAAGTAGTAAAAACTTAGGGGACTATTGTTTGCTCTTTCCAAGTAATATAAATATGTGCAACACAGGTACATATATACTAGTAGTAATTAAAGGCCAATGATAACAACACTACATAAAGTGTTAGTGGTTGTTACTATTTTCTACAGTCTTGCGCATAGTCATGATTCTATATTTTTTGGCAGCCTTTGGTGTGGTAGGACTACCAAAATTTATGCAATCTTGGACTACCAAAGTAACTATCAAAATTTGACTACAACCACTAACACAGTGTGTAGTGATATTAGTAGGGCTATTTTATATTACCAACCTCTTAAATTGGGTATATTGATATTACCCCCATGTTAGATTACAAGTTGAAAATATCTTTCTGAAAGTGTCGTTAAAATCTCTTTAACGACACTTTCAAAACTCACAACAACACTTTCAGATTTTTAACAATATTTTCAGGAAATATTTTTAACTTTTAATCTAACAAAGAGTTATATTAATATATCTAATCTAAGAGGAAGATAATATTAAATAGCTTATATTAGTATTGGCCTAATTAAAAGATTTCCGCGGTAAGGGGGGACAAGTTACAGAACTAGATATTGTGACGGAGTAGCGGTTTGACTTCGACCTCAGTTTTCAACCCAACTCACTTGGATCCTCAAACGCCCATTCATACAGTTTCCGCATTTTGAATATGTTGACAATTAAACAAACATCCATTCCCTAAACTGTAATCAAGGCTAGAACTAGACATGTCAGGACTGGCCAATTCGGCACGAGCTCGTTTCAAAGTGGATCCTGTCCGAATAATTTTGAATCCGAACTGGTCTGACCCATTATATCGGAACGTGTCGGATGTCATATTTTGGTCCATAAGAGAGGTCCGGTCCGACCCAACACGGTCAGGAGGCACACTAACTTATTGTAAGATACTGGTAAGTAAAACTTGAAAAAACATATTAAGAGCTTACCAATATATTTAGTGCCAAATTTCTGAGACAGCGTGAGAACTACACATGTTATTCAAGCTATTATGTTTTTGTGTTGCTTACAAGTTATTGTAGTAACATCTTTGAATCAAACATATAGTGGGTGATGTGCGATCCATTGTTTAGTATTAGTCCAAAGTTTTGAGCTCACTCGAATCTTTTTCTTTCATACTTTTTATTATGGGCAATTTCCTATCCAACGTTAACAAATGAAATGCAAAAGTCCTAGATTTGGAAAATATACAATCCACAACATCAGGAAAAGAAGGGAGGATCACAAACCATATGATAACTTATTGGCAAGATAAGAGTAATATGAAAAGAAGACTTTGAAGGCTAGGAGTTTCGGTAAGGAAAAGGTAGGGCTTTGCACATTGGTCAGGATCTCATATTTGTTCATAAACATGTAAACGTATTCATGTGCAAGCAGGGGCGGACACATAAATTTAAGAGAGGGAGGTCAACTAAAGAAAGTCCAAAAATAAAATCACATGTTAAGAAATAAGATACATGTATTTAGTTTCACATGTCTTACAAAAATCAAGATACATGTCTTACAAAAATCAAGATAACTAATCTCATATTACATTACTCCTCTCCGGTTACACATATTTTGAAATTGTTGAATAATGTCTTCATTGTTGACAG
This sequence comes from Iris macrosiphon, assembly GCA_036927795.1. Taxonomy (NCBI): domain Eukaryota; kingdom Viridiplantae; phylum Streptophyta; class Magnoliopsida; order Asparagales; family Iridaceae; genus Iris; species Iris macrosiphon. Next base: position 116,007,614 of record JAYESA010000003.1, read on the forward strand.
TCTCTGACATGTCTTTTTCAATGTAAGCGACCAAACAGTCATTCATAAACTCATCTCCAAGTCGATTGCGTAGCTGTGTCTTGATAATTTTCATGGCTGAAAATACCGTTTCGACCGTTGTTGTCGCAACTGGTAAGATTAAAGCCAACTTCTTAAGCAGAAATACCAACGAATATTGTCGATGCCTCTTGGTTTGAACAACTTTTCTAGCAAGTCCATTAATCCCTGTAACATCAGAAAATTGCTCGTTTGTGCGAACGTCCTCAATATAGTTTGAAAGTTGATATCCAAGACATGAAAGAGCAACTTCATCAAAATCAGAGGGGTAATGTAAACCCCCAGATTTTTTCAGGATTTAAAAATAAATTTTCAGATTTTTTCTGAATTTTTCTGTGATTTTTCAGGAATTAAAATAAATGTTCTTCTGGATTAAATATTTTTAAGTATTAAAATAAATATTAAAATATTATAAAAATATTATTTTTGGGTGTAAAATAAAATATTAGACATAGGATAATTTTTCTGAAATTTATTGGACCCCAGAACAATATTTAAAGACCTAAAAATTAATGTTTTAATTAAACCAAAACAAACCAAAACAAATCAACCTGAACCAACCGGTTTAATGAACCGAACCAACCCAAACCGGCCCAAATCCTAAACCGGACCCAAACCCCTAGCGGGTCGGGTCTGAACCCAACCCGGAACCCGCTAACCCGTACCCGACCCAAAACTTATTGGATCGGATCCGGATCCAAAACCCGCCAACCCGTCTACCCAAACCCGCCCGCTACAGTACCTATCCCTAACCCGCTGTCCGTTCGACTCCCCGACCGCCACGATTCCCGCGGCCGTTCACCGTCGCCACCGCCATTTCCTCCTCTCCCCGCCGCCTCTCCATCTCCTCCAACCGCCGCCGCCGTCTGCTCACTTCCTCGACGACCTATCCCCTCCCCGAAACGGCCACCCTCGCCCTATTTAAACCCTCATCTCCACCGTTGTCCACCACTCCATCACCGCCGCATCCCGATTCCTCCGGCTGCCGACGAACCCACCCGGCCACCGCCTCCGCCACTCTCTCCGACCTCGCCGCCTCTCCCTCTCGCCTATATTAGACCTGACGAACCCCGACCCCTTCACCGAAGTCGACATCCGCTGCCACCGCCTCTCCGGCCGCCGTCCCTCTGTTAGCCACCGCCTCCGGTGACGTCTCCTCTGCCGTGACCTGACGGGTAGCACGCCGATGACTCCGCCGTCGACCACGACTACCGAGAGCCGTAGCAGCACCCTCGAGCTCCGCCGTAGCCGCATCGCGACTCCCCGCGCATACGCGAAGCATAGTGATTTCCGGCCCCTGTTCAGGTGAAAATTTCTCTCTCCTTGCCATCTCGTTTTTTGTTCTGTCTGTTGTGACACGTATCCTGCGTGACCCTCTCGATACCCGTGCAACTCGTTCGGGATATCGCGTCCTGTGTCGGTCACAATTTGCGACACAAAATTAGGAAAACCGACCCCTTTTCTGAAAATTCAGAAATCGTCCCGAACTTTCCAGTTCGCGACCGTTTTTCGACCAACCTGTGAAATATTTTCAAAATTGGCTTGAACAATTATTTAGACCATATGACCAAGTTTTAACCCCTATTTTTAGTATAATTTATTGAGCTATAGTTTGTATTATTTTCGAGGGTGAAAATGACCAAAATATTGATAATTTAAATACCCTGATTTTTCCGGAACTGGGTGCGCCCCGCTAAACGGGACGACTTGGTCGTGTGCGAACTTCATCGAAAGGTGCGTGCCGTTAATACGGACGTATGGAATTTCGCGAAAGTTAATTTGGATATGCGTGCACACCGGAATCAACGCGTATCCGTCGACAACGCCCCATATCGGCCATGTTCTGAAACTCGTTGTAACTTTGTGTACGCTCGTCGTATTAAAACGAAACTTGCGCCATCGGACTCGTAACAATACGCTGGTCATGTGACCCAAGTTTGGTTCGATTCTGAGAAAGTTGACAAAATTCCGTATCGTGGGCCCTACGGCTCTACTTGACGGACAATTTTGTGATCGGCTCATCGGAATTCAGTTCTGGATATTCTATTGGATTCGTATCGTCGTTCTGGACTTGTAGACACTAAGTTTGACGAATTTGGAGAACATTGTCTCTGGCACATTTTCGGTACGAAGCGGGCCACATGTGGACCTCGCTTTGACCAGAAACTGTCATTTTTGTCCCTGTGTCCAAATTGGACTTATGGATAGGCAATTCTAGCTATTTGATATCTTCTGAACCTGATGGTAATGTTTATTTCAGCAACCGGAGGAGTACCTGCAGATTCCGCTGATACCAGAGCAGTAGTTGGTAATCAAATTCCAAGCAAGTGTACCTTGCCAATCTTGCAGTTCTTGTTACATAATATTCCTTTAGTTTATTCATATGATATATATGTTCAACCTAGGACCGTGTGACATTACTTAACGTCCGAATAATATTCGGATGTCAACGCCGTACGCGGAGTTGTGTAACATCACCTAGACATGGATATCGAGAACATATACATTCTCGTGCTTGCATTATCAAGTACGTCATACCTCAGGACACCTGACACTATTCATGAGACAGAATCTTCCTGAGATATTTATGGTGATTCTGTATATGTTACAGGTTTCATGACATATACTTTATACATGCTTAGATATCATTATGATCTGCTGCATTAGATATGATCTTGCGTGACATGGACATGAGACGTCGTGGACATGAGACGTGAGATTACATTGGGTGGGGAGAGACACACAGGCTACAGGCTGATTATATATATAAACCCTTATTAATGCGGTTCTCAAGACTCTAAACCCGAGCTTGACCCATTACGTGATATTACCGCTACCGGCTCCCCGACACCGAGCTTGTAGTGGGCTCAGCCTGAGTTCTAGTGGTGCTCTCATCTTGCATTTCACTTAGCTGGTTATATAGTTTACCCTATTGATTCATTATTGCACTGCATTTATTATGGCTTGAGTTATTCTTGTACCTTGTTATGTCCCCTGAGGACCTGGATCCGGATTATGTCCTGTCACGCCCCAGTCCCAAGAATATACGGAACTAGGCCACGTATCACTGGCCAGCTGACACGTCACTAAGGGATTACCCAATTTTAATGGACCCAAAGTGATGTGCTACGCTGTCCTAAAATACTACAAGTCTAAATACAGGTAAATCTATCTCATCCACAAGAATAACAGGAAAAATGCTGAATATATAGATGCTATATCTGAAATATCATATACAACCCAGATAAAGTCAGGTGGGAACAATCCCACTACAAAAAGTAAGCAGGAGTAAAATAAGATAAACTAGCACAACATCCTCAAAAATATGTAGCTCCAACTCCAGGTGCACTCAGGTAGACTCTGACGTCATCTCCTCTGACTCCATCTCAAGGGCATATCCAGACTCCTGTCCAAGTCCAGGTACTGTGGGGTAGAGTGTCTCAGCTAAACCTGGCAGGGAACCAGGTCCTCAGAGGGACGTAACAAGATACAGAAAAACAACATGCCATGTGTGTAAATACTGAATAGAAATTACTGAATAAAATAAATACATGGTGCTAACCATCTATGTGAAATGCAATTTGAGACAACCTAGTACGTATGGGAAATGTGTGGCTAGACATATGCTGACGTAATTCACCAATCTGTAGTGACAGGCTAGTATATGCCACATATGCCCCTGTTCAAGGGCACTATACAATTTTCCATCTACGATGAGAATGGTCACATGAATACATATTTATATCATCCGTATCACTCCGTCGAGTGCGGCACATGGTAAAGAGGTGGGTGTCCCATACGTATTTTAGTTGTTCTCCCCTCCCAATGTAACTAAATGTCAAGTCGCATATTTCCTAAATTATTCTAATCCGTGATGTGGTCATACGTACTGGTAGCTAGTCAAATACGCAGCTCACAACCAAATATGCATTGCAACCATGTTGCGTGTTCCCGTGATAGGGTCTAGGAGAATATTAGGATATCCTCACAATTTTTGGTAAGTCTGTAACTACTAAGTTGATTACACTAAGTCAACGTATCTGTTGACTGTACCCAAGGCAATCTCAGATACATATTGTTTATTTATAATTTACAATAATAACATTTAACAGTTCATTTGAAATTTAGCAATAATAACAATAAACAATTTTTAACATTTAAACTTGGCAAGGTATACTTGCCTACTCCCTGATAGTGTTGATAACCTGATCTTGCAGTCAGGTTTAAGGTTGCTGGTGACAGGGGGTCACTGGCTGTGCTGGAGTTGGTTTCTGTTAAAATAGACAGGGTTCGTGAATATCAAGGCTGTAATATAAAAGTATATATACCTATGTATATATAGGATACACACCACAGATATATATATATATAGTATATATATATATTCTTATAGATATAGTATGTAGTAGTAGTATATATATATAGCATATATATATACAGAAAAGAGAATGCAGGAATGTAAATGATATAATAGCAGGGTATATCCACTGTTTATATATAGTACTATAATATTATCAGGGGGTATCCACTGATATAAATATATATAGATAAAATAAAATGACATTTGCAAGAATTTAAATACATATATAAATGCTGTACTGTTCAGCAATATCAGGGTCTATATGTGACCACTGTTAAATATAATAATATATAATAAAGTGCAATATATAAATAGGCTGTAATATCCAGCACAATATATAATATTATAGATATAATTAATTGAATGACTTTGCAGGAATTGAAAATATATAATATATATATATATGCTGTATTATCCAGCTGAATAATATTTATAGATAATATATATAGGTATATTTATACATATATATAGTGCAGGAAATAAAATGCAGTAATAAAAGGAAAAAAATGCATAGTATACATATATACATTATAGTAGTAATTATATAACATATATAAATATGTTATATATATATGATATATATATATATAGTATACATATTATATATATATAAATATATGTACATATATATATACTATAGATATATATATATAAACAGAATAAATAATATTATCTAATAGTATGTAGTACACATACATATACATACATACATATATGTATATAATGATAGATATATATATACATATATTTAGTATGTATATAATACTATTATATACAGTATTATTATACTGTATAATAGTATTTATATATTATAAAATAAATTACATATAAATATATATACAATACTCTAATATATATTTACATAATATGTAAATATATATATATAATTAGATTTATATACTTAATACATATATATAAATATATATGTATAATTATGTGTAGATATATATTTATATGTATATATATACATAAATATATACATACATATATGATAAGATTATAATAATAATAATAATAATTATACATATATATACTGTATTTATAGTATTTATATAATATATATTATATAATATATAAATAAACACATACATATATATTAATATACATATATATATATATACATATATATATACATATATATACATATACATATACTTATACATATATACATACACATATACGTATTTAAATACGTAGAGAGAGAGAGAGAGAGATCACCTGCCACGTCAGGGGGGGGGGACCCGCGTCGTCGCCGGTGGAGCTCCGGCGAGGCTACGGCGGCTGCTGGCCGGAGCTGCAACTGCAGCAGTAGCTGCAGTCAGCAGTAGCAGTGGCAGCTGCAGCAGCTTGTGGCGGCGGAGCAGCGGTGGAGACGGCCGGCCAGGCGGAGGGATCGAAGGAGGACGTCGGGGCGGAGAGGTCTGGGGCGGTGGCGGAGGTCGGAGGCTGTCGGAGGGGCGGTGGGGGACTGTCGGGGTAGTTCGGGGAAGGTGACAGGGCGAGGGTGGTGGAGGTTTGCGGGGGAGCTGCCGGCGGCGGAGGCCGTCGTGGGGCGGTGGGGGTAGGTCAGGGCGGTGGAGAAGGAGATGGCGAGGTGTTTGGTGGTGGTGGCGGTGGTCCACGGTGGTCGGGGTGGCCGTGAGGGGCGTCGGGGAGAGGAGGAGTTGCTGTCGGGCAGGGAGGGGAGGGGTGCTGCGGTGGCTTGCCACGGCGGAGGCGGTGGCCGGAGAGGGTGGCGATGGACGGGGAGGTAGCCGGGGGAGGGGCGAAGGGGTTGGCGGTGGTCCGGCGGTGGGCGGTCGCCGGAGCTGGCCGAGGGGAGTCGGGAATGAGAGAGAGGGGGGGGTGTTTAGGGTTTATATAGGATTTTAGGCCAATGGCATTTTCGTAATTAAAGGAAACTTTGGGGGTATTTTAGTAATTTGAATTTTTGGGATATTTTGTAATATTTATCCTGGATATTTATGGTGGGCCCTTGCCACCTATGGTCTATCCAATAGGAGGTTGCCACCTAGCATGCATTTTTGCAATAAAACCCCTAACTTTTCACAATTTGCATAAAAGTCCAAAAATTGGGAATTTGCGCAATTATGCAATTTGTCTGGAAAAATCACCTGGTTCTAAAAATTACTAAAATTCACAGAATTGAGGGAAATTGCTGGGGAAATGTCCTGGGCTGTGGGGATGAGCCTGGGCAGGGTCAGGGTCTGATTCTGCAGGTGATACGGGTCACCGTATTTATTATTTAATAAATACTGCGCACGGTGTTCACTAATTATTCAGGGGCAGTTAGGGTCATAATTTTTCTACGGTGTCAATACGATAATTGTAATACAATTAGTGTAGAATATTATCGTATTTTTGGTTGGGCAAAACAGGTGCCTACTGGTCCTCAAATCTCTAGGGTACAGAGGTTGGTAAAGAGCAAAAAATTAAATAGGAATAAAATACGTACGTTTGTAACGATATTTGTGCGACTAAAACGAAGCACAAAACGAGGTTTCTGGGAGTTGCTAAAAATACGGAAAATGTAGTCTAGCAAGTCTAGGGCAGGGATGGGAAATTAGTTTAGGGTTAACAGCTAGTGTGGTGCCCTAATTTATTGTGTAACAAACAGGTGCACAATCAATAGAATATATTAATAAATAAATTTTTAAAAAGTTACACTAATTCTAATTAACTAGAAATAATATTAAAATACTGAATTCTGGTCGAGGGAGTTTACAATCTACCCTCCTTAGAATATTTCGTCCTCGAAATAAAAACACACATATAATGAGAACGAAAGATTGATTGATTCGAAATATGAGGACATAGATAGCTGAAGTTTGATTTGAAATATTTTGGACATACCCTGATCTGGTAATAGATGGGGGAAACATTATCGGATATTCTCTACACGTTTCCAGGTTGATTTGCCTGGTGCATGATGTTTTCATGCAATATGAACTAGAGGAACGTAATACAACGTAAGGTAGGTAACGAAAGTCATTCTAAGAAAAAATAAGAACAGTTTAAACTGTAATCTAATCTACTAATAGGGTTTGATAACTATATAAATGGCTATGGAAACAATACACTTCATATTTATACTATATACGAGGTTTCTTCTTTCCGAAATAAGGAAAGACGGAAAACAGTAATCAAGAGTTCAAGGGGGTAATGGATTAGAAGTATGGAGATTCAAGGCGTTAAAAGAATTCAATGGGAATTGTCAAGGCAGTTGTGGATGGAAATGCTATTCTGGTACTCCCTATTCACATATTCGTATTAGCACATTTATGTAGCTGATACGATATGCGCAGAGGTAAGTACATCTGTTTATTAATCACTATATATTTTAATCCACTTAAAGTAGTTATGCGAAGGCGAATCAAGTGCATTATGGTTGATCAGACCGTCATACACTGATTCTGAAATGTATTAGTGTAGTACTCCAATAATACATAATTAATGAACAAGCTTGGTAAAGAATAAGCTTGCAAAACTAGGCTATAATAGCAGAGCATAATTTAAGGTATAAGTACGCTAGATTATGATGTGAGAAGTACAAAACAATACAAATTCACAAATAGACAAGATTCTATAATCTCTAACTTCTTGTCTAGGTTGGTAGTTGACCCAAAAGAGGTGTGGTTTCTAAGTTCTACAACCTTAATATACACTATAGGTTGTCTGCATTTAAGCACATGACTTGTATCCAGAGCGTACCTCCTTAATTAGGATACGTGGGAGATGTCATGTACTCCTTCCAATGTCTGAGGTAATGCTATCTTGTAAACAACTTCTTTGATGCGTTCCAACACATCAAAGGGTATGACGTACTTCGAGCTTAGTTTTCCACTTCTTCCAAGTCTGATAGTTTCTCGGGTAGGTGAAAACACAAGATTTAGAAGTTACTGACTACCCTAATAAGTCATGTATATCAAATCTAATTTGGAAACTACCTGTAGTATTCAGCTATTACTACATTCACATGTTTTGAGCCTAACAATCAACGTCTAGCAATCTACCTAGATGTGTTTGCTTAATCCTGATATCCGAATGGGTAACTTGGTGGTCTAAGGATGACGTTTCTCTTCCCGTAGTCTAGGATAGTATTTGTACTGGCTTAGTCAGTCCATGTCTAAGATAACGTCGAAGTTTGGTATTGAAAGTACCAGAAATCGCGTCCTCATTACGCTACTATACATGACTACTAGCATGCTTTAGTAATGTTGGTAACTGGAACAATGCCTCTTCCGGTAAACCTGACTATTTGCATGGGTACGAAACTACTAGATGTGAAAGACAGTGTAGCTCTAGAATCAAATATGCGGTTTGCTGGTAATAATGCAACTATAAGGGTACCTGAGATGGTTTCACCTTTCGGTTCTTCTGCAACTGCAGCTAGTGCAAAGGCCTGCTCGTGCCTTTGTCTAATGGTTTGTTGTCTGGCTAGGTAGTACTGCGTGTCTTGGGTGGCTAAGGGTGGGCCCCTCTGAAATCTTCCAAATGCTGGGGAATGCTGACCTCTAGTAGGGGGTTGCATTCTCTGGGCTGGTGCTGCTGGTCCTTGCCCAGTCCGAAGTGTTGCTTCTCTGTGTTGTGGGCAGTCTCTGGCCCTATGTTGATTATCTCCACAAATCAAGCATAGTCTATACTTCCTTCGACAGTTTTTGGCATAATGTCCTTTCCTGCCACAATAGTGACAAGTCGGAAGTTCCTTGTATTGATATGGCCCTGTCTTGTGTTGTGCCTGATTTCCCAGGTGACGGATTGGTCCTCCTGCTCCTGTCTGGTCTATGGCTGATATGGTTGGATTTGAACATCTTGCTTCTCGACCAATGGCTTCTTGTATCCTTGCCTCTGAAAGAACTTCTTCGTAAGAAATTCTTGACTGTGTGGTAGTATGCCCCTGGAGTTCGGAGGTAAGGCCGTGATGGAACTTCATAGCCTTCTTCAGCTCATTAGGTATTAAGATGGCACCGAATTGACTTAGTCGACTGAATTCTGCATCATAAGCGTCGACGGTCATAATTCCTTGTTCCAAATGCAGGAACTGGGAGTACAGATCATCTCTGACTGTGGCTGGAAAATATTTTGCATTAAAATATTCCAGAAATTCCTCCCAAGTATGGTTCTTGCCCGTGCTGCGCTCGATAGATTCCCACCAGTGATGGGCGTTGCCGAGGAGTAGGGTCCTTACTGCGGTTATCCATAGATCAGGGGAAAGCTGGGAACCTTCTAGCAGTATTTTCGTGTTAGAGACCCAGTCTAAGATCTCTTCTGGAGTTTCATTGCCCTTAAAGGTTCTCGGGCTCATCCGGCTAAAGCCTCGAACAGTGCTAGCTGGTTGGACAGGGGCTGGTACTGAGGCAGCTGTCCCTTCCAGAACCGTCATTAGGCATTGTCTCAGGACTTCAGTCTGTTGCCACTGAGCCTGCAATATGTCTTGGAACATCTGAGTTTGTCCCTCAAATTGTGGCATCAGGGCTGCAAGAACTGGAGGTGGAGGCAAAGGTATCTCCGCCTGCAGTGTTGGAGCCTGAGAAGGTTGCCCTTCTTGCTGGACTGGTGTTGCTTCCTGGGTCGGATCTTGGTGAAGGTACGAGGTTGTTGGATTGACCAGCATCCTTCTCGGAGATTGGTCTCTCGGGATTGGTGTCCCTTGGACATCTGGCGAGAGGTTTGTTGCTTGGTCAGTTCCATCAATCGCAGTTTCCCCGGGTATGTCCATATTTCTGAAAAGAATTGAAAAATTTAGAAAAGTACGAAGGACTTAATAGATGATAATCAAGCAGGATACAAAATTTATGGATGGAGTCAGTGTGGATGAGACCTAGTATTCCTATCCTATTGTAGGTTTGCTGAACATGATATCATGTTATTAGCAATTAACTCGACCTGCATGGGCCACCACTAAAACCGTGTCACGCCCCAGTCCCAAGAATATACGGAACTAGGCCACGTGTCACTGGCCAGCTGACACGTCACTAAGGGATTACCCAATTTTAATGGACCCAAAGTGATGTGCTACGCTGTCCTAAAATACTACAAGTCTAAATACAGGTAAATCTATCTCATCCACAAGAATAACAGGGAAAATGCTGAATATATAGATGCTATATCTGAAATGTCATATACAACCCAGATAAAGTCAGGTGGGAACAATCCCACTACAAAAAGTAAGCAGGAGTGAAATAAGATAAACTAGCACAACATCCTCAAAAATATGTAGCTCCAACTCCAGGTGCACTCAGGTAGACTCTGACGTCATCTCCTCTGACTCCATCTCAAGGGCATATCCAGACTCCTGTCCAAGTCCAGGTACTGTGGGGTAGAGTGTCTCAGCTAAACCTGGCAGGGAACCAGGTCCTCAGAGGGACGTAACAAGATACAGAAAAACAACATGCCATGTGTGTAAATACTGAATAGAAATTACTGAATAAAATAAATACAGGGTGCTAACCATCTATGTGAAATGCAATTTGAGACAACCTAGTACCTATGGGAAATGTGTGGCTAGACATATGCTGACGTAATTCACCAATCTGTAGTGACAGACTAGTATATGCCACATATGCCCCTGTTCAAGGGCACTATACAATTTTCCATCTACGATGAGAATGGTCACATGAATACATATTTATATCATCCGTATCACTCCGTCGAGTGCGGCACATGGTAAAGAGGTGGGTGTCCCATACGTATTTTAGTTGTTCTCCCCTCCCAATGTAACTAAATGTCAAGTCGCATATTTTCTAAATTATTCTAATCCGTGATGTGGTCATACGTACTGGTAGCTAGTCAAATACGCAGCTCACATCCAAATATGCATTGCAACCATGTTGCGTGTTCCCGTGATAGGGTCTAGGAGAATATTAGGATATCCTCACAATTTTTGGTAAGTCTGTAACTACTAAGTTGATTACACTAAGTCAACGTATCTGTTGACTGTACCCAAGGCAATCTCAGATACATATTGTTTATTTATAATTTACAATAATAACATTTAACAGTTCATTTGAAATTTAGCAATAATAACAATAAACAATTTTTAACATTTAAACTTGGCAAGGTATACTTGCCTACTCCCTGATAGTGTTGATAACCTGATCTTGCAGTCAGGTTTAAGGTTGCTGGTGACAGGGGGTCATTGGCTGTGCTGGAGTTGGTTTCTGTTAAAATAGACAGGGTTCGTGAATATCAAGGCTGTAATATAAAAGTATATATACCTATGTATATATAGGATACACACCACAGATATATATATATATATATATATAGTATATATATATATTCTTATAGATATAGTATGTAGTAGTAGTATATATATATAGCATATATATATACAGAAAAGAGAATGCAGGAATGTAAATGATATAATAGCAGGGTATATCCACTGTTTATATATAGTACTATAATATTATCAGGGGGTATCCACTGATATAAATATATATAGATAAAATAAAATGACATTTGCAAGAATTTAAATACATATATAAATGCTGTACTGTTCAGCAATATCAGGGTCTATATGTGACCACTGTTAAATATAATAATATATAATAAAGTGCAATATATAAATAGGCTGTAATATCCAGCACAATATATAATATTATAGATATAATTAATTGAATGACTTTGCAGGAATTGAAAATATATAATATATATATATGCTGTATTATCCAGCTGAATAATATTTATAGATAATATATATAGGTATATTTATACATATATATAGTGCAGGAAATAAAATGCAGTAATAAAAGGAAAAAAATGCATAGTATACATATATACATTATAGTAGTAATTATATAACATATATAAATATGTTATATATATATGATATATATATATAGTATACATATTATATATATATAAATATATGTACATATATATATACTATAGATATATATATATAAACAGAATAAATAATATTATCTAATAGTATGTAGTACACATACATATACATACATACATATATGTATATAATGATAGATATATATATACATATATTTAGTATGTATATAATACTATTATATACAGTATTATTATACTGTATAATAGTATTTATATATTATAAAATAAATTACATATAAATATATATACAATACTCTAATATATATTTACATAATATGTAAATATATATATATAATTAGATTTATATACTTAATACATATATATAAATATATATGTATAATTATGTGTAGATATATATTTATATGTATATATATACATAAATATATACATACATATATGATAAGATTATAATAATAATAATAATAATTATACATATATATACTGTATTTATAGTATTTATATAATATATATTATATAATATATAAATAAACACATACATATATATTAATATACATATATATATACATATATATATACATATATATACATATACATATACTTATACATATATACATACACATATACGTATTTAAATACGTAGAGAGAGAGAGAGAGAGATCACCTGCCACGTCAGGGGGGGGGACCCGCGTCGTCGCCGGTGGAGCTCCGGCGAGGCTACGGCGGCTGCTGGCCGGAGCTGCAACTGCAGCAGTAGCTGCAGTCAGCAGTAGCAGTGGCAGCTGCAGCAGCTTGTGGCGGCGGAGCAGCGGTGGAGACGGCCGGCCAGGCGGAGGGATCGAAGGAGGACGTCGGGGCGGAGAGGTCTGGGGCGGTGGCGGAGGTCGGAGGCTGTCGGAGGGGCGGTGGGGGACTGTCGGGGTAGTTCGGGGGAGGTGACAGGGCGAGGGTGGTGGAGGTTTGCGGGGGAGCTGCCGGCGGCGGAGGCCGTCGTGGGGCGGTGGGGGTAGGTCAGGGCGGTGGAGAAGGAGATGGCGAGGTGTTTGGTGGTGGTGGCGGTGGTCCACGGTGGTCGGGGTGGCCGTGAGGGGCGTCGGGGAGAGGAGGAGTTGCTGTCGGGCAGGGAGGGGAGGGGTGCTGCGGTGGCTTGCCACGGCGGAGGCGGTGGCCGGAGAGGGTGGCGATGGACGGGGAGGTAGCCGGGGGAGGGGCGAAGGGGTTGGCGGTGGTCCGGCGGTGGGCGGTCGCCGGAGCTGGCCGAGGGGAGTCGGGAATGAGAGAGAGGGGGGGGTGTTTAGGGTTTATATAGGATTTTAGGCCAATGGCATTTTCGTAATTAAAGGAAACTTTGGGGGTATTTTAGTAATTTGAATTTTTGGGATATTTTGTAATATTTATCCTGGATATTTATGGTGGGCCCTTGCCACCTATGGTCTATCCAATAGGAGGTTGCCACCTAGCATGCATTTTTGCAATAAAACCCCTAACTTTTCATAATTTGCATAAAAGTCCAAAAATTGGGAATTTGCGCAATTATGCAATTTGTCTGGAAAAATTACCTGGTTCTAAAAATTACTAAAATTCACAGAATTGAGGGAAATTGCTGGGGAAATGTCCTGGGCTGTGGGGATGAGCCTGGGCAGGGTCAGGGTCTGATTCTGCAGGTGATACGGGTCACCGTATTTATTATTTAATAAATACTGCGCACGGTGTTCACTAATTATTCAGGGGCAGTTAGGGTCATAATTTTTCTACGGTGTCAATACGATAATTGTAATACAATTAGTGTAGAATATTATCGTATTTTTGGTTGGGCAAAACAGGTGCCTACTGGTCCTCAAATCTCTAGGGTACAGAGGTTGGTAAAGAGCAGAAAATTAAATAGGAATAAAATACGTACGTTTGTAACGATATTTGTGCGACTAAAACGAAGCACAAAACGAGGTTTCTGGGAGTTGCTAAAAATACGGAAAATGTAGTCTAGCAAGTCTAGGGCAGGGATGGGAAATTAGTTTAGGGTTAACAGCTAGTGTGGTGCCCTAATTTATTGTGTAACAAACAGGTGCACAATCAATAGAATATATTAATAAATAAATTTTTAAAAAGTTACACTAATTCTAATTAACTAGAAATAATATTAAAATACTGAAATCTGGTCGAGGGAGTTTACATGTCCCCAGGTTTAGCAGATGAGTTCTATTCCGAGGTATATGGAGCAGGAGCAGACACTGGAGCTGAACCGATCCCCGAGGACGAGGTTATCGCCGATGATTTCTCTTGAGTATTTGTTTCATCTATACTTCGTATTTGTCATTATTAGACTCTTTCATTTCTGGTCTGTTGAACCATTGTATCAGACTTATTATCGGGTTGTTCCCCGATTTACTTTATAGAGACTTGATGATGGTTATATTTCATTTTGCGGTTATTGATCATATTTATCTTCTATGGATGAGATTAGATTGTGACATATTATTTAGACATTATTGTTGTATTACGGCTTAAGTACACCCTGATGGGTCCATTAAATTGGATTTTTCCATCGGTGTGTGCTGCTAGCCATTGCCACGTGTCTAGTCCCTCGATATTTTGGGACTGAGGCATGACATAGTTTTTGTGGTGGCCCATGTAGGTCTACGACTAAATTGCTTCGGTTTCAACTTAGGGACCGAGCAAGCCTGCAATAAGGATATGATAAGTTATAGGATCTCATCCACTTGTCTCTATATCGGATTCAAATTTCTTGACTTGCATCCTGCCTTGATTGATCTTTACGCCTCTTATAGTTTATTTTGGATGCAGAAAAATGGATCCACGAGCAAACGAAGAAACTCCTGCAGGACCATCGCAAGGTGCTGTAGTCACCTATAAAGAAGATAGAGTGACGCCATTGAGTGAAGATCCCCCCACTCACCAAAGCAGTCAAGCAAATCAGCATGCCTCAAAAATCCAGCAAGATGATATTCCGCCGCAGTTTTCTCCACCGATACCTATTTTTCCACAATGGCAGGCTATGGACGGACAACAAATGTTTCAAATGTTCTACGTGATGATGCAAGCCCAATAGAAGGTTCATCAAAAAGTCCAGCAAAGCCAAGAGGAGAAGTTCATTGACAGACTTAGCTCTGAGCTACGGAAGTTAATCAGCTCCGTTGCAATTATTTTAGACACGGACGTTCTTGCTGCAGCACGACCCATGGAGTACATCACCAGGATAGAGTCCAGCCAGAAGCGGCCACATGCATTAGCACTAGACCAAGCACAACAGGAAAGAGCTGCAAAGCGACCACAGATGAATCCACCACAGAGAGCATCTACACCAATAGCACTAGTCCTTCCTACTTGTCACTACTGTGGCAAAACAGGCCATCTCGCCAAAGAATGCCGACTCAGATTGGGATTATGTTTAGCTTGCGAATCTAAACAGCATACGGTAAGGAATTCCCCTGAACGTCGAGAGAAAGCATTGATGATTCATCAACCAGCCACATCAGCACCAGCCAGAGCACCACAGGGAGAACTCGCAAAGAGATCTCACCTGCACCAGCCACTTAGAGCATCTCCGCAAATACTGCCTATCTGTCAATATTGTGGCAAGCGAGGACATATTGAGAACGAGTGCAGACGCAAATTGGGATTATGCTTGATTTGTGAATCCAACCAACATTTAGCCAAGGATTGTCCTGAGCATCGAGAGAGAGCACTAATGTTAAACCGACAAGCTTTACCAGCACCAAGGCCAGCCTATCCAGCATTAGGATCAACACAAACGGGAGTTGAAGGAGTCATACTACCAGCTCCGGGAGTATATCAGCCGAGGCCACCCTTAGCATCACAAGCAGCACTCTTCCGGCAAGCCCAGCAACAGCAGAGGGCACTACCGCAAGGACGCGTACAAGCTTTTGCGATGACCATGGAGGACGTGCAAACTCATGGAGTAGTAAATGCGCGTAAGTTTTCATAGTTATCTGTTTATAGTCATGCCTTAGCACGTGCCTGTTAGTTCATTTTTCTAGCCTCAAAACTAGTATTTTGAACTGGTTAATAATTGATAACCTAGTATTTTGAACTTGTTAAATTGATAAACTAGTTTTTCTAAGCTGTAGTTTTCTTTGCTCTAACCAGATTTCCTTCACTCTTGAATTTACATAACTTTCATTGCTTAGGGAAATAATGTTTTTTCCTAGGTGTTTTGCTTAACCCTCATCCTTTAATTCTCTTGATCATGATTCTTTGATTGTGTCATGCTTCGAACAATGCTTGCAACCGTGTCATCTCTTCTGACCGGTTATTTCTTTGATTGCGAGGACGCAATCCTCTTAAGGGGGTAGATTGTAAACCCTCAGATTTTTTCAGAAATTTAAAAATGAATTTTCAGAATTTTTCTGGAATTTTCTGTAATTTTTCAGGAATTAAAATAAATGTTCTTCTGGATTAAATATTTTTAAGTATTAAAATAAATATTAAAATATTATGAAAATATTATTTTTGGGTGTAAAATAAAATATTAGATATAGGGTAATTTTCTTGGAATTTATTGGACCCCAGAACTATTTTTAAAGACCTAAAAATTAATATTTTAATTAAACCAAAATAAATCAAAATAAATCAACCTGAACCAACTGGTTTAATGAACCAAATCAACCCAAACCGGCCCAAATCCTAAACCGGACCAAAACCCCTAGCGGGTCGGGTCGGGTCTGAACCCAACCCGGAACCCGCTAACCCGTACCCGACCCAAAACTTATTGGATCGGATCCAGATCCAAAATCCGCCAACCCGTCTACCCAAACCCGCCCGCTACAGTACCTATCCCTAACCCGCTGTCCGTTCGACTCCCCGAACGCCGCGATTCCCGCGGCCGTACACCGTCGCCACCTCCATCTCCTCCTCTCCCCGCTGCCTCTTCATCTCCTCCAACCACCGCCGCCGTCTGCTCATTTCCCCAACGACCTATCCCCTCCCCGGAACGGCCACCCTCGCCCTATTTAAACCCTCATCTCCACCATTGCCCACCACTCCATCACCGCCGCACCCCGATTCCTCCGGTCGCCGACGAACCCACCCGGCCACCACCTCCGCCACTCTCTTCGACCTCGCCGCCTCTCCCTCTCGCCTATATTAGACCCGACGAACCCCGACCCCTTCACCGAAGTCGACATCCGCTGCCACTGCCTCTCCGGCCGTCGTCCCTCTGTTAGCCACCGCCTCCGGCGACGTCTCCTCTGCCGTGACCTGACGGGCAGCACGCTGACCATCCCGCCGTTGACCACGACGACCGAGAGCCGCAGCAGCACTCCCGAGCTCCGCCGTAGCAGCGTCGCGACTCCTCGCGCATACGCGAAGCATAGTGATTTTTGGTCCCCTGTTCAGGTGAAAATTTCTCTCTCATCGCCGCCTCATTTTTCGTTCTGTCTGCTGTGACACGTACCCTGTGTGACCCTCTCGATACTCTGTAACTCGTTCGGGGTATCGCGTCCTGTGTCGGTCGCAAATCACGACGCAAAATCAAGAAAATGACCTATTTTCTGAAAATTTAGAAATCGCTGTGTCGGTCGCAAATCACGACGCAAAATCAAGAAAATGACCTATTTTCTGAAAATTTAGAAATCGTCCCGAACTCCCCAGTTCGCGACCGTTTTGCGACCAACCTGTGAAATATTTTCAAAATTGGCTTGAACAATTATTTAGACCATATGACCAAGTTTTAACCCCTATTTTTAGTATAATTTATTGAGCTGTAGTTTGTATTATTTTCGAGCGTGAAAATGACCAAAATATTGATAATTTAAATACCCTAATTTTCTCGGAACTAGGTGCGCCCCGCTAAACAAGACGACTTGGTCGCGTGCGAACTTCACCGAAAGGTGCGCGCCGTTAATACGGACGTGTGGGATTTAGCGGAAGTTGATTTGGATGTGCGTGCACACCGGAATCAACGCGTATCCGTCGACAACGCCCCGTATCGGCCATGTTCTGAACTCGTTGTAACTACGTGTACGCTCGTCGTATGGAAACAAAACTTGCGCCATCGGACTCGTAGCAATATGCTGGTCCCGTGACCCAATTTTGGTTCGATTCTGAGAACGTTGACAAAATTCCGTATCGTGGGCCCCACGGCTCTACTTGACGGACGATTTTGTGATCGGCTCATCGGAATCCAGTTCTGGACATTCCGTTGGGTTCGTAACGTCGTTCTGGACTTGTAGACACTAAGTTTGATAAATTTGGAGAACATTGTCTCTGCCATATTTTCGGTGCAAAGCGGGCCACATGTGGACCCCGCTTTGACCAAAAACTGTCATTTTTATCCCTGTGTCCAAATTGGACTTATGGACAGGCAATCTAGCTACTTGATATCTTCTGAACCTGATGGTAACATTTATTTCAGCAACCGGAGGAGTACCTGCAGATCCCGCTGATACCAGAGCAGCAGTTGGTAATCAAATCCCAGGCAAGTATACCTTGCCAATCTTGCAGTTCTTGTTACATAATATTCCTTTGGTCTATTCATATGATATATATGTTCAACCTAGGACCGTGTGACATCACTTAACGTCCGAATAATATTCGGGTGTCAACGCCGTACGCGGAGTTGTGTAACGTCACCTAGACATGGATATCGAGACCCTATACATTCTCGTGCTTGCATTATCAAGTATGTCATACCCCAGGACACCTGACACTATTCATGAGACAGAATCTTCCTGAGATATTCATGGTGATTCTGTATAGGTTACAAGTTTCATGACATATACTTTATACATGCTTAGATATCATTATGACTTGTTGCATTAGATATGATCATGCGTAACATGGACATGAGACGTCGTGGACATGAGACGTGAGATTACATTGGGTGGGGTGAGACACACAGGCTACAGGCTGATTATATATATAAACCCTTATTAATGTGGTGCTCAAGAGTCTAAACCCGAGCTTGACCCATTACGTGATATTACCGCTACCGGCTCCCCGACACCGAGCTTGTAGTGGTCTCAGCCTGAGTTCTAGTGATGCTCTCATCTTGCATTTCACTTAGCTGGTTATATAGTTTACCCTATTGATTCATTATTGCACTGCATTTATTATGGCTTGAGTTATTTTTGTACCTTGCTATGTCCCCTGAGGACCTGGATCCGGATTATGTTCCCAGGTTTAGCAGATGAGTTCTATTCCGAGGTATATGGAGCAGGAGCAAGAGCAGACACTGGAGCTGAACCGATCCCCGAGGACGAGGTTATCGCCGATGATTTCTCTTGAGTATTTGTTTCATCTATACTCCGTATTTGTCATTATTAGACTCTTTCATTTCTGGTCTGTTGAACCATTGTATCAGACTTATTATCGGTTTGTTCCCCGATTTACTTTATGGAGACTTGATGATGGTTATATTTCATTTTGCGGTTATTGATCATATTTATCTTCTATGGATGAGATTAGATTGTGACATGTTATTTAGACCTTATTGTTGTATTACAGCTTTAGTACACCCTGATGGGTCTATTAAATTGGGTTTGCCCATCTGTGTGTGCTGCTGGCCATTGCCACGTGTCTAGTCACTCGATATTTTGGGACTGTGACATGACAGGTAAAACTCAGCAAATCGTATTAACTTATCCATATCAAATACAGAGAAAGAATCGCTTGGATCAAGACATGAGATACACAACAACAACTCCATATTCACCTCAGTAAATCGGTTATTCAATTCTTGAAGTTGTAAATCTATAACGGAGCAAAATAATTCAACACGGTAATAGTGAAGATTTGTGCATTCTTTAACATTACGATGTGATCTTCCATGAACTGCAAACTTGACTTCCATGTTTGGGACTCTGATTCCATATTTTACGCAAAATAAAGACACTTCATTTAACAATGATTCACATCCACCGTCTCTCTTTCTTTGGAGTGTTTGCTTGGTTATTTTCATAATATTCATAGCATTAATAATATCTTGATATCTTGATCTTTCCTTTGTAATGCTTGTGACATGTCATTGGTAATTTCCAAGATCATTTTCATTAAGTGTAAGCAAAAGACAAACTAAAAAGTTTGAATTCTCTCACATAGATCATCTGCTTGAACTCTGTGAGTCACATCATGTGCATCTTCTCCTATAACCAAGAGCACATCAATTACTGAGAAAAATAAGTTGATCAAACTTACTAGTGTGCCGAAATGAGAACCCCAACGTGTATCGCCCGGTCGTTTCAGTGTTGTTTCTTGATTCAAACCTCTCCCAATCAATATTTCTCCATCATCAATTCTTTGAATAAGCTTTTCAAATTATTTCTCTCGAAGATCTCTCCGTTTGCAGGAGGCTCCAACAACATTTGACAAAAGTGCTACAATATCAAAGAATGCACCAATCTTTGTATAATTTTTAGCAACAACTACAAGTGTCAGTTGCAATTAATGAGCAAAATAATTAATATAATGGGCAACTGGATTCTCCATCATAAACAAACAAGGCACATGGGCACACATACACAGGACACAACCCTAACCCTGACACATGGACACGGACATATAAACACATACATAGGACGCAATCCACGATACATATGGTGCCCCGTTCCCCCTTTTCGGGGAGCGCGGCTAAGAAATACTTTCGGTATCGTTCGATCGGGATAGATTGAATCAAGATCTTTTTCTCGTTATGGATTGGCTTCTTCGGAATCGATTCACATATTTAGTGGACCATGCCCCAAGGACCGACTTAGCGACAAAGTCAAGATGGACCTTTCTGCTGCAAGTTGTATTGCCTAGTTTTCGTTGTCGCCTTGTTGCTTTCGTGCTTTGAGTTGGTTTTTGGATTTTCGTTTTCATGAACGATTTTGATGGATTTTATTGCTTTCGTTCGTTGAACTACATTTTTATTTCGATCTTGGAAAGAGGAGAAGAGGTATTGATCATCTGTTTGTGGCAATGCAGGTGATCGTGCAGTAGGCGTCGCGCGAACGGAGTCTTGAAGCACATCTTTTCTTTCCTTTCCCCACCAACTTGTGAGTGTCTATAAATCGATTTAGTTAACCCTTCTTTCAAGTCTTCACATCTAAAATTTGCCTTCTTGATTGTTCCGATCAGACGATACCATAATAACTAAAAGATGTCAAGATAAAATGGAATTGACTTGGATTACTTAATGCTTGTCAATCAACTTGTGAACAGTTACCTTGCTGCATGTTAGTTCGCTTAGAATATTCTTTCATCATGTATCAAGTCTAGTTAGAACAGTATTATTCTATTATTGTGCTATGTGTAGAGCACTTTACTATGAGATAAATGATCAGGAAGACTATGCCAGTCAGATCATACCATATTACTTATCTCGTACTTGTGTTGCCATGAACTGCCTCGATTGATAGCCTAGTATATATTTCATTTGGTCACGAACAACTTTTGCACAAGGCCTTAGTTCCTGTAGACAGTTGCTAGGGCATTAACATCGATCCGATCCGGACGAAACTCCCTGATAGTCGTCTGTTTCGGACGGAATGATCACCTGTAACGTCCATATTCCTTGCGTTGCATGTCATTTCATCCTTGTACTATAACTCATCCACTATGGCACCATGCCAGTGACCCCCATGTACATTTAAACTGTGCAAGCTAACTATGTCTTCGCGTCAGGGAAGGCCATGGTAAGTATTGTGCAGGTGGTTTAGACGGACGGGTAAAAGTCACCCAGCGGTGGCATGTTTATTTCAATAATTTTCCATATCCATTGCTTGCTTGTAACTTGAACTAAGGAAAGATAAAAAGACCACATGATAACTTGTATGCTTCAAATAAATAACGTGTTGATTGGTATAGTTGGGTTAGCTCGCCTTCACCAGTGCATTTCGATGTACTGACCCTCGTTGCAACAGGTTCCCCGTGCCAAGGAGATCATGCAAGGAGCTAGAGTGACTTTCCAATCCAGTCCACCTACCGGCATGTCCTGATCGTGCATTCGAAGAGACGTTTTGAAGTTTCCAAGAGCTCGTCACATATCTTATGCAGCTCCATGGAAAGGCGATAGCTTCACTCGAAGGTGTCTATAGCTTTTGAGGTTTTAGTAAAAGGATATAATGTACCGGACGACTATCTCATTTTGTGTCCACTTTTGTAAGCCCGTGTGGCAACCATTTGACTCGTTCAAGAGTTTGTAAAAGATGTTCATTATCATTAAAGAATTTTTTTTCATGTTTCAATATTGTGTTCAATTATCTGCGTACTCTGAATATGTGCTGTTATATAAAAATACCTTGGCCTTTTGTATTGCGCAACCTAGGCACGCATGGCATCACGCCCGGGGGATGACTATCGATTCTATGAAAATTGGGACGTGCAATATTGGTATCAGAGCACAGCTTCAAGTTCCTTTGACCCTCGTGTCGGAAAATTTTCTTTAACGATCTATTTCCTATGCGAACTCTTGAACGCGTTGGCCAAAATGAGATACATTACATACAATGAGTCCATAATACTTTATGAGCTTGATGCAAGTTACTTTCTTTCGAAAGAATGACTCAAGCGCAAGCATCAACACTAGCACAAGGAGAGGTACAAGCCTAGGAAAGTAGTTCCGGCACCTCAGAAAGTTGCGGAAGCCAGCGAGCTATGCCCCATGTCGACCCGATTGAGTGAATGATGCAGATGCTTGAAGTAAGCCAACAGAAGGATGAGGCTCGTCATGAGCGAGCTGAGAAGCGGACGGAAGAGCGACAGAGCAAGTTCGAAGGCAATCTAGAAGCCCGATTTACAGTCCAACATAAGCAGGTGGATGCCCTACAACAGATCGTTCGGACCTTAGCCTCCAACCATTCTGCAACGACAGCAGCGACACCGGTGGAGCGACCCACGCCTAAAGTCAAAATGCCTCAGACTCCAAAGAAGAAGGATGTGACTACCTTCGACTTTGTCGAGTTCAAGAAGGTCTGCAACACGTCTTTCAAAGGGACAGAAGATCCGGTCGTGACTCTAGATTGGCTGACAGAGCTTGAGGATCACTTCAAATTGCTAGAGGTACATGAGGAAAAACGAGTTTTGTGTGCCCAACTACAGCTTCGTTTGAACGCGCACGATTGGTGGGACGTGCATCGAAGATCCCTCTCCGCAGATTATGAAGAGGAGATGATCGCATGGGCTACCTTCCGTAGCACATTTGAAGAGGAGTTCATACCACCTCCCGTTCGTGGGTAAAAGGAGAACGAGTTCGTGCAGCCCCGCCAAGGTAATATGATAGTGAAGCAGTACTCCGCTGAATTTAATCGGCTCACCAAATTTGCAAGCTCTTAACTACCTGATGCGGCGAGTCGTGCAAGACGATTCGAAGGCGGCCTACGACCTGCCATCTATGCGCACGTGGTCGTTCTCCAATATCTGACGATGCACAAAGTTCTCAATCATGCCATTTCTCTTGAACCGCGGTATCCTTCAGTTGCTGTCGGCGCTGTGCATACTTCCAATCACACGCGCCCTAGCAACGCAGTAGAAAATACCGCTCCAAAGCGTTCAAATAACGACGGTCATCAAAAAGGTAACCCAAGGCCATATTGTAATTTTTGTTAGAAGGCAGGACACACGGTCGACAACTGCCGCCAAAAGAATTGGTTATGCCTCGTTTGCGATGATTCAAACCATTAGATTGGTGACTGTCCGCGCTCCTCTAAGAACCGCCTTCAACAACAGAATCCTGCTTAGACGACTCATGCCAACCAAGATGTGCCGTAACAAGATCATCGTCAAGCTCAAGGCTGGGTGTACACTTTGACACGAGAAGATGCCCTCGCTTCGGACACCGTTGTGTCAGGTATATTACTTTTCAATAACATACATGCTCGCGTACTATTTGATTCTGGTGCTACGCATAGTTTCATATCCACAAATTTTGTCGTAGAAAACAAGATAGAAATGATACCATTATATATAGACCTTAGTGTTAGCACCCCCTCGGGAACGAAGATACCTGTTCGTTCAGTATGTCAAGACGGTCATGTCTATATTGGAGGAAGAAAATTGTCGCTCGATGTGTTAGTCCTAGATGTTCTTGATTACGACATCATCTTGGGGATGGATTGGCTCAGTGCTTACTCGACAACTATTGAATGTTCAGAGAAATGGGTCATCTTCCGTCTACTTGGAGAGGCCGAATTCTGCTACACAAGTGGTTCGGTGACAGAAGCGTCGAAGACCTGCATGGTGATTTCTGCGATATCATCTCGGCGAATGCTATGTAGTTCTCCGCTCCGCGTTGGCACTATGTACAAGAGATATTGATTTGCTGAGTCAAAAAAAAAATCTTCTTGGAGAGCTCCTTGTTGAACCAGAAGATGACTGATCTAGGTGAGTGGGCAGAACTTCATTCTCTGATTCTTGCACGCCTTAATAATGAATCTGAGTTTTTGAAATGCTTGTTTGCTTAATAAGATATTGTTCGCATTGAGAATGATAGAACGAGAACCTGTATGCTTAACTAGAGAACTTGTATATTTGTCTAAAAGAGATAGAACCATTGCCATGCTAAGTTAAAGAATAGAATATTGCATGCTTAGTTACATGGACACCGCTATCGAACGAACCGCTGCCATACTAATAAACAAGAGTAAAATAATGTTCATATATTTCCATCGTAAGCTAAACAAGAGTAGAACTGCATGCTTAGCTAAAAAAGATAGATGAATCATGCCATATTTTGCTTGTCATTGATGCTTGAAATATAGAACTGTTTGTAATGCTTGAACGATATCAGAGAGAATGCAGCCAGTCCGCATAGAGATAGAGATGGCGTCCTGTCCGCAAAGAGATAGAAGAGATTGACTATATGCTTGTTTATTAAACTGATGCATAGTAAAAGTTTATAAGATAGAGCTGTAGAGCTGCATACCATGTATCGATCTTTAAACAACTTGTTCATAAGGGTAATCCCACGAACGGTTCCCTAGGACACTGGGGATCGTTCTCCCTAGGGGGATCAGAGGAACACCATGAAGCAATGAAGTCCTCGCGATCAGGGGGTGTTCATGTCTATATAGCATGGATTTCCCATGGACCATCATGTAGTTAGGTTGTATGCTATGTTATCCTTCTTGCATACCTAACTGTTTGATGCAGAGACGGGCAGGGAATATAACATATGTGCTTATGTATTTCTAACTTGTATGTCTGATGCAGGGATAACCATTCGGCGAAAGGGTAAGAATCACTGAATAAGTGATATTCATTTATTCTTTCACAAAGCGTAAAGCAACATGCATTTATTCTTTCACATATATATCCCATGCCTCGTCAACTAAAATAACAAATAAACCGTCACCAAACTCTCTAATGATTGCATTTGTAGTCTCGCTTGCAATGCCACAAATAATTTCTTTTTGAATTCTAGGCGATGTTAATTTATGATGTTTAGGAGCATTCTCAATATGACATTATTGATTTGCTCATTGTGGTCGGCAATAAATCGTAGGAGTTCAAGAAAGTTACCTTGATTTGCTGAATCCTCAGATTCATCATGACCACGAAAAGCCAAACCTTGATTTAGAAGAAACCTAATGCAATCAACTAATGCAGTCAATCGAATACGATAATCTACTTGAACTTGTTCGGATTAACTAAACATACAAACTTCTATGCATTGTCGTTGAAGTAGTAGATCACTGCAAGCCCTTGAACATTGATTATGAGTACTATTATGAGCTCCAACATGAATACCGAATCTGCTTTTCTTCTTCCAATTTCTCAACCCTTCTCCAACAAATGCATCATCACGTAGTTAGGTTTGAATAGATAACAAACCAAACAATAGGCAGCATCTTTCGTTATGTTGTACTCTAACCAATCGTACTCCACAAACCAAGCAGTAACAAGACTACGATTGACTCTAGAAAATTGTGTCCCCGAAAAATGATGATTTCTAGATTGACATAGTCCTTTTTGTAAATACCACCGTCGATCCTTCTCTCTGTCATTAACATCATACACATGAATATTCTTTCTTAATCCAGGATCGGCAGGAAGCTCGTTCAAGTTGATCTCTATACGAGGAACTTGAGGGAGCACATGAGGAGTGGAGTGATTAATTTCTTGTTAATTTCTAGGAAACATTCACATTTGTAGACTTTGGTGTCGACACCTTAGAAATTTTTTTTTGCATCCTGAAATAGTGAATGAAACCTAATTTATCGCCCATTTTAATAACCCGAACTATCGTATTTTTCAAATTAATAATATGTTACATGTATTACGTTTTGTTAATGTAATGAGCAAAGTACTTAATTAATGTGGCTATATATTTTAAAGCATAAATAGAAATAAAAATGTTTTGAGCATAAATAAAAATAAAAGTGGCTATCGTATTTTTTAAAGCATTAATGTGGCTATGTTTTCTAAAGCATAAATAGAAATAAAAGTATTTCATAAGGACAATTGGTGGTGTTTCCTGTCATTGCTCAGTTTGGAAAGAGGGCTTTGGGTTGGGTTGGGTTAGGTTAGGTTTTGTTTCTTTGTTACAGGTATAACAAAATATTTGGAACTAAAAGTCTTAAAGTAACAAAGTTGACTAAGTTGTTATATGTATACAATTGGTTAAGTAGTCCTTTTCTATTCTCTGTAATCTATTTATTCCTTCAAAAACTTCATGCTCTTGACGTTGCTATATGCGGCAGATGTTTCCTTTTCTTTTGCTTTTTTTTAAACATATAAAACTATACAAGAGAGTAACTTAAGTAAGAATAGTGAGAATCACTTTTCTAGTGTTGCAATCTGAAAAAACAAAAACAAAGAAGAGTAAGAATATACCTGGAGTTGGAGTTGGAGTTGGAAGCCTGGAAGTGCAACTGTGCATGGTCTTGGACTCTTGCTTGCTGTTCTTAATTCTTGCTTGGAGTTGGAACTTCAGAATGTTTTTCCTTTTGCTTGGAGGGATGGGGCGGTAGTAAGAACAGTTAGTACACTGTACACTATACACTGTACACTGCTATATATTTTGTAATGGCAACAAGCCAGAAAGCAATGCCGTGTAGTATACGGTGTAGGGATGGGGGATGTGTGTGTGTGGGGTAGGTTTATAGCCTTTTACTGTTGTACAGTGAGTGCACTGTGCTTGCAGTTGGAGATGACTCCTTTGCAGCGGCAGCTGTAAGCAACTGGCTGTCACTTCAAAGCACTGCTAAACACAGTTGTACAGTAAAAATTAAAATTAAAATTAAAATTAAAATTAAAATTAAAATTAACAAGTCAGTGGGGGTCGACCCCCCACAACAGAATTAGAAATTTGAACTCAGGAGACAAAACTCAGGAGACAAAACACAGAATTAGAAATTTGAACTCAGGAGCTCTTAGTTAGACAACCTTCCATTTAACCACTAAACCACCATTTTCTTTTGATTTTTAGAGAAATTTTTTACAAAATAATAGAAAATTCAGAAGGAAACTGAAATAATGTTTTTATAGTGTTATATCTCATGGCACTTTAAATCTTCAATAACTATTTTTTTTTTCCAGCAAAGAGAGGGAGGAGGGGTTAAGTGGGTACTAGTCACAGTACCAAAAAGAAAAGAAAAGAAATTCTCTGATAATAAAATAGTTTGAATATATTTTAGTTAGAATTTTCATAAATATATTTTTAGATATTTGAATATATGTTTAGTTAGATAATATTATGTAAGTTAGTTTAAATATAATTTGAATATTGAATAAATTTTAAGATTTGTTATAAATGTTTAAGTGAGTTTGGATATATGTTCAGATAATTAAAATAATTTTAAGCTGCATGAGAATATATAATCTAGTAAAGATTTTAGAATTTTTATTTTTTTCTTTAATTATGTGAAAAGATACATACACGGTAGTTAACATTTTTTTTATATTTTTTATTAATTATGGAAGAATATACCAAAAACGACATCTTATTGTTAGGTCGTTTGTAAGCCGCATTATAACAGTAGAGATGATATTAGTTTGAGTAATAACATAGATAAATTAGAATGAAATATACCAGTAAATATCATTGAAGGTTCGAGAAATTAATGGAATAGCATTGTCCAAGTATTGCAAAAGTGTATTCTTTAAAAAAAAAAAAAAAAGTACTGCAAAAATATAACACAGAACAAAGAACATGATCTGAACTATGAGAAGTGAAACAAATACGCGTAATACCACATAAATACAGTAATCCAGCTAGGCGATAGATCAACTTGCAGATATAGATGCATGTATGGATAGAGGGAGGGTGATCTTTCCTCTCACACGAAAGCAATAAAGAAAACAATATAATAGGCTTTTGACCTAATCCTTGGGTTTGTACTACCACATAAAAGAGCATCATGATCCCATGGATATCCAGGCTAGAAAAAATAAAGGAAACTGTTGGTATTGATGGAGAACATTTCATCATTAGTCTGGAACAAAAAAACCTGTAACTGCACAATACTCCATATCGAACAAGAGAACAAATGTTTCCCTTCGCTAATATATTATAGGACTATTTGATATTACCTCATCTTAGATTAGGTATATTAATATTACCTCATGTTAGATTAAAAGTTAAAAATACCTCTTGAAAGTGTCGTTAAAATTTTGAAAGTGTCGTTAAAGAATTTTTAACGACACTTTCAGAAATGTTTTCTCAACTTTTAATCTAACAAGGGGTAATATCAATATACATAATCTAATAGGGGAGTAATATCAAATAGTCCTATATTATATAAGCTGCATAAAAAAAGTATAAACTTCTGAAGAAGCAAGCAAGGATAGAGGCATCGTCAACCCATTTTTTTTAGTTTGTATCCAAATAAATATGTATTGAGCTCTGTCTCAAGGTGTGTTAAAGGGCGGGCGACTTGGAACCCAGCTCGGTCAAACCCGGTCCGGGCCTTCCCGGACCCGGTCAATGGACTGGCCCGCTCCGGCCCACTCCCCCCCCCCACGGGTCCAGGCTGGGTCAGAGGATCCGACCCGCAGGCCCGACCCATTGTCGGCTCCGTTCGAGCCGAGCCAAATTCGGACGACCCTGTTTGACCGGCTCGGTTCAGATCCGGTTTGGCTGGATTTTAATTTTTTTTTTAAATATAGCCGTTGGGAAACATTTTTACCAAAATACACCAAAATTAGTGGCAATTTTTTGTCCGTTTTAGAGATATTTTGGTTATTTTTAACATATAAGTTATATCATATAGATTATATATAAAATATATATAAATAAACGATTTTTTTTAAATAAAACCGGGACGGCCTGGCCCGACCGTGAACCGGCCCGGACCCAGACCGGTTCAGCCCGGCCCTCCCCTGACCGGATCATGGGCCCGGGCTGGGTCGAGATTTTTTTTGGCCGGGCCGGGACGCCTCTCCTCTCGGATTGAGCCCGGCCCGGACCGAACCCGGTCAAACCCGGTTGACTAGGGCCGCGGGCCGGCCCAGACCGGCTCAATACATACCATGAGCTGTGTTTGTGATTTGCTGAATAATACCATATTGTTAGAATAAACGTAAAAGAAGAAAGAAGAAAATAAGAGAGAAGATCTCTTATTAGTGTAATCACATAGTGGGAGGCAACGGTCTTATTTATACAACCCAATGCATATGTACTACTAATCTCTAACCAATGTGGTACTAAAATATAAAGTAGAAATCCAATATTTTAGTAACCCACGTTATAACACTCCCCCTTTAGATGATCACCATCTTTAAGCCTACTGTCTCGTTAAAGCTTTGTCAGGAAAATTCATTAGGACAAAACCTGTGTGAAAGAAAATAGTACAATCTTTAGGATGACTTAGATAGAAAATAGTACAATCTTTAGGATGACTTAGATAGGTGTTGTGTCACGTCCCGATTCCGTGGAATCGATAGTCATCCCCCGGGCGTGACGTCGTGCGTGCCTAGGTTGCGCATCGCACAAGGCTAAGGTATTTTGCATAACAAGCACATATTCAGAGTACGCAGATAATTGAAACACAAAGTTAAAACATGAAAAAGTTCTCTTTATCGATAATGAACATCTTTTTACAAACTCTTGAACGAGTCAGAAGGTTGCCACATGGGCTTACAAAAGTTGACACAAAATGAGATAGCTGTCCTGTACATTACATCCTTTACTAAAACTTCAAAATAAGGGACCTCCAGGCGGGACAATGACTTTTCCTCTGAGCTGCATGAGTTAAGTTTGCTAGCTCCTGTGGCTTCAAAATGCTTCAAAATAGGCACGATCAAGACGTGACGACAGCTGGACAGGATTAGAAAGTGACTTCAGCTCCTCGTAGGATCTCCTTGGTGCGGGGAACCTGTTTCAACGAGGGTCTGTACATCAAAATATACTGGTGAAGGCGAGATAACCCAACTATACCAATCAACGCATTGTTTATATGAAGCATGCATATTATTTGTGGTCTTTCTATCTTGCCTTGGTTCATTTTACAAGCGAGCATATAGGTAATTTTACTGAATAAACTTGCCACCGTTCGGTGACTTTTACCTGCCCCGTCTGAACCACCTGCACAATACTTACCATGCCCTTCCCTGCCACGAAGACACAAGTTAGCTTGCACATGTTAAAATATACGTGGGGATCACTGGTTTGATGCCATAATAGACTGGTCAATGACGATGATGGCATACAACGAGAGCACACGATGCACTGCAAGCCATCCCGCACAGCACACAATGACTACACACGAAGTTTCGTCCGGATCGGTGCCAGTGCCCCAGCGATCGTCCGCAGGAACTTATACCCTTATGCACAAGTTGTCCGTGATCAAACAACGACGTCTATACTAAGTTATCAATTTATGCAGTTGAGGCAACACAAGTACAAGACACGTAGTATGAACGAATACAAGACAAATAGCATGATTCATTTTGTATAGTCTTCCTGAACAATTTATTGCATAACAAGGTGTGTTACATACTTAGCACAATTTATAGAAGAAGTATACATTCTAATTAAAAGTGAAGTATAGGAGGAACATTCTAAATGAACTAGCATGCAATAGATAACCGTTCATAAGTTGATTGACAAACATAAAGTAGTCCAAGTCAATTCCTTTTTATCTTGACATCTTTTAGTTATTTTGGTATCGTTTTATCGGGGCAAGCAAGAAGCAAGACTTTTAGATGTGAAGACTTGGAAGAAGGGTCAACTGAATCGAATATAAGCCACTCACAAGTTGGTTGGAGAAGGAAAGGAAAGATGTGAACCCCCAGATTTTTCAGGATTTAAAAAAAAATCAGAAATTTTCTATAATTTTTAACTAATTAAAATCCAGGTATTCTGGTTTTAGATAATTTTAAATGTTTTATTAAATATTAAAATATTATGAAAATAATATTTTTGGGTGTAAAATAAAATATTAAATATAGGGTAATTTTCCTGGAATTTATTGGATCTCGAAACCATTTTTAAAGACCTAAAAACTAAGTTATTTATTAAACCAAAATAAACCAACCTGAACCGGATTAAACCAACCGGTTTAAACCCTGAACCGAATCCTGAACCAACCCGAACCGGACCCAATCCTTATTGGGTCGGATCCGGACCCTTTAGCCGACCCGACCCACTGACCCGACCCGAACCCATTACCTATCGGATCGGGTCGGATCCGATTCTAAAACTTGACCCGACCGGCCTACCTGTAACGCCCGCAACCGCACGGTGCGTTACGCTGAGTCGGATTGAATCAAACAAATACTGGTTACATTTGAATTGTTGGATTTTGGGAAGAAGTATTGATTGAGTTGGTTTCATGTGCAGATGGCTAGCGGAGTTCGATGGAATTCAGATGTTCGTTCAGAGCAGTACTGAGATAGCTGGATTGGAGCGATAATGTCGTCTTCCTTAGTCCGATCGGTCGGATGATTTGGAGAGCACGGCCTGCTCGCACGGTCATACCAGTTGAGTAGATCGCGCTTACATCGGACCACGGGTTCAAGGGATTTGGCCGTATCGGCAGGACATGATGCTTAACGGGATCAAACATTGTGAGTAGGCTCTTTTCCTTCTCCTCTACTCCTTCATGCCTAATAATATGGAAAACACGTAAGGCTTGAACACTTGGGCTAAAATATTGAGAATCACTACACTGAGGCATGCATAGAGTGTACGTCGTTTGCTTGCATAGGATTGTAGCTTGAAATAATTTGTGCGTTGGATAGTTGGAGCTAGAGTTGGGATACTACATTTGAGGCAGTTGGTTGAATAATTGGGATTATGCTTGGAGAGTTGGAATGATGCATTGTGGCTTTGGGAACAACGGAAATTTGGGCGAGCGAGCGTGCATCCGTACACGAGTATCACTTGGTCGCTTTGTCTTGCAAAGCGAGCAGTTGTGGTTCAAAACCGAACAACTGCATCGGCGAGGGTATTGTGCCACTGTTGGGGCATTGTGCCATGGGATTTATTCTGAGCGTGGGGTGTTGCACCTATTGAAAATACTGTGTTGAGAAGAGGCATTGTGCCTATGGGAATAACTTGAGAAATGGTACCTTGGGCTATATGTTGGAAGAATGGTTATGGATTCTTTGGTTGGATGCTTTGGTTGGATATTGGTTGAACGAGTCTAGGATCGCTTGGTGGGGCGAGAATGTTCGATCCTCTAGTCATACCTACTTGGTGTCTGCATGTCACGGACAACCTGTATCGCACATGGTTTGGTCTCCTCGAACGGGAAGGCTCCGGGGCACCGGGACTGTTCGGCCATGGAGGAGACAACTGGGTAACGCGTCTTGGATGCGGTGCCAGCGGTTGGATGCGATTCAGGTGGGTTAGCTACTTAGCGCTGTTTCGAATAGAACCATATTTGATTAGTCCGATCAAATTCCTTTATGGCTTGGCCAGTGACTTCATATAGATAGGTGTTGGCTTGCTTTACTTTGGTTGGTTTGTGCTTCGTGTAGGTGCGGCCACCTTGCCTCGGCAAGAGTGTGCACTTTGAGATTTGGATTGTAACTTTGGTTGAGGACGGATATTGAGGCTTGGTTGATGGTTCGATATGTTATCGTGAAAACGATAGCTTGAGTAGGACGATTTGCATGCTAGAATCCTTCGAGTTGGTTATATATTGCTTGTCGTTTGGTTTGAGTTGAATGTTTGCATGCTTAAACTGCTTTACGCCTTTCCTTAACATGTCATCCCTATGCCATGAAATGAATCTAGGATTCAACTAGAAAGATCACCATATAACTGTTTGTATTCACTTTTTACTTAGTGTCGGTTTAGACGAGTGGGTTACCCCGCTCACCAGTACGACTGTGTACTGACCCACGTTTGTGGGCATTATTTCAGGTACGCAGGTGTAGTAGCGCTGCTTGGATATACGGGACATGATGTATGAACTGTAAGTACCTTTGTGGGCTAGAGAAAGAGCAAGAGTATTTCATCGCCTTCGTGGCATTGCCTTTGTGGCATTTCATTTGACCCTATCGAGAGCTTCGCTGCGTATTACTCTGATGTGTGCTTGGTACACAATACTTGACTTTCGTTGCAACTTGGTTGTTTCAATGATAATATTTGGTGTTTGACAACATCGCCTTGTACGAGTGCAACTCCAGGCTCGTACGGCATCACGTCCCGATGAGAACGATTGTCCCGCGGGAGAGCTGCAATGTGGTAATTCACGTTCAGCGGGGACTATTGAGCTTGCGGGAGATTGGGACGTGACACTACCCGCCCGCTGTAATACCCCGTTCCGCTCAAGCAGACTGCCGACTCAAACGGCAAAAGTGCAAATATCCCAACCCGCTTTACGCAGGCGAGAATACTCGTTTGAGGCAAAGGGTATCCAGACTTGGTCCCTACAGGAGTACGACTTAGGCTTTCTGTGGCTCGCTCGGAGTATCGCTCAACCGAGGCAAATCATCGCTAAGGTGGGTGGCTACGGTGAACTTGTCTTTTCTTAGCCAACACACATAAAATATGGAATGATTCATGCTAGTCGCTAAGGCGTATCACCCCCTGCATGCTAATAAGAATCCAACGAACCTAGCTAAGGGAATAATCCCAATTTGTATTGCTTATGCTAGAACTTGGAATGAAACATTGATTATATTTAGACCATCGCATGCTACCTTGGCTTTGTGTCGCTAGACCCTACTATGCCTCAAATAGACCGATACGAGCATTACACGACTCGACGTGCACTTCCTTATTGCTACACTGCACGACCCTAGGCAATATGGCTCGGTACAGTACTTTACGGTTTTACTACTCGGCTTACCTTCGGGCCCGAGCTAAACATGAATGTTTATGAATGCATGCTTGCCTGCTTACATGTTAACTTGAATATTGCCTTGGCTCAGTAATTTCCACACGCAATCATGCCACAAGCAAGTAACACGAAAGTGTATTGTTCATGCGTTGAGTCAGCCAGAAGACTATCAGATAGTTTATCTGTGCAATTAAACCTGCAAGTACTCGGGACTGTTAGGTCTCCAAGGCACTCCCCGCACTAGGGGAATGCATCAGGGCAAGTTGATCAATAATGGAAAAGTATGTCAAGTTACATTACATGATAACCACATCCAGTTTATATCTGAACGAGAATCAGGATCATAGCTCATGGAGCAAATTCTCGCCCAGAACATAAACTTATGGATTAGCATGTCAAGATTGGAATTGGAAAGACCCTGACCTGCATGTCGCGGACAACTTAAAAAATGTGATCTTCGGATCTCAGTTCCAAGGGCGGTCTCTGGGGCACCGGGGCCGATCCGCTCCGGATGGAACTCAAGCAGCCTTTCATACTCAAGCAGGGTGGCATCCCACTAAATGCCGCGCCATTCTCACTTAAAGGCTGATAGTCTCATGTTTCGGACAGGATTATGCAGTGCCTCCATTGTTTTTATTGCATAGCATCCTGTCCATAGACTACAAACCGTCCTTTATGGCTATGCTAGCGACCCAGATGTTCATATAGTTAAGTCATCCTCGCTTAGCGGCTATCCGCATGCGAGTCATTACATCACATCATGAATAACTGAACACCTGAACGATTATGGTATAACACCACTTGTGCAAAAAAGGCACTTGAACATTTTAATGCAAAACACCTGTGAAATCCTAGTAACTCGTGCATTCTAGCATAATCACATTCACAATAACACAGTGTTTGCATATGCTATTTGCCCCTGAATGTTCATACATGCTCGTGCTTGAATTTAACTTGGTTTGACTTGGAAAGGGAAGAACAAAGGGTAAGTTGGTAAGTCTCGCCGTGTTGCTCCTTATATCGCACGGTGCACTGCCACACGAGTTAGGCTATTCATCTATGCCATGAAACTGATCCTAAGGCAACTAGAAAGACAACTAAATAGATGATGCACGGAACTTGTATTACATGTTTGGATTTATCGAGCGGGTGAGTAGCCTCCCCACCAGTGCATTCATGTACTGATAACCCACCAGATTGCTTGCAGGGTGCGGGAGAACCTCGTTCGGTACGGATGCCCCCTTCGTGCGTGCTAAGGCGTGGAGTTCAACTCGAAAGCCTTGGAATGCTACACCTGGAACTGAAGCACATATACAAGACATAATGTTGGAACATCGCCTATATACCATTCCATAAATGTAGCCACTTGGCACGCTTTTATGCTTCAGAGAGAGAGCTTGAGTGACTTGTAATCTCGGCTATACGCCGACTATAACGTTGTTTCAATATGAATAAAATGAGTTGCTTTACTTCTATAATTGTGTACTCAGTTCTTTCTTCCGCTATTGTCAACTCAGTGAACTTGTTACCATTCGCTTATGCGTTTATATATTCCGCTGCACTCGGACAATCTGTGCGATCCTGTGGCTTAGATCTCTTACCGCCAGCAAATGCACCATGGCCTTGCACGGGTGCGGTTCACTCTCGTGCGGCATCACGCCCGGATGGGTCGAAGCGATCGTCCCGCGGGAGTGCTGGCGCGGTGATGCGTACCCAGCGGGGACGGCCGATTAGCCTGCGGGAGATCGGGGCGTGACAGATTGGTATCAAAGCCTGGCTTATACGTCTTTGGACTTCATTTCGAATATCTCTGTTTCGAAAGCTCGTTTGTGGGTTAAGTGCACACACTCTCTCAATGCCTCAATTACATGATCCAAACAATAAGTCTAATACTTTTGAAAAGTTGTATGTGAAATGATATGATTGCTTGTATGAAATTGTGTTGCAAGGGCCTTGTGCCAACCTGTACTAGTCCTTATGGGATTAGATTCATGCTAGACTTGTGCATTGTGTGCAAACCCGAAATGCCTATACATGTTTACCCAAATGGTTAGTGCAAAAATGAATATTGCTCGAACGGATAGTTATGCGCTTAGCCATTTTGGCTAAGTTGTGTAGAGTATCTTACACCAAACCCCTTTGGTGCAAGCCAATTATAAACGAGATTTGGATATCGTTCAGGAATAATACAAGTCAGACTTAGAACTGAAATCGATAGAAACTTTATCGGATTTATCGCTTAAGCGAATATTAAGAATCATGCTTGATTGTGAGAAATAGCTCGAACGATAATTCATATTGGAAAACACAAATCAAATATAAGTTGTTTGGATGATTATCAATCCAAAATACTATATGAGACTAGATTTTATCAGGCAAAACCTGAGTATCGTACAAAATTGAGGAACAAGTTGCTGAATAAGCTAAATGATAATGTGAGCACCGATTAAGGACTTGATGGAATGACTCGATTCCGAGTGGTGGATGGATCATGTCCAAACGGATCCATGACCCATACGATAATCAGACTGAACGATATTGAGAATAACTTGAATCAATGATAAGGCTTATATCGAAAATAAATTTTCGGAAATGGAAACCAATATCTAGGTTAAGGAAGACTTGTTGGAAAATTTTGAGAATCGAGCGAGCGGTTTCAGATTTGAAACAAACTGATTGAACGTAAATAAAATATCGCTCGAATAAGTTATATCGCTCGAATAAGTTAACCCGAGAATGGATAATTGGTTTCTGAATATAAAACTCGACTTGGTATCGATAATTGGAAGATAGTATGGATCGATACAAGCAAAAGAAACATTAGGTTTCTAGAAATGATATAATATAAGCGATAACGGATATTACTTAGAGTTTGGAAGAACGAACTCGATATATGGAACGTATCAGAAATGGAAGGACTTGGGCTTGAATATTTGAACTTGATTATTGAGTAATGCCAAAAATGGACTATAGAGTTACCGAACGGAAAAAAAAAATGAATGTTGGATGATTTTACTAGACAAACTACAATCACTGCATGAACGAACAAGACTTGGTGGATATATATATATATATATATATATATATATATATATATATATATATATATATATATATATATATATATATATATATATATGCAATGAATGATCATCTTGACTTGTGGTTCGATGCAATGAGATGAATTGGAAGTACAAACAAATAATCAGAATTATTGATGGATAAGTTAGCCTAGAACCTGGAATAAAGCACGCTTGATGGTTTTGTAGACGGACGCGTGAATATTGTCGAACGACTTAAAGTTATAACTAAAGGTTTAGAAATGAATCTTGGCTTGGTGGACTAGGTTGGAATAGATATGATTCTATCAAAAATACTGAGAAGATAGAATATGCAAACCACTAGGCTTGTCCTATAACTTGGATATATCATAGGATTACATTGAACGGACTCGTCCCCCGTGCAAACGAACGTGTAAATGAGAGTAGTTAGATCTATGCGCGATGTTTAAAAATCTGAGTAAAACGAGCTTGGGTAGAATGCCCCATACAAATGAACAATGGTTTGACCATAGGAAATTGGGGCGAGTATCGTGCGACGAATTTGCACGATGAATCATAGTATGTTTGAACTTGTACCTATGACCTTTTGAGCTGACCTAGAAATTAGGCAGACGACCCTGTGCCAAGTGAATAAACCCGTACTATCGACTTTACCATATTGCTTGTATAAAAGCATCACAACTGGGACAATAAAACTTAGGGTTAGACTTGGGAACGATAAATATATTAAGTTGACCCGAATGGATGGACGCTAGTCGGTTGAATCGGATTAATCGTGTTTAACGGTAGTGCAAATACTTGGTTGAAATGGAAATGGTATAAAATTGGATTGAACCCTTGAGATTTTCGCAAGTAGCTTGTCCGATTTTACTATCTCTAAGTTTGGTTGACTGTATGTGTTTGAGGGACACTTCGAATATGTGTACGATCCAAGACTTAAGAAATATGAAACTCGAGTGCTAAGATTTCGCTATCGCCAAGTTGGTTGACATGCATGTGTTTGAGAGATGCTTCGAATATGTGCACTATCCAGACACGCGATATGTCGATCTCAAATGCTAGTGCAAGTGAAAATTCTCCTAAACAAGCAAAACGACTTGTATAAGTCTGCCTCAGACATAGATCGCTATCCAAGATCGATCGAAATGTACCTCGTGTTAAGAAACTTTTTCCGCTAAGGCACAAATGAGACTGACTCAGTCTACACGCAACACGGTATAAGCATCAATTAGGAGATTGGGTTCCAATGGATCTAGTGGTACCGATATCTATGCTTGGGATATAATCGAAAAATTTGATAATACGGCTTGCCCTTAGGAAGTCTCGAGGACGAGACTTTTTTTGAGTGGTGGATAATGTAATACCCCGTTCCGCTCAAGCGGGCTGCCGACTTAAACGGCAAAAGTGCAAATGTCCCAACCCGCTTTACTCAGGCGAGAATACTCGTTTGAGGCAAAGGGTATCCAGACTTGGTCCCTACAGGAGTACGACTTAGGCTTTCTGTGGCTCGCTCGGAGTATCGCTCAACCGAGGCGAATCATCGCTAAGGTGGGTGGCTACGGTGAACTTGTCTTTGCTTAGCCAACACACATAAAATATGGAATGATTCATGCTAGTCGCTAAGGCGTATCACCCCCTGCATGCTAATAAGAATCCAATGAACCTAGCTAAGGGAATAATCCCAATTTGTATTGATTATGCTAGAACTTGGAATGAAACATTGATTTATTTAGACTCTCGCATGCTACCTTGGCCTTGTGCCGCTGGACCCTGCTATGCCTCAAATAGACCGATACGAGCATTATACGACTCGACGTGCACTTCCTTATTGCTACACTGCACGACCCTAGGCAATATGGCTCGGTACAGTACTTTACGGTTTTACTGCTCGGCTTACCTTCGGGCCCGAGCTGAACATAAATGTTTATGAATGCATGCTTGCCTGCTTACATGTTAACTTGAATGTTGCCTTGCCTCAGTAATTGCCACATGCAATCATGCCACAAGCAAGTAACACGCAAGTGTATTGTTCATGCATTGAGTCAGCCAGAAGACTATCAGATAGTTTATCTGTGCAATTAAACCTGCAAGTACTCGGGACTGTTAGGTCTCCAAGGCACTCCTCGCACCAGGGGAATGCATCAGGGCAAGTTGATTAACAATGGAAAAGTATGTCAAGTTACACTACATGATAACCACATCCAGTTTACATCTGAACGAGAATCAGGATCATAGCTCATGGAGCAAATTCTCGCCCAGAACATAAACTCATGGATTATCGTGTCAAGATTGGAATTGGAAAGACCCTGACCTGCATGTCGCGGACAATTTGAAAAGGTGATCTTCGGATCTCAGTTCCACGGGCGGTCTCCGGGGCATCGGGGCCGATCCGATCAGGATGGAACTCAAGAAGCCTTTCATACTCAAGCAGGGTGGCATCCCACTAAATGCCGCGCCATTCTCACTTAAAGGCTGATAGTCTCATGTTCCGAACAGGATTATGCAGTGCCTCCATTGTTTTCGTTGCATAGCATCCTGTCCATAGACTACAAATCGTCCTTTATGGCTATGCCAGCGACCCAGATGTTCATATAGTTAAGTCATCCTCGCTTAGCGGCTATCTGCATGCGAGTCATTATATCGCATCATGAATAACTGAACACCTGAACGATCATGGTATAACACCACTTGTGCAAAAAAGGCACTTGAACATTTTAATGCAAAACACCTGTGAAATCCTAGTAACTCGTGCATTCTAGCATAATCATATTCACAACAACACAGTGTTTGCATATGCTATTTGCCCCTGAATGTTCATACATGCTCGTGCTTGAATTTAACTTGGTTTGCCTTGGACAGGGAAGAACAAAGGGTAAGTTGGTAAGTCTCGCCGTGTTGCTCCTTATATCGCACGGCGCACTGCCACATGAGTTAGGCTATTCATCTATGCCATAAAACTGATCCTAAGGCAACTAGAAAGATAACTAAATAGATGATGCACAGAACTTGTATTACATGTTTGGATTTATCGAGCGGGTGAGTAGCCTCCCCACCAGTGCATTCATGTACTGATAACTCACCAGATTGCTTGCAGGGTGCGGGAGAACCTCGTTCGGTGCGGAAGCCCCCTTCGTGCTTGCTAAGGCGTGGAGCTCAACTCGGAAGCCTTGGAATGCTACGCCTGGAACTGAAGCACATATACAAGACATAATGTTGGAACATCGCCTATATACCATTCCATAAATGTAGCCACTTGGCACGCTTTTATGTTTCAGAGAGA
This sequence comes from Iris macrosiphon, assembly GCA_036927795.1. Taxonomy (NCBI): domain Eukaryota; kingdom Viridiplantae; phylum Streptophyta; class Magnoliopsida; order Asparagales; family Iridaceae; genus Iris; species Iris macrosiphon. The sequence goes on from JAYESA010000003.1 coordinate 116,048,363, forward strand.
GAGCTTGAGTGACTTGTAATCTCGGCTATACGCCGACTATAACGTTGTTTCAATATGAATAAAACGAGTTGCTTTACTTCTATAATTGTGTACTCAGTTCTTGCTTCCGCTATTATCAACTCAGTGAACTTGTTACCATTCGCTTACGCGTTTATATATTCTGCTGCACTCGGACAATCTGTACGATCATGTGGCTTAGATCTCTTACCGCCAGCAAATGCACCATGGCCTTGCACGGGCGCGGTTCACTCTCGTGCGGCATCACGCCGGATGGGTCGAAGCGATCGTCCCGCGGGAGCGCTGGCGCGGTGATGCGTACCCAGCGGGGATGGCCGATTAGCCTGCGGGAGATCAGGGCGTGACACCCGCTACAGTAAAACCCTAATTTCCAAATCCCCCGACTTCTAGCCGTTTTCCTGTCAGTCCGTCTTACGTAATCTCTGGCTGCCGCGATCCCAGCGCCTCCCCTCGCCTCCCCAACTGTCGCAGCCCGCCGTTCTGCCTCCCTCAGCCGATCCCCCTCCCCTAACCGCCACCGTCTCCACCACTATAAAATCCTCCGACAACCCATTCCTCCACCACCACTCACCACCGCGTCTCCGCCTCCGTCAGCTCCGCCTCAGACCCCGAGACACCGTGCCGCACCTCTCCGCCCCGAGCCTTGACAGCTGGCCATCTGTCACACCCCAGTCCCAAAATAAGTAGGACTAGGAACACGTAAGCATGCCAGCCGTATGTATATGGCAACTCCAATATATGGATACCATAATACACACTTACGCTGTAATATGAATATAAACTCACATGTGGTATAAATATTGTCACAAGTCACTGATATACTAAATCTTATTCACACAACAAGTCACAAAAATAAAATAACTAAACTAGAATAATGAGTCTGAATAATCTAAAACTAATAGTCGGGTGGAGACAAATCTACTACCAATGACTATATCAATACTAAAATGGAGGAGAAGGGTAATTCTCCAATATAAGTAAGATGATGATATGAAGGTATTCAGCGAAGCGATACGTCGCTGGAGATAATCAAAGATGCTCCGAAGGTAAGACCTCCTTGGAAGAGATAAGTGGTAAGTCCTGATCCGTGCTCCTGCAAAAAGTCATGAACATCTATATCTGGAAAGGGACCAGGTCCTCAGAGGGACCTAACAAGATACATAGAAGCAAGCCAATTTGACTACAGTAAACATGCGTAATATTTGAAAATAAATAAGTACGCTGTAAAAGAAAATCTATATGAATGAATTGAGGATAACTTTTCGATGTATGGGCAAGGGTAGGCTACTCGATCTAAATCTCACACTCACACACACGTCAGTGGATATCATCAGCCGACATACCTCGGGGGTAGCGACTCTCGTGACTCCATCAATCGACATACCTCGGGGGTAGCGACCATCGGACACGACCACCATAGTGCGTGCTAGTTACTATGGTTTACCAGAGTGGTTATAGCCCTTACGCCTACTGATTGTCCTCTATGATACTAAGTGCCATGTGTGTGTCAACATATCTAATATATAGTAATGACTGAAAGAAAACTATACATGCAAGAAATATACAGAAATACACTAAATATACAGAAATATACTAAGCATGCAAAGTACTGTAAATAATTTGGCAAGGTATCTTGCTTGGTAAGAAAGCTGCAAAGTGTAACGTCCAGAAGTCCAACACACAAGATCAGAAACTATGACCTCAGAACAAATATCTCCGGATGCTGAAATATACATCACCAATGTTCCCAGAATAAGCAAAATAGCTAGAAAGCACTTTCCTTTCGTCCAATTTGGACACAGGGGCAAAACGGTAATTTTGGGTCAAAGTGGAGTCCACGTATGGCCACTTTGCATGGAAAAGTGTGCCAAAGGTGAAGGTCACTAAATGGGACAAATTATAGGTCAAACAAACTCTAAATGTCAATACGAACTCAACGGTATATCCAGATGTGGATTCCGGTGAGCCGAACACAATTCGCCCAAAAAGTCAACCGTGGAGCCCGCCAATTGGCGACTTGGTCAACTGTCTCAGAATTACGTAAAAATTGGGTCACAGGACCGGCGCGTTACCACGAGTCCAGTGGCGCAAGTTTCGTCACATTCTGACGAGCGTGCACAAAATGCACAGGGCTTTCACAAAAGTTGCGACACGGGGATCGTCCGAGGATACGGGCTGATTTTGACGCGCACACTCGTCCGAATCAGTTTCTGCAAAATCTCATATTTCCGGGTATGCTGCGTGCACCTTTTGGTACACTTGTTACACGGTGGGGCGGTCCCGTTTGGCGGGGCGCGCTCCATTTTACAATTTTTGGAAATCTGAAAAAAGTGAGTTTTTGGGATTTTCTAACGAATTTAATTCTACATACAGCAGTTAACAATTTAATGTAATTAACAGAAATTAAACTAGGTCAAGTGGTCTCCGGAAAAATCAAATTCGGATCTCTGTGGTGGGAGATACGAATCCGGGAACATAGTTAGTTTACCGCAGTTTTCTGCGATACCTAAAAATTGTCTTTTTCCGTTAACTTGGACGTTGTTTTCGCCTAGGGTTATACACTGTTCGAGGTCAACTATCATACATATATTGAAGAGAGTTAAGTGGTGAACGTACCGATGAAGACGGGGTCGAGTTTGGTTCAGCGAGGTGACGAAAAATATGGCTGGAACACAGGTACTTCACTGATTGAAATTGCAACGCGCGGGGTCGCGGTCGTCGGGATCCGGTTTTCGGCAGCTGGAGGCGGCTGAGGGCGGTGGTCTTTGGTCGAGGGCGACGCGGTTTCGTTGAGGGCGGTTGGAAAATCTAGGGTTAGAGTTTTGGGGTTAATGATGTATATATATATATATAGTATGGGAGAGATGGGAAGAAAGCGGGGGCGGGGGTTGAATCTGTTCGCGGGGGGGGGGGGTGCGCAACGTCTGCTGCTATATATATAGCTAGCGGGTTTGGGATAGTAGTGGGTTACGGGTTGGTATTCATTAGGGGGGGTAGATCCAATAGAAAATTAATGGTTTTTCTTTTAATGGTTTTTCTTTCTTTTTCTTATTTCTTTTTTTCTTTTTTCTTTTTTATTTCTTTTGATTTCTTTCTTTCTATTCAACAGCTATATATATATATATATATATATATATATATAGAAAAATCCTAAAAATTATATTATTGCATACCATTAAGCTAGCAACTGTCCAAAGGGTCTCCTACATAAAATAAATTAGGAAAAAAATTTATAATGACTCCATAAATCCCCTAAATGCACAAACACCTAAAATAAAATTAAATAAATTATTTTTCCTCTATTTAGCTCATAATTTCTATAATTAAATTATTAATTAATTAAAAAGTAAATACGGTCTTCGAAATTAGGGGTTTTACATTCTACCCAGCTTATAAAAATTTTGTCCTCGAAATTAAAACTAAGCCACGGTAAAAAGTCAAGGATGGTATAAGATTTGCATTGTTTAAAATGCTAGGCTAGGTTTAAATGAGGGGCGATGTTGCGCGACCAAAATGTAGTACAAAGGAGCATAATTATAAGTTACACTAATGTCAGAATGGAAGATGGGCATATCTAGGATAAGGGTGTAGAATTTGTAGGAAGGCAGTAGCTAGTGTAGTGCTCCAATTATCGAAGCACGGTAAGGTGCGCTAAGTGATATAATTATTACAAAATTAAATAAAAATATCATGTTCTATCTCTAACTGGACTCAATCTAGCCTTAGTCTCACTATCTCAGCCAAGTAGGTCTAATTTTGGGTGAGGGTTTTACAATCTACCCAACTTAAAATTTACCCATCTATCACCTAAGGCTATACATTTAGGAAAACTATTCCTCAAATTATTTAATCATGTTATTCAATCCTCAAAGTTTTAACACCAAACATATCACCTATGATATGCCCTTAATCAATTATAAAAGAGAGTCACTAAGTCATGTGATTAGCCTTATGGGGTATATCTAGTACTATCAGTGTATCAACTTATAACAGCACGAGGTTTCATCTTTCTGAAATAAGGGAAGACGGAGAGCAATAATAAAGAATTCAAGGTGAAGGTGATAGAATACAAGGAGGTTCAAAGAGATTAAAGAATTTGAAAAGAGAGTTGTCAGGGCAGTTGTGGATTGAAATCCTATTTTGGTAATTTTCTATTTACATGCTCGTATCAGTACAGTTATGTACCTGACACGATATGCTCTGACCAGTCTAGAGGGCAAGTATATTCGTCTACTACCCTATATCTCAATCCACATAAAGTAGTCATGCGAAGAGCGAACCAAGCGCACTAAGGTTAGCTAGACCTTAATACACCGATTCTGATTAGGCAATTGTATCATTGTGTGCACCCAATAATACATATGTCATGAGCAAGCTCGATAAAGGAATAAGCTTGCAAAAAATAGGCTATAATAGCAGCACAAGTCAATGTAGTACAGAAAATATAAGTACGCTAGATTATGATGAGAGAAGTTACAAAATAATCCAAGTTCTCAAAGAAGATAAGACTTTTACAATCTCTACAGTTGTCATACTAACTCCTTTATAAGTCGATAGTCGACCAAATAGGGGTATGGGCTTCTAAGTTCTACAGTCTGATAAAACATTATCTTCTTATGCTAGCACACAGTTAATGTCATTCAGTTACACTTCAATAATATGTCAAAAGACTATGTGATACTAGGTTGTGAGACATACTATCCAACTTATAACAATAAACTAATACTGTAATTGTCTTAAGGATACCGTAGAAACTCCTGTTAAGGTCTACGAGAAGGGGTCTTGGTACTTATTAGGGTATCCTCTTATATTACATAGGTCATGGTCGTCTTAAGTCTTAGTCATAGCGCTTATAGAGCAAGCGTCAATAGTAAGAATGGAAGGTTACTGGCTTTCAAGGGGAAAGGGGATATAACTCGTATCGAGGTGGGGGTGCATGTTACGCGATTTAAAAACTAAGGGATAATCATCAGGTCGCAATCTACAAGAATAACTTAAAACTATCAAGTTCTAACTACCAAGCACAGAAATTCAAAATTTTAAAATTGCAACTATAATCCTAGCAGGCTATATATCCTAATAATAGAATAAAATCACTCGGTCTACAATCAGAGAGGTTTAGGTGGCACGAATTAAAAGATGAAGGAAAAAAATTTAGCCGTCTCACTAATAGCGAGCGCTAAGGGTTCAAAGGAACAAGTCATAAAACTAAATAGAAAGACTCTAGATAATGTCATAGTTTTCTAAGGGAAGATGCTATGCTAATCTCTGTATTTGAGGTATGATCAAGAAAATATTTTATGCATTGCTCTTGGCTTTGTAAGGTACCGTCTGCTACTATTAAGACAAAAGCTAAATTTATAGTTCTCTAGCACTATCTCCCCACGAAAGCTAGATTAGTCATAATACTGAACCTTGGATTTCTATTGGTTCCTCAATACTAGGGTCAAACATTATGGTAAAATCTCTAACTAACTCTAGTAGTGTTTATACTACTCTCAAGTCTTCCATAATTATCAAGGGATAGTGGTCAATCCATCTACAAGTAAGGGTGCTATGGTTCATTAAGTATTCTAACTCAGTGATGTGTTAACACTCTAGTTGTACTCTTAATAGGAAGGTTACCCTACTTATCATCTAATAATAGGGACTTCTATATTCTAGGAGGGGGCTATACTCAAGGAATTAGGGAAGCACATGAATCAAGCAGGATTCAACTATTCAAATATAACAGATTAGAAGAACGCGAGTCAAAGTCAATTGTGGATAAGATCCTATACTCTATTCCTAGGTGCAGGCTTGTTCGGTACAATAACGTAACCGAGACAATATGCTCTTGACCTGCATGGGCCACCACAAAAACATGTCATGCCCTAGTCCCAAAATACGTAGGACTAGGAACACGTAAGCATGCCAGCCGTATGTATATATCAACTCCAATATATGGATACCATAATACACACGTGCGTTGTAATATGAATATAAACTCACATGTGGTATAAATATTGTCACAAGTCACTGATATACTAAATCTCATCCACACAACATGTCACAAAAATGAAATAACTAAACTAGAATAATGAGTATGAATAATCCAAAACTAATAGTCGGGTGGAGACGAATCCACTACCAATGACTATATCAATACTAAAATGGAGGAGAAGGGTAATTCTCCAATATAAGTAAGATGATGATATGAAGGTATTCAGTGAAGAGATCCGTCGCTGGAGATAGTCAAAGATGCTCCGAAGGTAAGACCTCCTCGGAAGAGATAAGTGGTAAGTCCTGATCCGTGCTTCTGCGAAAAGTCATGAACATCTATACCTGGAAATGGACCAGGTCCTCAGAGGGACGTAACAAGATACATAAAAGTAAGCCAATTTGACTACAGTAAACATGCATAATATTTGAAAATAAATAAGTACGCTATATAAGACAATCTATATGAATGCAATTGAGGACAACTTTTCGACGTATGGGCAAGGGTAGGCTACTCAATCTAAATCTCATACTCACACACACGTCAGTGGACATCATCAGCCGACATACCTCGGGGGTAGCGACCTTCGTGACTCCATCAATCTATATACCTCGGGGGTAGCGACCATCGTACATGACCACCATAGTGCGTGCTAGTTACTATGGTTTACCAGAGTGGTTATAGCCCATACGCCTACTGATTGTTCTCTATGATACTAAGTGCCATGTGTGTGTCAACATATCTAATATATAGTAATGACTGAAAGAAAACTACACACACAAGAAATATACAAAAATACACTAAATATACAGAAATATACTAAGCATGCAAAGTACTGTAAACAATTTGGCAAGGTATCTTGCTTGGTAAGAAAGCTGCAAAGTGTAACGTCCCAAAGTCCAACACACAGGATCAGAAGCTATGGCCTCAGAACAAATATCTCCGGATGCTGAAATAGACATCACCAACTTTTCCAGAATAAGCAAAATAGCTAGAAAGACTTCCCTTTCGTCCAATTTGGACACAGGGACAAAACGGTAATTTTGGGTCAAAGTGGGGTCCACGTGTGGCCACTTTGCACCAAAAAGTGTGCCAAGGGTGAAGGTCTCTAAATGGGACAAATTATAGGTCAAACAAACTCTAAATGTCAATACGAACTCAACGGTATGTCCAGATGTGGATTTCGGTGAGCTGAACACAATTCGCCCAAAAAGTCAACCGTGGGCCCCGCCAATTGGCGACTTGGTCAACTGTCTCAGAATTGCGTGAAAATTGGGTCACAGGACCAGCGCGTTACCACGAGTCCAATGGCGCAAGTTTTGTCGTATTCTGACGAGAGTGCACAAAATGCGCAGGGCTTTCGCAAAAGTTGTGGCACGGGGATTGTCCGCGGATACTGGCTGATTCCGACGCGCACACGCGTCCGAATCAGTTTCCGCAAAATCTTACGTGTTCGGGTATACTGCACGTACCTTTTGGTATACGACGGGGCGGTCCCGTTTGGCGGGGCGTGCTCCATTTCGTAATTTTTAAAAATCTAGAAAAAGTGAGTTTTTGGGATTTTCTAACGAATTTAATTCTACATACAGTAGTTAACAATTTAATGTAATTAATAAAAATTAAACTAGGTCAAGTGGTCTCCGGAAAAATAGAATTTGGATCTCTGTGGCGGGAGATACGAATCCGGGAACATAGATAGTTTACCGCAGTTTTCTGCGATACCAAAAGTTATCTTTTTTCGTCAACTTGGACACTATTTTCGTCTAGGATTACGCGCTGTTCGAGATCAACTATCATTCAGATATTAAAGAGATTTAAGTGGTGAACGTACCAGTGAAGACGGGGTCGAGTTTGGTTCAGCGAGGTGACGAAAACAGGGCTGGAACACAGGTACTTCGCTGATTGAAACTGTAACACGCGGGGTTGCGCGGGGTCGCGGTCGTCGGGATCCGATTTCCAGCGGCTGGAGGCGGCTGAGGGCGGTGGTCTCTGGTCGAGGGCGGCGCAGTTTCGTCGAGGGCGGATGGAAAATCTAGGGTTAGGGTTTTGGGATTAATGATGTATATATATATATAGTATGGGAGAGATGGGAAGAAAGCGGGGGCGGGGGTTGAATCTGTTCGCGGGGGGGGGGGGGGGGGGTGCGCAGCCTCTGCTGCTATATATATAGCTAGCGGGTTTAGGATAGTAGTGGGTTACGGGTTGGTATTCCTTAGGGGGGGTAGATCCAATAGGAAATTAATGGTTTTTCTTTCTTTTTCTTTCTTTCTTTCTTTCTTTCTATTCAACAGCCATATATATATATATATATATATATATATATATATATATATATATATATACATAAAAAAAATCCTAAAAATTATATTATTGCATACCATTAAGCTAGTAACTGTCCAAAGGGTCTCCTACATGAAATAAATTAGAAAAAATTTATAATGGCTCAATAAAAGAATTTATTTAATTTTTATTTTAGGTATTTATTAATTAATGAAAAAGGTAAATACGATCTTCGAAATTAGGGGTTTTACACCATCCCCCTCCGCTCGACCCGAGCCCACCAGCCGTGCCTCGTCGGACTCTGCCTTCCTCTGTCGACCCGTAGCAGCCCCGACCGCCACCAGCGCCGCCTATGCAGAGTTCCTGCCGACAACTCCAATACCGCCAAGCCTCCACGATGAAGACCACCAGCAGCAGCGGCCCGCCGTGCCCTAGCCGCTACCTTGCGGCATCGCGCCGCCTCGCGGAATTATGTGTTTTCAGTCTTATTCAGAGCCCTATTCAGGTAACTGTTTTCCTCTCCTCGCTGCCCCATTTTTTTGTTTCGTCTGCTGTAACGGGTAGATTGTATGACACTCTCGATACCCGTGCAACTTGTTCGGGGTATTGCGTCCTGTGGCGATCGTAAACTGCGACCCAAAATTAGGAAAATAATTATCCTATTTTTTCTCGGAACTGGGTGCGCACCGCTAAACGGGATGACTTGGTCGTGTGCGGACTTCACCAAAAGGTGTGCGCCGTTAATACGGACGTGTGGGATTTTACGAAAGTTGATTTGGATGTACGTGCACACCGGAATCAACGCGTATCCGTCGACAACACCCCGTATCGGCCCTGTTCTGGAACTCATTGTAACTTCGTGTATGCACGTCGTATCGAAACAAAACTTACGCCATCGGACTCGTAGCAATTCGCTGGTCCTGTGGCCCAAGTTTGGTTCAATTCTGAGAACGTTGACAAAATTGCGTATCGTGGGCCCCACGGCTCCACTTGACGGGCGATTTTATGATTGGCTCATCGGAATCCAGTTCTGGATATTCTGTTTGGTTCGTATCGTCGTTCTGGACTTGTGGACACTAAGTTTGATGAATTTGGAGAATATTGTCTCTGGTACATTTTTTGGTGCGAAGCGGGCCACATGTGGACCCCATTTTGACCAAAAACTGTCATTTTTGCCCCTGTGTCCAAATTGGACTCAAGGACAGGCAATTCTAGCTATTTGATGTATTCTAAATCTGATGGTAACATTTATTTCAGTAACCAGAGGAGTACTTGCAAATTCTGCTGATACCAGAGCAATAGTTGGAGTCAGAACCCCAGGCAAGTGTACCTTGCCAAACTTGCAGTACCTGCTTCATATTGTTATCTTGATTTATTTATATGATGTACATGCTTAACCTAGGACTGTGTGACATTACTTAGCGTCCGAATAATATTCGGGTGCCAACGCCGTACGCGGAGTTGTGTAACGTCACCTAGAGTTGGATATCGAAACCCTATGCTTTCTCGTGCTTGCATCAAGTACGTCATAACCCAGGATACCTGACACTATTCATGAGACAAAATCTTTCTGAGATATTCATGGTGATTCTGTATAGGTTACATGATTCGTGACATAGATATTGCATGTGCTTATCTATTATTATGACTTGCTGCATTAGATATGATCTTGTGTGACATGGACATGAGACATCGTGGACATGAGACGTGTGATTACATTGGGTGGAGAGAAACACACAAGCTACAGGCTAATTTTATATATAAATTTATTATGGTGCCATAGGCCCACTACATAGTAAATTACATAGTAAATTATATAGTATATCTGCTACAGGCTCCCCGACACAGAGCTTATAGTAGTCTCAACCTAAGTCTAGTGATGCTCTCACTTACATTTCACATAGCTGATTACCTAGTTTATCCTATTGATTTATTTATTATTGCACTGCATTTATTTTTGGCAAGAGTTATTCTTGTACCTTGCTATGTCCCCTGAGGACCTGGATTCTAGATTATGTCCCCAGGATTACCAGACGAGATTTATCCCGAGGTATACGGGACAGGAGCATTAGCAGGAGCAGAAGCAGGCACTGGAGCAGTACCAGATCCAGAAGACGAGGTGATCGCCGAGGATTTCTCCTGAGTATATGCTTTATCCATACTCAGCATTTGCTGTTGTTATCTTTATTCTTGTATCTTGACTATTGTATCAGACTCATTATCGGGTTATTCCCCGAGTTATGTTTTATTAAGATTTGATATTGCTTTATACTCTGATATTGTTGTATTCAATTCTGTGAATAAGATTAGTATATTAGACCTTTATTATTGTATTACAGCTTAAGTACACCCTGATGGGTCTATTAAATTGGGTTTGTCCATCGGTGTGTGCTGCTGACCATTGCCACGTGTCTAGTCTCTCGATATTTTGGGACTAGGGCGTGACATGGTTTTTGTGGTGGCCCATGCAGGTCAACGACTAAATTGTTTCGGTTTTAACTTAGGAACCGAGCAAGCCTGCAATAAGGATAGAATATGTTTTAGATTCTCATCCACTTGCTTGAATCATTTTTGCTCTCAATCTCGAATTTGAATTAATTCCTTGACTTGCATCCTGCCTTGATTCCTCTGTGCGCCTCTTAAAGTTTATTTTGGATGCAGAGTAATGGATCCACGAGCAAACAATGAGACTCCTGCAAGATCACTATGAGATGCTGTGGTAACCAACGAAGATGAAGTAACACTAGTGGATGGAGGTCAATCAGCATACCAAAGCAGTCAAGCGAATCAGCATGCCTCGAGAATCCAACAAGATGATATTCTGCCGCAGTTTACTCCACCAATACCCGTATTCCCACAAGGGCAGGCTATGGACGGGCAACAAATATTTCAAATGATCTATGCAATGATGCAAGCTCAACAGCAGATTCAACACGAGGCTCTGCGTCACAGCCTAGCAATCGCACTGGAGCAGGCGAATCTACCAGCACGACGGCCAACAACGGGCTCTATCACCGATTTCCTCTAGCTGAAGCCCTGTACCTTTTCAGGCAAGAAGGAGCCCACTGAAGTTCATGAGTGGCTCACCAACACTCAACATCAATTAGAAGCAGCTGAGCTTCTGAGGGAACGTTGGATGACTGCCGTCAGAATGCAGTTAATAGACAATGCACATCACTGGTGGCTATCTGAGGAGACACGGATCGGACCAGACCGAGTCACTTGGGAAGAGTTGTCTAGACTCTTTCAGGAGATGTACATTCCAGCCATCGCTCGATTAGAACTTTGGGACAAGTTCAATCGCCTCACTCAAGACAATATGATAGTGGAAGAGTACAACGCGGAGTTCATTCGTCTAAGTCGCTTCGCCCCAACCCTGATCCCGACAGAAGTAGAGAAGACTGAGAAGTTCTTCGACGGACTAAACTTTGAGCTACAGAGACTGATCGGATCCGTTGCACCTACTTCTTACTCGGACGTCCTTGCTGCAGCACGACGCATGGAGCGCGTCACCAGGAGAGAGACCAGCCTGAAGCGGCCTTCCACATCAGCACCAGCCAGAGCACCACAGGAAGAAGCTGCAAAGAGACCTCACATGCACCAGCCACCCAGAGCATCTCCGCAGATACTACCAACATGTCAATACTGTGGCAAGGTAGGCCATATCGAGAGGGAATGCAGACGCAAGTTGGGATTATGCTTGATTTGTGGATCCAATCAATACTTAGCCAAGGATTGTCCTGAGCATCGAGAGGGAGCACTAATATTAAACAGACAAGCTTTACCAGCACCAAGGCCTGTTTATCCAGCATTGGGAGTACCACAGACGGGAGTTGGAGAAGTCAGACCACTAGCTCCAGGAGGGTATCAGCCGAGGCCATCCTTGGCACCACAAGCAACACTATTCCAGCAGGCCCAACAACATCAGAGGAATCCACCACAAGGACGCGGACAAGCTTTTGCGATGACCTTGGAAGACACGCAGACTCGTGGAGTAGCAAATGAGCGTAAGTTTTTCATAGTTATCTATTACTAGTATTGCTTTAGCACGTGCCTGTTAGTTCGTGACCTTAGCCTTGAACCTGGTATTTTGAACTTGCTAACAATTGATAACCTAGTTTTCTAAACTGTAGTTTTTCTTGCTCTAACTAGATTTCCTTCACTCTTGAATTACCAAAATTTTTCTAGGGAAATAATTTTATTCCTTCCCTAGGTGTTTTGCTTAACCCTCATTCTTTGATTCTCCTTGATCATGATTCTTTGATGGTGTCGTACTTTGAACCTATTTTATAAACCGTGTCATCTCTACTGACCGGTTATTCTTTGATTGTAAGGACGCAATCCTCTTAAAGGGGGTAGATTGTGAACCCCCAGATTTTTTAGGATTAAAAAAAAAATTCGAGAATTTTCTATAATTTTTAACTAATTAAAATCAAGGTATTCTGGTTTTAAATAATTTTAAATATTTTATTAAATATTAAAATATTATGAAAATAATATTTTTGGATGTAAAATAAAATATTAAACATAGGGTAATTTTTCTAGAATTTATTGGACCCCAGAACCATTTTTAAAGACCTAAAAACTAAGTTATTTATTAAACCAAAATAAACCAACCTGAACCGGATTAAACCAACTGGTTTAAACCCTGAACCGAATCCTGAACCAACCCGAACCGGACCCAATCCTTATTGGGTTGGATCCAGACCCTTTAGCCGACTCGACCCACTGACCCGACCCGAACCCATTACCTATCGGATCGGGTCGGATCCGATTCTAAAACCCGACCCGACCCGACCCGCCTACCCGCCCGCTACAGTAAAACCCTAATTCCCACATCCCCCGACTTTCCGTCGCTCCGACTTACGTAACCGCCGGCCGCCGCGATCCCAGCGCCTCCCCTCGCCTCCCCAACGGTCACAGCCCGCCGCTTCGCCTCCCCCAGCCGATCCCCCTCCCCTAACCGCCACCGTCTCCACCACTATAAATTCCCCCGGGAACCCATTCCTCTACCACCACTCACCACCGCGTCTCCACCTCCGTCAGCTCCGCCTCAGACCCCGAGACACCGTGCCGTGCCTCTCCGCCCCGAGCCTCGACAGCTGGCCTGTCACGACCCGAGTCCGTAGAATCGTTGGGGCGTCCCCCGAATTGTGATGCCGTGCGGGCCTGGGGTTGCACCCGCACAAGGCTAAAATATTTTTCATAACGAGCACATATTCAGAGTACGCAGATAAATTGAAACACAGATTTGAAACATGGAAAAGTTCTCTTTATTGATAATGAACATCTATTACAAACTCTTGAACGAGTCAGCTAATACGTCGCACGGGCTTACAAAAGTGTTGACTCAAAATGAGATAGCAGTCCTGTACATTACATCCCTTTATAAACTTCAAAATGATAAAGACCTCCGGGTTGGAGGACGGCTTTGCCACAGAGCTGCATTGTGTATGAAAAGTTGCAAGCTCCTTCTCTTCAAGTACTTCAAAATGTGGCGCGATCAGAGGATGCGCCTACAGCTGGACTGGATCGGGAAGGACGACTTCGGCTCCTCGCTCGGTTCGCCTTGGTGCGGAGAACCTGTTTCAACGAGGTTCAGTATGTCAAAACATACTGGTGAAGGCGAGCTAACCGAACTATACCAATCAACACGTTGTTTTAATGAAGCATGCATATTTTGTGGGTTTCTATCTTGCCTTAGTTTATTTACAAGTAAGCAGCATATAGAATTTACTGAAATAAATGTGCCACCGTTCGGTGGATTTTACCTGCTCGTTTGAATCACCTGTATAATACTTACCATGCCTTCCCTGCCACGAAGACACAAGTTAGTTGCAACAGGTTTAAATATACACGAGGATCACTGACATGATTGTCATAATGGACGTAGCCGAGGACAAGGATAGCATGCTACGAGAGTACACGATTGCGCTGCAAGCTATCCGGTCCCGAACACGACGACTATACATGAGTTCCGCCCGGATCGGATTGGTGCTAGTGCCCCAGCGACCGTCCGCAGAACCAATACCTTGTGTACAAGTTGTCCATGATCGAACACGATTATTTAGTTAACAAGTCATGCAGTTGAGGCAACACGAGTGCAAGAATACGAGTACACGACAAGCAGTATTGCATGATTCATTTTGCATAGCCTTCCTGAATAATTATGCATATACAAGACATGATCCATATTTAGCACGGTTTATAGAATATTTGCACGAACAAGCATACAATAAGATAACGGTTCACATGTTTGATTGACAATCATAATAACCAAGTCTATTCACTTTTTGTCTTGGTTTCTTTTATTATCACTTGGTATCGTTTGATCGGGGCAAAGATGAATACGAGATTATTAGTTGTGAAGACTGGAAGCAGGGCTAGCTAATCGGGTTGGTAGCCACTCACTTAGATGGTTGGAAGAGAGAAGGAAAGAGGCGCTTCATGACTCCGCTCGCAAGCCGCCTACTGCTCGTTCACCTGCATTACGAGCAGCTCGATCAATACCTCTTCCACTTTTCCAATCTCGGAATTGAAGTACAGTTCAATGAACGAAAACAATAAAAACCATCAAAACCGTTCAAGGAAAATATGCAAATCCCAAAACCAACTCAAAGCACGAAAGCAACAAGCGACATCAAAAACTGAGGCAATAAAAGATAGCAGTGGAGAGGTCCCTCCTGACTCTGCCGCTAAGTCGATCCCGAGGGACGGTCCACTGAATATGGGAATCGATTCCGAAGAAACAAATTCATAACGAGGACGAGTTCTTGTTTCAATCTATCCCGATCGAACGATATCGTCTTGTGTTTCTTAGCCGCGCTCTCCGCACCGGGAGAACGGGGCACTACATGGCCATCCCCCTCCTCTCGACCCGAGCCCACCAGCCGTGCCTCACCAGACTCCGCCTTCCTCTGTCGACCCGTAGCAGCCCCGGCCGCCACCAGCGCCGCCTCTGTAGAGATCCAGCCAACGACTCCAGCGCCGTCGAGCCTCCACGACGAAGACCACCAGCAGCAGCGGCCCGTCGTGCCCTAGCCGCCACCTTGCCGCGTCGTGCTGCCTCGCGGAATCACGTATTTTCAGTCTTATTCGGAGCCCTGTTCAGATGACTGTTTCCCTCTTCTCGCTGCCCCATTTTCCGTTCCTTCTACTGTAACGCGTATACTGCATGACCCTCTCGATACCCATGCAACTTGTTCGGGGTATTGCGTCCTGTGGCGATCGCAAACTGCGACCCAAAATCAGGAAAATAATTACTCTATTTTTTCTCGGAACTGGGTGCGCCCCGCTAAACGGGATGACTTGGTCATGTGCGGACTTCACTGAAAGGTGTGTGCTGTTAATACGGACGTGTGAGATTTTGCGGAAGTTAATTTGGATGTGCGTGCACACCGGAATCAACGCGTATCCGTCGACAACACCCAGTATCGGCCCTGTTCTGGAACTCATTGTAACTTTGTGTACACATGTCGTATCGAAATAAAACTTGCGCCATCGGACTTGTAGCAATACGCTGGTCCTGTGACCCAAGTTTGGTTCGATTCTGAGAATGTTGACAAAATCGCGTATCGTGGACCCCACGACTCCACTTGACGGGCAATTTTGTGATCGGCTCATCGAAATCTAGTTCTGGACATTCCTTTGGGTTTGTATCGTCGTTCTGGACTTGTGGACACTAAGTTTGACGAATTTGGAGAACATTGTCTCTGGCATATTTTTCGGTGCGAAGCGCGCCACATGTGGACCCCGCTTTGACCAGAAACTGTTATTTTTGCCCCTGTGTCCAAATTAGACTCAAGGACAGGCAATTCTAGCTATTTGATGTCTTCTAAATCTGATGGTAATGTTTATTTTATTAACCGGAGGAGTACCTGCAAATTTCGCTGATACCAGAGCAACAGTTGGAGTCAGAACCCCAGGCAAGTGTACCTTGCCAAACTTGCAGTACCTGCTTCATATTGTTATCTTGATTTATTTATCTGATGTACATGCTTAACCTAGGACATTGTGACATTACTTAGCGTCCTAATAATATTCGGGTACCAACGTCGTACGCGGAGTTGTGTAACGTCACCTAGAGTTGGATATTGAAACCCTATACTTTCTCGTGCTTGCATCATCAAGTACGTCATAACCCATGACACCTGACACTATTCGTGAGACAGAATCTTTCTGAGATATTCATGGTAATTCTTTATAGGTTACATGATTCGTGACATAGATATTGCATGTGCTTAGCTATCATTATGACTTGCTGTATTAGATATGATCTTGCGTGACGTGGATATGAGACATCGTGGACATGAGACGTGTGATTACATTGGGTGGGGAGAGACACACAAGCTATATATTGTTTTTATATATAAATTTATTATGGTGCCATAGGCCCACTACATAGTAAATTATATAGTAAATTATATAGTATATCTGCTACAGGTTCCCCGACACAGAGTTTGTAGTAGTCTCAGCCTAAGTCTAGTGATGCTCTCACTTGTATTTCACATAGCTGATTACCTAGTTTACCCTATTGATTCATTTATTATTACACTGCATTTATTTTTGGCATGAATTATTCTTGTACCTTGCTATGTCCCCTGAGGACCTAGATTCCTGATTATGTCCCCAGGATTAGCAGATGAGATCTATCCCGAGGCATACGGGACATGAGCATTAGCAGGAGCAGAAGCAGGAACATGAGAAGGCACTGGAACAGTACCAGATCCAGAAGACGAGGTGATCGCCGAGGATTTCTGTCACGCCCTAGTCTCAAAAATACGTAGGACTAGAATACGTAAGCATGCCAGCCGCATGGATATGGCAACTCCAATATATAGAAACCAAACCCATACGTACGCTGTAATATGAATATCAAATCCACAAGTGGTATAAATCTATCACAAGTCACAGGGTATAATCTAAATCTCATCTATGAAAATCAAATATAAATAAATAACCAATATCTATGAAACTAGATCTCACTACAAAGTATCTAAGGATGATAGTTGGATGAAAACAAATCCACTACCAACTCGAATATAAGAGTAAATACAATATAAGTACACCACAACAAACACAGTATAAGAATACCAGCTAACAATTATGGGCTCGAAGAGAAGACATCCTCGAAACATATGTAACCATCCGAATCTGCGCTCCTGCGAATACTCAAGAACAGATACACCTGGAAGGGTCAGGTCCTCAGAGGGACATAACAAGATACATAAAAGCATGCCAATAAAGTACTGAAATAAATATCCAATGGGTCGCCTAACCGTCTAAGTGAATGCAGTTTAGGAACAACTTTCCCCACAAGTGGGCTATTTGGCTTAAAACTGGGATTGGCATGGTTCTCTTGGAGATCCAGGGGCCTAAAAAACATGTCATCTTTTGAACGCCAGAGCCCGCCTGATAATATATAATATATAGTGGTCATTACCACCCATATCTCCGGTGGAGAATCCGGGCGCACAATAGAAAAAGTGCAAAGGAGCCCAAATGCGGTACTTGTTGTTCTCCCCACCCCATGCTCTAAGCATGTCACATCCATGACACGATTTGGTTCATAACCTATCTTTAGTACCCTAGCCCAATCCTACAACCAAACAAGGACAAGGATTGGGCCACCGTACTACAATATGCTATGTCCATGAACCTCTAATGACTGCTAAGTCTTCTAGCATACAAAATTTCTATCAGCAGTCATCCCTAACGCACAGCCCATACGTACAGGAGGTCAGACCTGTCATGTAGTCCGTGATCTATATGAGACTCACACTCGTGTAACAACTATGTCACGGCTAATGAACCTGTCACGCCCCAGTCCCAAAAATACGTAGGACTAGGACACGTAAGCATGCCAGCCGCATGGATATGGCAACTCCAATGTATGGAAACCAAATCCACACGTACGCTGTAATATGAATATCAAATCCACAAGTGGTATAAAATGTAATACAAGTAACAGGGTAAAATCTAAATCTCATCCACCAAAATCATATAGAAATAAATAAACAGTATCTATGAAACTAGATCTCAATAAGAAGTATCTAGGATGATAGTTGGATGGAAACAAATCCACTACCAACTCGAATGGGAAAAGTAAATACAATATAAGTACAACACAATCAAACCCAATATAAGTATACCAGCTATCGATCACGGCTCGAAGAGAAGACATCCATTAAGCATATACAACCATCCAATCTGCACTCCTGCAAATACTCAAGAACAGATACACCTGGCAGCGGACCAGGTCCTCAGAGGGACGTAACAAGATACAGAAAATATGAGCCAATTTGAATACAGTAAACATGCATATAATTTGAAAATAAATAAGTACGCTGTACAAGACCATCTATATGAATGCAAATGAGGACAACTTTTCGACGTATGGGCAAGGGTAGGCTACTCGATCTAATCCTCACAACCTCACGCTCGTCAGTGGACATCATCAGCCGACATACCTCTGGGATAGCGACCCTCGGACTCCATCAATCGACATACCTCGGGGGTAGCGACCATCGGACACGACCACCATAGTGCGTGCTAGTTACTATGGTTTACCAGAGTGGTTAAAAGCCCATACGCCTAATGATTGTCCTCTCATGATACTAAGTGGCAAGTGTGTGTCAACATATCTAATATATAGTAATGACTGAAAGAAACTACACATGCAATAAATAAACAGAAATGCAATAAATATACATAAATATACTAAGCATGCAAAATACTGTAAGTAATTTGGCAAGGTATCTTGCCTGGGGTCCTGCTGCTGGTATGAATCAGAGTCCAAGTCACAGTCCAAATAGCCTATGTATTACAAATTTATCACGTCAAAAGATAATTTATTTTAATTTATTTAATTCTGGAATAATTACTCTAAAATCTTATTTTAATCTTATTATTCTGATTTTTATGTTAATTCCTAAATTTTGTCCAAAAAAAACTAAATTTTATCAACTCGAGACTCATGGCACGCAAATCGAGACGATCTGTTGACCAAAAAGTCAACCGACACAAACTCAACTTTTATGCATGATTTCTTGTAGATTTCAGTGTCAAAAATATGCTGGAATTTACGGCTCATCCGAATTCAAATTCGTTTGGGAATTATGGCACATACAAATTTTGTATTGTGCACCGATGGTTAAATTCTAACCTAGAAGTTCTACAGAATTAACAGTATGTAAATACTTCGAAATAAATTCTGGGAAAAATATATGTCGTTTATCTCGACATTAGCTTTCTGAAACTTTGAACGGTTCATGATTCTGATTCCCGGTTCTCCCGAAATCGCGAATACATCAAAATACGTTTATTTTCGGACATGCTGTGTTCTACGAATTTTCTAGAATTTAATACTAATAATTTAGAAAAACAATTTATATAATCAGAAATCTAACCTCATTAACAAAAAAAACCTTAACGCATTTGGAGTCCGGAGCTAGGAGATATCGTCTTTTTAATTTGTCATAACTAGTAGAAAATGAGGCTGAATTTATGACGAATTTTGACTATTTTTGGACGAAAAAGAGAGAAATTTGGGAAAGAAAAATATGAAAGATGAGGTATTTATAATGGTGGACACTACTTAATTAAATACGACTAGGATTGGTTAATTTGGATAGGATTATGATGAATTTAAATAAGGATAGGATATGCATGAAGTTGATTTCCTAGTAGGTTCAGGATTTGAATTAATTTAAAATAGAGTTTGAATTTATCTCAATAATTTATAATCTTAAATATAATTAAAGATAATACAAATAATTTATAAAATTTTATTAATATCTATTAACACTAAATTAGCATCTATCTAATATTAAGATTATATATATCCAAATAAATCCTAAATAATTTAAAAAATCTAAATAAATTTCTTAAAATTCTAAATAAATTACAAAAAATATAATTAAATATTTTAAACTAAAATAAATATTTGGTAGGAACGACATGCAAGTATGGTCGTATAGTAAATCATAGAAGTCCTAAAAATTTATGTTTTCTAAGTTTTAATTACCAAAAATTCTAGAAAAATCTCCAAAAATCTAAAATAACCTAAAATAATTCTAAATGAATATTTATATAAGTAAATATACTAAAAAAAAATATTTTCTAATTAACTAAGAGAATACTCTAAATAAATTCAACATCTATAATAAATATAATAATATAAAATATACACAAATACCTATTTTGGGTGAGGGAGTTTACAATCTACCCAACTTAAAATAATTTCGTCCTCGAAATTAAAGTAAGACATAATTTGTTAAATCCTTCACATTCGTACACAAGGTATGTCAATCGCAATCTCTTCCAAAAATTTAAATAACAAAATCTATTCGAATCTATTGCGATCACTTCAAAATTAATATAACCACTGTTTAAATCAAAATTCAACCTGTCGTAATCTCTTCTCGATTTTTAAATAATCAACATCCAAATCTAACTCAAGTCTATATGACATCCCACATCAAAATTTATATCATAATTTCCAACTATCATAATCTCCTCTAGACTTTGAACAATAAATAATTCTAATCAAATCTTATTCCTATTCTCAAATTAAGAATTTTGTACTATTCAAATATTTAAACTCAATTTACATCCTCAATATTTCAAATAGGTGACCCAACAATCAAAATTAAACTTTTAATTCAAATCATTAAATTGTAAAATTTAAATCTAATTCATCAGTTGTTCAAGTCTAAAATTCTATATTTATCCTAAAAATTTAAATCGATGATTCATCCTTCAATATTCAAAATTTAAATCATGTGCTCAAAGTATAAATATTGGGTCCTCAATATCAAGATTTTTAAAATTCATTAAATTCTCATTACCTTAATCCTTCTTTTAAAATTCTCCACATTTAAAAGGACTTAATCTCTCAATCTAATCCTACTTGATCACAATCTAAAAGAATTATCCTCAAGTTTAATAATGCAATTTCTACCCAACTTAGAATTTACCCATCTATCACATAAGGCTCTTACACTTAAGAAAAATATTCCTCAATTTATTTTCTCATGTCATTCAATCCTCAAAACTTTAACACCAACTATATCATATATGATATGCCCTTAATCAATTATGAAAGATAGTCACCAAATAATGTGATTGGCCTATGGGGTATATCTTGTACTATCCGTGTATCACTTATATCCAAGCACGAGATTTCGTCTTTCTGAAACAAGGGAAGACAGAAAGCAACGAAAAAGAGTTCAAGGAGGGGTAATAGAATGGAAGGATGAGAATCAAAGCGTTTAAAGAATTCAAATGGGAATTGTCAAGACAGTTGTGGATTGAAATCTTAATTTGGTAATTTCCTATTCGCATGCTCACATCGGTACAGTTATGTACTTGATATGATATGCTTTGTCGTATCTAGAGGGTAAGTATATTTGTCTACTGGTCCACTATACATCTCAATCCACGTAAAATACTATTGTGAAGGACGAATTAAGCGCATTATGGCTAGCTAGACCATAATACACTGATTCTGATTAGACAATTTGTATTAGTGTGGTTGATCAGGCCCCAATAACACATATGTCATGAACAAGCTCAATATAAGATTAAGCTTGCAAAAACTAGGCTATAATAGCAGCATAATTCAAGGTAGCACAGAAAATATAACGCTGGATTATGATGTGAGAAGTTACAAAATAATTCAAGTTCGCAAAAGCAAAAATAACATAAGCAATAATAATAAAAGACTCTACAATCTCTACAGTTATCATACAACCTCCTTATCTAAGTCGCTAGTCGACCAAATAGGGCAAGGACCTCTAACTTCTATGATATGAATAAATACTGTCGTCTTTTGCTAGCATGCGATAAATATCATTCGGTTATACTTCAATTAATAGGTCAAAAGACTATGTGATACTAGGTGTCAAATATTATGGTAAAACTTCTAACTAACTCTAGTAGTGTCTATACTACTCTCAAGTCTTCTTAATACATCAAGGGGTAATGGTATAACAATCTAAATATAAGGAATTCTAGGTTCACTAGATATTCTAAACTTAGTGGTGTGTCTATATTCTCGTTGTATTCTTAATAGGTGTGCTACTCTAATTATCATCATAATAACATGGGTTCCTATATTTTAGCAGAAGACTATACTCAAGGAACTATTAGGGAAGCACATGAATCAAGCAGGATACAATTATTCAAAATAGAACATATATGAGGAGATGAATCACAGTCAATTGTGGATGAGATCCTATACTCTAGTCCTAGGTGCAGGCTTGTTCGGTACAGTAACGTAACCGAGACAATATACTCTCGACCTGCATGGGCTACCACAAAAATATGTCACACCCCAGTCCCAAAAATATGTAGGACTAGGACACGTAAGCATGCCAGCCGCATGGATATGGCAACTCCAATGTATGGAAACCAAATCCACACGTACGCTGTAATATGAATATCAAATCCACAAGTGGTATAAAATGTAATACAAGTCACAGGATAAAATCTAAATCTCATCCACCAAAATCATATAGAAATAAATAAACAGTATCTATGAAACTAGATCTCAATAAGAAGTATCTAGGATGATAGTTGGATGGAAACAAATCCACTACCAACTCGAATGGGAAAAGTAAATACAATATAAGTACAACACAATCAAACCCAATATAAGTATACCAGCTATCGATCACGGCTCGAAGAGAAGACATCCATTAAGCATATACAACCATCCAATCTGTGCTCCTGCAAATACTCAAGAACAGATACACCTGGCAGCGGACCAGGTCCTCAGAGGGACGTAACAAGATACAGAAAATACGAGCCAATTTGAATACAGTAAACATGTATATAATTTGAAAATAAATAAGTACGCTGTACAAGACCATCTATATGAATGCAAATGAGGACAACTTTTCGACGTATGGGCAAGGGTAGGCTACTCGATCTAATCCTCACAACCTCACGCTCGTCAGTGGACTTCATCAGCCGACATACCTCTGGGGTAGCGACCCTCGGACTCCATCAATCGACATACCTCGGGGGTAGCGACCATCGGACACGACCACCATAGTGCGTGCTAGTTACTATGGTTTACCAGAGTGGTTAAAAGCCCATACGCCTAATGATTGTTCTCTCATGATACTAAGTGGCAAGTGTGTGTCAACATATCTAATATATAGTAATGACTGAAAGAAACTACACATGCAATAAATAAACAGAAATGCAATAAATATACATAAATATACTAAGCATGCAAAATACTGTAAGCAATTTGGCAAGGTATCTTGCCTGGGGTCCTGCTGCTGGTATGAATCAGAGTCCAAGTCACAGTCCAAATAGCCTATGTATTACAAATTTATCACGTCAAAAGATAATTTATTTTAATTTATTTAATTCTGGAATAATTACTCTAAAATCCTATTTTAATCTTATTATTCTGATTTTTATGTTAATTCCTAAATTTTGTCCAAAAAAAACTGAATTTTATCAACTCGAGACTCATGGCACGCAAATCGAGACGATCTGTTGACCAAAAAGTCAACCGACACAAACTCAACTTTTATGCATGATTTCTTGTAGATTTCAGCGTCAAAAATATGCTGGAATTTACGGCTCGTCCGAATTCAAATTCGTTTGGGAATTATGGCACATACAAATTTTGTATTGTGCACCGATGGTTAAATTCTAACCTAGAAGTTCTACAGAATTAACAGTATGTAAATACTTCGAAATAAATTCTGGGAAAAATATATGTCGTTTATCTCGACATTAGCTTTCTGAAACTTTGAACGGTTCATGATTCTGATTCCCGGTTCTCCCGGAATCGCGAATACATCAAAATACGTCTATTTTTGGACATGCTGTGTTCTACGAATTTTCTAGAATTTAATACTAATAATTTAGAAAAATAATTTATATAATCAAAAAGCTAACCTCATTATTGTTCTAACAAAAAAAACTGTAGCGCGTTTGGAGTCCGGAGCTAGGAGATATCGTCTTTTTAATTCGTCATAACTAGTAGAAAATGAGGCTGAATTTATGACGAATTTTGACTATTTTTGGACGAAAAAGAGAGGAATTTGGGAAAGAAAAATATGAAGGATGAGGTATTTATAATGGTGGACACTACTTAATTAAATACGACTAGGATTGGTTAATTTGGATAGGATTATGATGAATTTAAATAAGGATAGGATATGCATGAAGTTGATTTCCTAGTAGGTTCATGATTTGAATTAATTTAAAATAGAGTTTGAATTTATCTCAATAATTTATAATCTTAAATATAATTAAAGATAATACAAATAATTTATAAAATTTTATTAATATCTATTAACACTAAATTAGCATCTATCTAATATTAAGACTATATATATCCAAATAAATCCTAAATAATTTAAAAAATCTAAATAAATTTCTTAAAATTCTAAATAAATTACAAAAAATATAATTAAATATTTTAAACTAAAATAAATATTTGGTAGGAACGACATGCAAGTATGGTCGTATAGTAAATCATAGAAGTCCTAGAAATTTATGTTTTCTAAGTTTTAATTACCAAAAATTCTAGAAAAATCTCCAAAAATCTAAAATAACCTAAAATAATTCTAAATGAATATTTATATAAGTAAATATACTAAAAAAAATTATTTTCTAATTAACTAAGAGAATACTCTAAATAAATTCAACATCTATAATAAATATAATAATATAAAATATACACAAATACCTATTTTGGGTGAGGGAGTTTACAGAACCTAATGATGCTACATGATAATGGGATAGTCTTATAAACAAGGTCAATGCAAATACATAAATAAAAATATATCGCGACGACACCGTCGCGCATATTTTATATAAAAGTTAAAATATATGAACTGAAGACAGAAAATAAAGATGCATGCAACATATGAAATATAAATAACAGTACAATGGCAAGGTATACTTGCCTGGCAAGAAGCTGCAAAATGTAACGTCCAGATGGCAACACACAGGATCAAAAGCTATGGCCTCAGAACGAATATCTCCGGATACTGAAATAAATATCACCAATGTTCCCAGAATAAGCAAAATAGCTAGAAAATACTACCCTTTCGTCCAATTTGGACACAGGGGCAAAACAGTAATTTTGGGTCAAAGTGGGGTCCACGTGTGGCCCACTTTGCACCAAAAAGTGTGCCAAGGGTAAGGTCTCTAAATAGAAAAAATTATAGGTCAAACAAACTCTAAATGTCAGCACGAACTCAACGGTATGTCCAAATATGGATTCCGGTGAGCCGAACACAATTTTGCCCAAAAAGTCAACCGTGGGGCTGACCAATTGGCGACTTGGTCAACTATCTTAGAATTATGTAAAAATTGGGTCACAGGACCAGCGCGATACCACGAGTCCAGTGGCACAAGTTTTGTCGCAATCTGATGAGCGTACACAAAATGCGCAGGGTTTTCGTAAAAGTTGGGACACGGGAGATTTGCTGCGGATACGGGCTGATTCCGATGCGCACACGCGTCCAAATCAGTTTCCACAAATCTCACATGTCCGGGTATGCTGCACGCACCCTTTGGTACACTTGGTACACGACGGGGCGGTCCCGTTTGGCGGGGCGCGCTCCGCTTCGTAATTTTTAGAAATCTAGAAAAAGTGAGTTTTCAGAGTTTTTCAACGAATTTAATTCTACATACAGCAGTCAACAAATTAATATAATTAACAAAAATTAAACTAGGTCAAGTGGTCTCCGTATAGCAAAAAGAAAAATCGAATTCGGATCTCTGTGGTGGGAGATACGAATCCGGGAACATAGGTAGTTTACCGCAATTTTCTGCGATACCCAAAAGTTATCTTTTTCCATCAACTTGGACGCTATTTTTGCCTAAGGTTACGCGCTGTTCGAGATCAACCATCATACAGATATTGAAGAGGGTTAAGTGGTGAACGTATCGGTGAAGACGAGGTCGAGTTTGGTTCAGCGAGGTGACGAAAAATAGGGCTGGAACACAGGTACTTCGCTGTTTGAAACTGCAGCGCGCGGGGTTGCGCTGGGTCGCGGTCGTCAGGGTCGGGCGGGCGGCTAGACTGGGCGGTTCTCCGGCTGTCAGGCGGTGCGGCTAGGGCGGCGGTCTCGATGGGAAGATGGAGAAGAATTAGGGTTAGGGTTTTCGATTGAATTATGTTATATATAGTAAAGGGAGAGAGGGAATCGCAGGCTTAAGGGAGAGGGTGATACTAAGGGGCTGCTGCTGCTGCTGGTTGCTTTCATTTACACGCGGGTCGAGTTGAACTAGCGGGTAGGCTAGAGGGTTTGGGTAGGTTAGGTGGATCCGTTAGGATTTTCCATTTTTTTTCTTTTTTTTTCTTTTTTTTTCTTTCTTTTTCTTTTATATATATATATATATATATATATATATATATATACACACACACAGATAGAAAAATCTAGAATTTATATTAATGCATACCATTAAGCTAGCAACTATCCAAAGGGTCTCCTACATGAAATAAATTAGAAAAAATTTATACTGGCTCCATAAATCTCCTAAATTTACAAACACCTAAAATAAAAATTAAATAAAATCTATTTCTTCTAATTAGCTCATAATTACTATAATTCAATTAATAATTAATTAAAAAGGTGAATACGGTTTTTTTCAGGGTTAGGAATTTTATAATTTCTCCTGAGTATATGCTTTATCCATACTCAGTATTTGCTGTTGTTATCTTTATTCTTGTATCTTGAATATTGTATCAGACTCATTATCGGGTTATTTCTCGAGTTATGTTTTATTAAGATTTGATATTGCTTTATATTCTGATATTGTTGTATTCAATTCTGTGGATGAGATTAGTATATTAGACCCTTATTATTGTATTACAGCTTAAGTACACCCTGATGGGTCCATTAAATTGGGTTTGCCCATCGGTGTGTACTGCTGGCCATTGCCACGTATCTAGTCCCTCGATATTTTGGGACTGGGACATGACAAAAGATGTGCTTTAAGACTCCGGTCGCACGTCATCTACTGCTCGATCACCTGCATTGCCACGAATAGCTGATCAATACATCTTCTTCTTTTTCCAAGCTCAGAATTGAAGTGCAGTTCAACGAACGAAAATAATAAAATCCATCAAAATCGTTCAAAAAACGCAAACAAATCTGAAAACTAACTCAAAGCACGAAAGAAACAACGAAAACTAGGCAATAAAACTTGCAGCGGAGATGTCCCTCTTGACTCTGCCGCTAAGTCTATCCTCAGGGCACGGTCCACTGAATATGGTAATCGATTTCGAAGAAGCAAATCCGTAACGAGGATAAGATCTTGTTTTAATCTATCTTGATCGAACGATATCGACTTGTATTTCTTATCCGTGCTCCCCGAATAGGGGGAACGGGACACCACATCCTAACCAACTAATTGGAAGTTTCGTCCATGAAACTTAGGAATAGAACCTACCACTAAGAAACAATGAAGAAAACCTTTCCCTTATCTCAGATTCAAGCTCCCAAGTTGATTCTTCAACCGAATAATTTTGCCAAAGCATGCGCACGAGAGGAACCAAACGACTTCGAAGCAGCTTCTCTTTTCGATCCAAGATCCGCACAGGTTGTTCAACATAAGTCAAGTCTACCTTAAGGTCCAATTATTCGAGATCCACCACATGAATCGGGTCGTACACGTACTTCCTAAGCTGTGAAATATGGAAGACATCGTGCACTTTGGATAGTGACGGTGGCAGGGCGATCTAATATGCGACTGGGGCGACTCGCTTTAGTATCTCGAACGGACCGACGATTCTTGGACTTAGCTTTCCCTTTGCTCCAAATCTGGTAACTTCTCGCATGGGCGAGACTTTGAGAAATATCCGATCACCTTCCAAGAACTCAAGAGGTCGTCGATGCGTATCTGAGTAGCTTTTCTGACGACTCTGTGCTACCTTCAGCCGTTCATGGATCAAGCGGATCTTCTGGACGGTTCGTGTAATCCCCTGATTTTTCAGAAATTTTTAATTTGGATTTTTCACAATTTTCTATAATTTTCTACGATTTTCAAGAATTTATTTTAGATTCAAATATAATTAAAAATATCCCAAACTTTTATTTTAGGTTCTAAATAATAAAATATATTTTCTAGAAGTTTTTGGAAATTTTCTGAGTATTTTTAGTATTTATTGGGAGCTATTTAGGCTAATAACTAATTTTTAGGACTTGTAGAATTTATGGTGCAAGCCCAGGAATATAGAATGGACCCACGTTATTTTCTAAGATTTATAATATTATTATATATTTTCTAGAATTATTTTAGAATTTTTGGAATAATGTTAATATTTATTTTTAGTTTTATGGCAAATAGAGCTTCTCCTAATTATAGTAGGAAATCTATGAATATAAAATTATCCCAAATATTTTTCTAAGGTTTTTTGGTTCAAAATATATTTTCTGTAATTTTTTTAGATTTTTATGATTAATTTTAATGTTTATTTTGAGTTATTTAGATTTAAAACGACTTAAATAATATTTTGATAAAGGCAAATCAAAAATAAATAATATAAATAAAACCATCCAATCAGATTTTGACACATGTTAGCCTATAGATATCCATTCAGCCGCAGGTACATCTATATATATATATAATATAATAACCCTAATTATCTCATTATTTTAGAGAGAGAGAGAGAAAGATTTGGGAGAATTGTCATCTAGGATTTCTTCATCTTCCAGAAGCCATTGCGCATAGCTCCGGACTCCAAACGAGGCCTAGTTTCTTGCTTTAGAACGATATTGAGGTTAGATTTATGATTATATAATTTTTTTACAAAATTATTAGTATTAAATTCTGAAAAATTCGTAGAGCACAATATGTCCGAAAATAGACGTGTTTCGATGTTTTCGCAATTTTGGGAGAACCCAAAATCAGAATCATGAACCGTTTAAAGTTTCGGAAATCTAATGTCGAGATCATCAACATATATTTTTTTAGAATTTAATTCTAAGTATTTACATATTGTTAATTCTGTAGAACTTCAAGGTTAGAATTTAACCATCGGTGCACAATACAAAATTTGTATGTGCCAAAATTCCCAAACGAATTTGAATTCGGATGAGCCGTAAATTCCAGTATATTTTTGATATTGAAATCTACAGGAAATCATGCATGAAATTCAAATTTGTGTCGGTTAACTTTTTGGTCAACAGATCGCCTCGATTTGCGTGCCATGAGTCTCGAGTTGATAAAATTCAGTTTCTTTGGACAAAATTTAGGAATTAACATAAAAATTAGAATAATAAGATTAAAATAGAATTTTAGAGTAATTATTCCAGAATTAAATAAATTAAAATAAATTATCTTTTGACGTGATAAATTTGTAATACATAGGCTATTTGGACTGTGACTTGGACTTTGATTCATACCAGCAACAGGACCCCAGGCAAGTATACCTTGCCAACTTTGCAGTCTTGTTACATATTTTCCTTGATTCATTTATATTGTTGTGTATGCTTAACCTAGGACCGTGTGACGTACTTAGCGTCCGATTATTAGTCGGGTGCCAACACTGTACGCGGTGTTGGGTACTGTCATCTAGAGGTGGATATGCGTGACACTTTATATTCTCGTACTTGTCTTATCAAGTACCCTTGACCCAGGATACTTGACACTATTCATGAGATAGGATCTTTCTGAGATATTCGTGGTGATTCTGTATAGGATACTGGTTTATGACATAGACATTATATTCCTAGACATTATATGACTTGCTGCATTAGTATTGATCCTGCGTGTCATGGACATGAGACGTGTGATTACATTGGGTGGGGAGAGACACACAGGCTACAGGCTGATTTTATATATATATATAATCCATAGTAAACACATAGTAAAACATATAATAGACTCCGCTACCGGCTCCCAGACACAGGGCTTGAAGTAGTCTCAGCCTGAGTTTAGTGATGCTCTCAAATTGCATTTTTACATAGATGGTTATATAGTTTACCCTATTTATTTCATTTACTATTACACTGCATTTTGGCATGTCAATTTCTGTACCTTGTTATGTCCCCTGAGGACCTGGATACCGGACTTTGTCCCCAGGACTAGCAGACGAGATCGACCCCGAGTTACACGGGACAGGAGCATTAGCAGGAGCTGGAGCAGGAGCAGACACTGGAGCAGTACCAGATCCAGTAGACGATTGATCCCCGAGGGTATCATCTGGTTATAGGCTTTCCCCATACTCGGTATTTGCTGTGGTTATCTTTATTCTTGTATCTTGACAGATATATCAGACTCATTATCGGGTTATTTCCCCGAGTTTATATCATATTGAGATTGATCTTGCTTTATGATTCTAATATTGTTGTATTCATTTCTGTGGATGAGATTAGTATATCTAGACCATTATTGTTGTATTACAGCTTAAGTACGCCCCGATGGATCCATTAAATTGGGTTTGTCCATCGGTGTGTGCTGCTGGCCATTGCCACGTGTCTAGTCCCTCGATATTTTGGGACTGGGGCGTGACATGGTTTTTGTGGTGGCCCATGCAGGTCTACGACTAAATTATTCGGTTTCAACTTAGGGACCGAGCAAGCCTGCAAATAGGATTAGAGTATAGGATCTCATCTACAACTGACTATGGCTTCTCCTCCTCCTCCTTCCAATCTATTCCATTAAAAATTGCAACCTGCTTGATTCATGTGCCTTCTTATTAGTTCCTTGAGTGTAGCTTTCTTGTAGAATATAGAAGTCCCTGTTGATAGAATGATAGGTAGGGTAACCTTCCTACTAAAAGTACAGCTTGGATATTGACACACCCCTAAGTAGAACGCTTAATGAACCCTAGCGTCCCTTACCTATAGAATAATTTACCATTATTTCTTGTTATAGTCATGAATGACCTAAGAGTAGTATAGGCACTGCTAAGAGCTAGTTAGAGATTAGACCCTAATGTTTGACCCTAGTGGTTGACCCCAGTTTTGAGGAACCAATAGAAATCTGAGATCGAATGTTAGAACAGAACCTAGTGTGCATAGTGAGATAGTGTTAGGATATAGGTTCTTGTCGTGATATTAGCAGACGGTACCTCAGGAAGCCCAGAGAAACGAGTATGATATTCCCTATGAGATCATACCTCAAACATGGAGAATTGCTCGCCACCTTCACCTTAGGAAACTATGATATTATCTAGAGCCCCATATTTTAATTTCATATGTTGTTCATCTGCGACCTTAAACGTTCTCTAATGCGCAACGACTAAAATATGTTCTTCTTTTCTCTGTCTTTTAATTCGTGCCACCTGACACTTCTGATAGTAGGCCGAGTAATTTTATTCCCTGTTAAGGACCCATAGTTGCTAGGATTATAGCTGTAGTCTTGGATTTGAAAATTTTGTGCTTGGTAGTTAGAGTTCGATAAGTTTGGATTAATCTTGTAGATTGTGACCCGATGATTATCCTTTAGTGTTAAATCACGTAATTTGTACCCCCACCTTGATACAAGCTATCTTTCCTTTCCCTTGAGGCTAGTAACCTGTCCATTCTCGCTATTGACACATGACCTATGAGTACTATGATTAAGACTTAAGATGACCATTACTTACGTAATACCATAGGAGACCCTAATAAGAGTTTTGTTTTATTTAGATGTGCAAGGTTATTTTGCAGGACCCTCTTAAGACTGTCACAGTATTAGTTTAATTCTTATAAGTTGGGTAGTATGCCTCACAACATAGTACCACCTAGCCCTATTGATGAAGTGACTTAGGATGACACAACTTTAGACTTGCATAAGACGACAGTATTTATTCAGACGATAGAATTTAGAGGTCCTTGCCCCCATTTGGTCGACTAGCGACATAGACAAGGAGTTGTATGATAACTGTAGAGATTGTAGAGTATTTTATTATTATTGCTTATTTTGTTTCTGTTTGTGAACTCGAATTGATTTGTACCTCCTTTCATCATCATCTAGTGTACTTATAATTTTTGTACTACCTTGACTTATGCTGCTATATTATAGCCTAGTTTTTGCAAGCCTATTCTTTATCAAGCTTGTTCATGACATATGTATTATTGGGGCCTGATCAACCCCACTAATACAATTGTCTATTCAGAATCAATGTATTACGGTCTGATCAACCTTAGTGCATTTTGGTTCGCTCTTCACACGACTACTTTACGTGGATTGAGATATATAGTTGACTAGTAGACGCCTGTACTTACCCTCTAGATATGTCTGAGTAGATCGTATCGGTTACATAACTGTACTAATACGAGCATGCAAACAAAGGATTACCAAAATAGGATTTCAATCCACAACTGCTTTGACAATTCCCAATTAAATTCTTTAAACGCCTTGATCCCAATACTTCTATTATATTACGCTGCCCTTGAACTCTTTATTATTGGTCTCCGTCTTCCCTTATTTCGGAAAGACGAAACATCGTGCTTGGTATAAATTGATACACAGAGAATACTAGATATACCCCATAGGCCGATCACATACTTGAGGATTATTCTTCATAATTAAGGACATATCATATGTGATATGATCGGCATTGAAGTTTGAGGATTGAATGACATGAGTAAACATATTAAGGAATATTCTCTTAAGGTATATAGCCTTATGTGATAGATGGGTAAATTCTAAGTTGGGTAGTAGTGCATTGTCAACTCGAGAGAAATTTCTTTTAGATTGTGATCGAGTAAGATTAAATTGGGAGAGGTTCAAGCCATTTTAATTTTGAGAATTTTAGAAGAATGACTAAGATGATGAGGATTAATGAATTGATATTGAGGACCCGATATTTATACCTTAAGTACATGATTTAAACAATGAAGGTAAAATCATCAACTTAAAATTTAGAGGATAAAAAGATGAAATTTCAGACTTGAACAATGGTTGACTGCACTAATTTTTTTTCTTTTCAAGTTGATGATTTGAGTTAAAATAAAAAACTTGATGGTTGGACTACCTATTTAAAATATTAAGGATGTGAATGGAATTTAAGAAGTTGAAGCATACAAAAATTTATAAGTGAAAATAGGAATAATAATGGACTCGAATTACTTCTAGAGGAGATTATGATAATTGGAGATCGTGAGGTAAAATTGATATGCGTATTTAAATCTTGAAGATGATATATGGATTTAATTTAAATTTGGATATGGATAATTTGAAAAAGCGAGAAGAGATAACCATAGGTTGAATTTGATTGGATCAGTGGTCATCTTAACCTAGAAGTGATTACAATGGATATGATTAGGATTTTAATTGTCGCAAGGAGATTGCGATTGACTTGCCTTATGTACACGAAGGATTAACAAATTATGCCTTATTTTAATTTTAAGGACGACATTGTCTTAAGTTGGCTGGATTGTGAAATCCCTTCACCTAAGAAGTAGACCTACTTGGCTTAGATAGTGAGACTGAGGCTAGCTCGAACCACTTAGGAATAGAACACGACATTTTCATTTAGTTTTACAACATGGTATCCCTCGGCGCACCTTACCATTGCTTCGATAATTGGAGCACTTTCCTAGTCACTGCCTTCCTACAAATTCCACACCTTGTCCTAGACATGCCCATCCTCCAATTTCCATCTTTGTGCAACGTTTCAATTGTTGGGCACTTTTATGCAAAAGAGCATTTAGGTGTCCACACTATTGGACATGACACACGAAGAAACCTATTTTCACTCATGTGAATTTCTTCCATGATTTTCGGAATGTGCAACGTGCAACATCGTCCACTCCGTTAAACCTAGCCTTGTATTTTAACCAATGCAAATCTTAGACCATCCTTGACTTCTACCATGGCTTAATTTTAATTTCAAGGACAAAATTTTTATAAGTTGGGTAGATTGTAATCCCCTGATTTTTCAAAAATTTTTAATTTGGATTTTTCATAATTTTTTGTAATTTTCTAGGATTTTTAAGAATTTATTTTAGATTCAAATATAATTAAAAATATTCTAAACTTTTATTTTAGGTTCTAAATAATAAAATATATTTTCTAGAAGTTTTTGGGAATTTTCTGAGTATTTTTAGTATTTATTGGGAGCTATTTAGGCTAATAACTAATTTTTAGGACTTGTAGAATTTATGGTGCAAGCCCAGGAATATAGAATGGACCCACGTTATTTTCTAAGATTTATAATATTATTATATATTTTCTAGAATTATTTTAGAATTTTTGGAATAATGTTAGTATTTATTTTTAGTTTTATGGCGAAACTAATTTTTAGAGTTTCTCCTAATTATAGTAGGAAATCTATGAATATAAAATTATCCTAAATATTTTTCTAAGGTTTTTTGGTTCAAAATATATTTTCTGTAATTTTTCCAGATTTTTATGATTATTTTTAATGTTTATTTTGAGTTATTTAGATTTAAAATGACTTAAATAATGTTTTGATAAAGGCAAATCAAAAATAAATAATATAAATAAAACCATCCAATCAGATTCTGACACATGTCAGCCTATAGATATCCATTCAGCCGCAGGTACATATATATATATATATATATATATATATATATATATATATATATATATATATATATATATATATATATATAATATAATAACCCTAATTATCTCATTATTTTAGAGAGAGAGAGATTTGGGAGAATTGTCATATATGGTTTCTTCATCTTCCAGAAGCCATTGCGCATAGCTCCGGACTACAAACGAGGCCTAGTTTCTTGCGTTAGAATGATATTGAGGTTAGCTTTCTGATTATATAATTTTTTTACAAAATTATTGGTATTAAATTCTGGAAAATTCGTAGAGCACAGCATGTCCGAAAATAGATGTGTTTCGATATTTTTGCAATTTTGGGAGAACCCGGAATCAGAATCATGAACCGTTTAAAGTTTCGGAAAGCTAATGTCGAGATCATCGACATATATTTTTTTCAGAATTTAATTCGAAGTATTTATATACTGTTAATTCTGTAGAACTTATAGGTTAGAATTTAACCATCGGTGCACAATACAAAATTTGTATGTGCCATAATTCCCAAACGAATTTGAATTCGGACGAGCCATAAATTTCAGTATGTTTTTGATGCTGAAATCTACAGGAAATCATGCATGAAAGTCGAGTTTGTGTCGATTACTTTTTGGTCAATAGATCGCCTCGATTTGCGTGCCATGAGTCTCGAGTTGATAAAATTCAGTTTCTTTGGACAAAATTTAGGAATTAACATAAAAATTAGAATAATAAGATTAAAATAGAATTTTAGAGTAATTATTCCAGAATTAAATAAATTAAAATAAATTATCTTTTGACGTGATAAATTTTTAATACATAGGCTATTTGGACTGTGACTTGGACTCTGATTCATACCAGCAACAGGACCCCAGGCAAGTGTACCTTGCCAACTTTGCAGTCTTGTTACATATTTTCCTTGATTTATTTATATTTTTGTGCATGCTTAACCTAGGACCGTGTGACGTACTTAGCGTCCGATTATTAGTCGGGTGCCAACACTGTACGCGGTGTTGGGTACTGTCATCTAGAGATGGACATGCGTGACACTTTATATTCTCATACTTGTCTTATCAAGTACCCTTGACCCAGGACACTTGACACTATTCATGAGACAGGATCTTTCCGAGATATTCGTGGTGATTCTGTATAGGATACAGGTTTATGACATAGACATTATATTCCTAGACATTATATGACTTACTACATTAGTATTGATCCTGCGTGTCATGGACATGAGACGTGTGATTACATTGGGTGGGGAGAGACACACAGGCTACAGGCTGATTTCATATATATATATAATCCATAGTAAACACATAGTAAAACATATAATAGACTCCGTTAACGGCTCCCAGACACAGGGCTTGTAGTGGTCTCAGCCTG
Organism: Iris macrosiphon; assembly: GCA_036927795.1. Classification (NCBI taxonomy): domain Eukaryota; kingdom Viridiplantae; phylum Streptophyta; class Magnoliopsida; order Asparagales; family Iridaceae; genus Iris; species Iris macrosiphon. The sequence continues at coordinate 116,084,499 of JAYESA010000003.1, forward strand.
AGTTTAGTGATGCTCTCAAATTATATTTTCACATAGATGGTTATATAGTTTACCCTATTTATTTTATTTATTATTACACTGCATTTTGGCATGTCAATTTCTGTACCTTGTTATGTCCCCTGAGGATCTGGATACCGGACTTTGTCCCCAGGACTAGCAGACGAGATCGACCCCGAGTTACACGGGACAGGAGCATTAGCAGGAGCTGGAGCAGGAGCAGACACTGGAGCAGTACCAGATCCAGTAGACGATTGATCCCCGAGGGTATCATCTGGGTATAGGCTTTCCCCATACTCGGTATTTGCTGTGGTTATCTTTATTCTTGTATCTTGACAGATATATCAGACTCATTATCGGGTTATTTCTCCGAGTTTATATCATATTGAGATTGATCTTGCTTTATGATTCTGATATTGTTGTATTCATTTCTGTGGATGAGATTAGTATATCTAGACCATTATTGTTGTATTACAGCTTAAGTACGGCCCGATGGATCCATTAAATTGGGTTTGTCCATCGGTGTGTGCTGCTGGCCATTGCCACGTGTCTAGTCCCTCGATATTTTGGGACTGGGGCGTGACAGTTCGCTCCACAAGTTCAGGGTCAAGAATTTGCCGTTCACCAACTTCGTCCCAACAGATCGGGGATCTGCACTTTCGCCCATACAATGCCTCATACGGCGCCATCTGAATGCTAGATTGATAACTATTGTTGTATGCAAATTCAGCTAACGGTAGATGCATATCCCAACTCGTCTTCAAGTCCAAGGTGCAGAGTCGTAGCATATCTTCGAGAATTTGGTTGACACGTTCTGTTTGCCCGTCTGTCTGTGGATGGTAGGCAGAGCTGAACTTCAACTTTATCCCTATTGCTGACTGTAGGCTTTCCCAGAAGCACGATAAGAATCGACCATCTCTATCGGAGACAATGGATACGGGCACGCCGTGGAGTCAACCGATCTCGTTGAGGTAGATCTGGGCCAGGCGGTCGGCACTCCAAGTACATTTGATAGGCAGAAAGTGAGCTGACTTGGTGAGTCGATCAACGATGACCTAGACGACATCATTCTTCCGTTGCGCCTTCGGCAAAACAACAATGAAATCCATTGTTATATGTTTCCATTTCCACTCTGGTATAGCTAGATTCTGCATTACTCCGTCCAGCTTCTGGTGCTCGGCCTTTATCCTTTGACAAGCTATGCATTGCGACACGAACAACGCCACATCTCTTTTCATGCCGCGCCACCAAAACATCATACGGAGATCTTGATACATCTTTACGCTACCCGGATGTGAAGTGTAACTAGCATAATGGGCTTACGCGAGTATCTCTTTTCTGGGGGCTGCATCGTTAGGAACGCACAATCTTTCCTTCACTCGTATCATCCCGTTCGTGCCTACCGCAAAGTTGATTGCCTTTCCTGCTGAGATAAGACCTTGCATCTTTTGCAGGAACATGTCATCCTTCTGAGCGGATTTGACCTTTTCTAATAAGTCGAGTTTGAGGCACAGCTAAGCCACTTGCGCCCCCTTTTTGTATCGAATTTTAAGTGTAATGCCCAAAGCTTCAATATTCTGACGCAGCTTGTCATCAATAGCCAGGCTCCCAACGAACACTCGACTCAGTGCGTCAGCTACAACATTACCCATACCAGGTGTGTATCTGATCATCAAGTCAAAATTGCTAAGGAGTTCAAGCCAACGCCATTGTCGAAGATTCAAATCCTTTTGTGTATAGAGATATTTTAGGCTTTTATGGTCTGTATAGATCTCGCACGGCACACCATAGAGGTAGTGGCATCATAACTTCAGTGCGAACACCACTTCTGCTAGCTCCAGATCATGGGTTGGATAATTCTTCTTGTGAGACTTCAACTGCCTCAACGCAAAAGCTATCACTTTATCCTTTTGCATAAGGACACATCCCAAACCCTTTCCTGAGGCATCACTATATATCTTAAAGTTATCGGGTCCGTCTGAAAGGGTAAGAATTGGTGCTGAGACGAGGCGTTGCTTTAACTCCATAAATGAAGCTTCACAGTCATCTGTCCATGCGAACGTTACTCCCTTCTGAGTGAGCTGAGTCAGAGGCGAGGTGATCCTCGCAAAATCTTTAAAAAATCTTCTGTAGTAGCCTGCTAGACCAAGGAAACTCCGAATATCGCTAGCTGACTCAGGCCTCCTCTATTTCACGATGTCTTCTATTTTCTTTGGGTCAACTGAGATGCCCTTTGCAGAAATAATGTGCCCTAGAAAGGATATTCTATCCAACCAGAACTCGTATTTATATATCTTCGCATACAACTTATTGTCTCGAAAGGTTTGAAGCACTATCCGCAGGTGTCCTGCGTGTTCATCCCTATTCTTCGAGTACACTAAGATGTCATCGATAAAGACCATCACAAATTTATCGAGGAATGGTTGGAACACACGATTCATCATATCCATAAAAGTGGTAGGGGCATTCATCAGTCCAAACGACATAACAAAAAACTCGTAATGACCATAGCGGGTTCAGAATGCAGACTTGGGCATGTCTTCAGGCTTAATCTTCAACTGGTGGTAGCCCGAGTGAAAATCAATTTTCGAGAACACTGTTGCCCCTTGCATCTGATTGAAGAGGTCATCTATCCTGGGAAGAGGATACTTGTTTCTGATAGTGACCTTATTCAGCTCCCGATAATCGATGGAGAGTCACAACGTCCCGTCCTTTTTCTTTACGAAGAGCACAGGCGCGCCCCAAGGTGACACGCTAGGACGGATGAACCCACGATCAAGCAGTTCTTGAAGTTGGCACTTTAACTCCTTCAGTTCAGCAGGGGACATTATGTACGGAGCCTTAGAAATTGGTTGAGTATTTGGGAATGTGTCAATGGTGAACTCGATCTCTCGTTCAGGTGGCATGCTGGGTAGTTCACTCGGAAACACATCAGGGAGCTCCACCTCAACGGAAGAAGACTCAACGTTTGTGTAATCCAGCTACGTGTCCCAAACGGACGCTAAGTATCCCTCGCAGCCAGAATGTAGCATCCGCCGAGCAGATATCGCCAAAATTATCATGCAGGCCCTGGACGCATCAGTTGCTGGACTACTCGTGTAGCAGAATTTGACTTCTCCAGGTAGGCGAAAGATGACTCATTTTTTTGCACATTCGATAGTTTTTGAGCAAGCGTCGAGCCAATCCATCCCCAAAATGATGTCGTAATCCCGAACATCTAGGACTAAAACATCTAACGAGAGTTTCCTTCCTCCAATACAGACGTAACCACCTTGACATACTGAACGAACAGGTATTTTTGTGCCGGACGGGGTGCTAACACTTAGATCTAGATACAATGGTGTCATTTCTATATTATTTTCTACGACAAAATTTAAGGATATAAAGCTATGCGTTGCACCAGAATCATGTAGCACGCGTGCATGCATGTTATTAAAAAGCAATATACCTGACACAACGGTGTCTGAGGCCAGAGCTTCCTCCCGCGTCATAGTGTACACCCGGCCTTGAGCTTGACAACGCTCTTGCTGAGGCGCGGCTCGATTGGCTTGGGGTGCTGGGGCAGGATTTGGACGTCGAGGGTGAGGATCAGAGAAGCGCGGGCAGTCATGAATGTCATGGTCTAGATCTCCACAAGCGAGGCATAACCCAAGTTTTTTCGACAATCTTTCATGGCGTGCCCTTGCTTCTTACAGAAGAGACATATTTGGTCTGCATTTTTTTTCTGTTGACCGCCGTTATTTGGACGCTTTGTAGCGTTGTTTCCTTTCTCGTTGCTATGGCGCTTATGATTGGAGGTATGCACAGTGCCGACAGCAACAGGAGGATACTATGGTTCAAGAGAAAGAGCATGATTTAGAACTTCTTGCATCATCAAGTACTGAGGAACAACTATGTGTGCATGGATGGCAGGTCGTAGGCCGCCTTCAAATCTTCTAGCACGACTTGTCGTATCAGGTAAATATGAGCTTGTGAATTTGGCGAGCCGATTGAACTCGACGGAATACTGCTTTACCGTCATACTGCCTTGCCGTAGTTGCACAAACTCGTTCTCCTTTTGCCGACGTATGTGAGGCGGTATGAACTCCTCTTCGAACGTGCCATGGAAGGTAGCCCATGCGATCATCTCCTCTTCATCGTCAACTGGAAGAGATCTTCGATGCACGTTTCACCAATCGTGCGCGTTCAAATGGAACTGGGGTTGGGCACACGCAACACGCTTCTCCTCGGGTACCTCTAGAAGTTTGAAGTGATTCTCAAGTTCGGCCAACCAATCTAGAGCCACGATTGGGTCTCCAGTCCCCTTAAACGGCGTGTTGCAGACCTTTTTGAAGTCGACAAAATCGAAGGTAGTCACATCCTTCTTCTTTGGAGTTTAAGGCATTTCGACTTCAAGCATGGGTTGCTCCACCGGTGTCGTTGTTGTTGCTGCAGATTGGTTGGAGGCTAAGGTCTGCACGATCTGTTGCAGGGTATCTACCTGCTTTTGTTGGACTGCAAACTGGGCTTCTAGATTATCTTAAAACTTGCTCTGCCTCTCTTCCGCTCGCTTCTCGCCCCGTTCATAATGAGCCTCATCCCTCTGTTGGCTCGCCTCAAGCATCCGCATCATCTGCTGAATGGGATCGACACGGGACATGGCTCGCTGGCTCCGAGAACTTCCCGATGTGCCGAAACTACTTTCTTGGGCATGTGTCTCGCCCGGTGCTAGCGATGATGCTTGCGCTTGAGCTATTCCTTTAAAAGAAGGTAAATTATATCAAGATCATAATGTATTATGGACTCATTATATGAAACGTATCTTATTTTGGCCTAACGAGTTCAAGAGTTCGCATATGGATTAGATCATTAAAGGAACTTTTCCGATACGAGGGTCAAGGAACCTGAAGCTGTGCTCTGATACTAATATGTCACGCCCCGATTCTGTGGAATCGATAGTTGTCCTCCAGGCGTGACGCCGTGCGTGCCTAGGTTGCGTATCGCACAAGGCTAAGGTATTTTGCATAACGAACACATATTCAGAGTACGCAGATAATTGAAACACAAAGTTGAAACATGGAAAAGTTCTTTTTATTGATAATAAACATCTTTTTACAAACTCTTAAACGAGTCAGAAGGTAGCCACACTGGCTTACAAAAGTTGACACAAAATGAGATAGCTGTCCTGTACATTACATTATTTACTAAAACTTCAAAATAAGGGACCTCCAGCCGGGACAATGGCTTTTCCTCTGAGCTGCATGAGTTAAGTTTGCTAGCTCCTGGGGCTTCAAAATGCTTCAAAATAGGCACGATCAGGACGTGCCGGCAGCTGGACTGGATTGGAAAGTGACTTCATCTCCTCGCAGGATCTCCTTGGTACGGAGAACCTATTTCAACGAGGGTCAGTACATCAAAATATACTAGTGAATCCGAGCTAACCCAACTATACCAATCAACACGTTGTTTATATGAAGCATGCATATTATTTATGGTCTTTCTATCTTGACTTAGTTTATTTTACAAGCGAGCATATAGGTAATTTTATTGAATAAACTTGCTATTATTCGGTGACTTTTACCTGCCCCGTCTGAATCACCTGCACAATACTTACCATGTCATTCCCTGCCACGAAGACACAAGTTAGCTTGCATAGGTTTAAATATACGTAGGGATCACTGGCTTGATGCCATAATAGATTGGTCAATGACAAGGATGGCATGCAACGAGAGCACACAATACACTGCAATCTATCCCGCCCAGTACACGATGACTACACACGAAATTCCGTCCAGATTGGATCGGTGCCAGTGCGCCAATGACCGTCCGTAGGAACTTATACCCTTGTGCACAAGTTGTCCGTGATCAAACAACGGCGTCTATACTAAGTTATCAATTTATACAGTTGAAGAAACACGAGTACAAGACAAGTAGTATGCACGAATACAAGACAAGTAGCATGATATGATTCATTTTGCATAGTCTCTCTGAACAATTTATTGCATAACAAGGTGTGTTCCATACTTAACACAATTTATAAAAGAAGTATACATTCTAAATAAAAGTGAAGTATAGGAGGAACATTCTAAACAAACTAGCATGCAATAGATAACCGTTCACAAGTTAATTGACAAGCATAAAGTAGTCTAAGTCTATTCATTTTTATCTTGACATCGTTTAGTTATTTTGGTATCATTTGATCGGGGTAAGCAAGAAGCAAGATTTTTAGATGTGAAGACTTAGAAAAATGGTCAATTGAATCGAATATAAGCCACTCACAAGTTGGTAGGAGAAGAAAAGGAAAGAGGTGCTTTAAGACTCCGCTCGCACGTCGTCTACTGCTCGATCACCTGCATTGCCACGAACAGCTGATCAATACCTCTTCTACTCTTTCCAAGCTCAATATTGAAGTGCAGTACAATGAACAAAAATAATAAAATCTATCGAAACCGTTCAAGAAAATGCAAACAAATCTGAAAACTAACTCAAAGCACGAAAGCAACAATGCGACAACGAAAACTAGGCAAGAAAACTTGCAATGAAGATGTCCCTCTTGACTCTGCCGCTAAGTCCATAATATGGGAATCGATTCCAAAGAAGCAAATCCATAACGAGGATAAGATCTTGTTTCAATCTATCCCGATCGAACGATACCGACTTGTATTTCTTAGCCGCGCTCCTCAAATAGGGGGAATGGGACACCACATGTTGGACATGCTTAATGTTGTCTCATTAAAATCTTGTCACAAAAAACCCAACGGGAAAAAATCCATGACTAAGTAAAAAGAGTATAACGCGTTATAGTCCATACAAAATGTATCTCCCCCTAAAAATATTCACTCCCCCTAATGATGTTGATCCTGAACAGTCAACTGATGAAGACGTCGCATTCCAATTCCATAAACTAGTTTCTAAAAAGTTGACTTTGGCAACGATTTGGTGAACAAGTCTGCAAGATTATCACTTGAGCGAACTTGTTGGACGTCAATATCAAAGTTTTTCTGAAGCTCATGAGTATAGAAAAACTTCGGTGAGATGTGCTTGGTCCTGTCTCTTTTAATGAATCCACCTGGAAATTATGCAATACATGCTGCATTATCCTCATGAATAACAGTTGGAGTATCTGTGGTAGGAGAAAGGTGACAGGAGCTACGAATGTGTTGAATCAACAATTTCAGCCAAATACATTCTCTACTTGCTTCATAGAGAGCCAATATTTTTGAGTGATTTGAGGAGGTAACGACCATTGTCTGTTTTGTTGAACGCCAAAAAATAACTGCATTGCTATTAAGAAACACATATCCAGTTTGTGAATGACCTTTATGTGGATCAGATAAATAACTTGAATCTCCAAAGCCAACTAGATTTGCAATGTCAGTTAAACCACAAGTATAAAATAATCCCATGTCGGTAGTTCCACGAAGATATCTCATCACATGTTTAATGCCATTCCAATGTCTACTAGTTGGCGCCGAGCTATATCTAGCCAACAGATTGACATAGAATGATATGTCTGGCCTTGTATATTGTGATAGATATATTAATGCCCTAATGGCACTAAGGTATGGTACTTTGGGTCATATCATTATTTTATTGTCGTCCTTAGGACAATATGGATCTTTATTGATATCTAAAGATCGAACAACCATTGGAGCACTAACGGATGAGCTTTATCCATATTGAACTATTTTAATATATTTTCTGTGTATTTGGATTGATGCACTAAAATTTTATTAGTGCAATGCTCAATTTATAATCCGAGACAATATTTCGTGTCTCCGAGATCTTTCATCTCGAACTCCTTTTTTAGATAGTTTACAGTCTCATTGATTTCATGTCTTGTCCCAATCAAGTTAATGTCATCGACATATACTACAATTATAGAGAAACTCACCTTAGATTTCTTTATGAAGACACAAGGACATATAGAATTATTCTCATATCCCACCCTTTTCATATATTTACTAAGACGGTTGTACCATATCCTTCCGAATTATTTCAAACCGTATAATGCACATCTTAGCTTTATGTAATGCATATTCTTAGCTTTTGAGCTGGGTAGGTTAAATCCATCTGGGATTTTTATATAGATATCGCTATCTAAATCATCATATAGATAGGCTGTTACAACGTCCATAAGTCTCATGTCCAGCTTTTTCTCAACTGTCAGACTTATCAAATAACGGAACGTTATTGCATCCATTACAGGAGAATACGTCTCTTCGTAATCAATCTCGGGTCTCTGAGAAAACCCTTGTGCCACTAATCGTGCCTTAAATCGAGCGATTTCATTCTTTTTATTTTACTTTCTTACAAACAACCACTTGTAACCTACCGGTCTGACGTCTTTTGGTGTTTGTACTATGGTCCAAATACTATACGTTTATTAAGGGAATCTAATTCTGCTTGAATACCATCCTTCCATTTTGGCCAATCTTTTCTTTGTCAATATTCATCAATGCTACGTAGTTCAGTGTTATCAATTATAATGACCTGTACCCAGAATGAGGGCACGAGTAGTGAACAACATCCAGCTTACACCGCAGCATTGGCGGTAGAACGTTGTCTAAGGCAATATAACTATCTAAATATCTCACACAATATAATAAGGGTACCGGTCATGCTATCTTAACTCCAAATGGAGGAACAATATAATAATATAATATTGGTAAACATTACTCAATCATAATAACAAACTAAGGAGGATGAAAGCACGATATGGAATAAAAAAAGAAATAGTAGTCACAATACATCATCAAGTCCAATACTATAAGTCTAGGCTCAAGAACTCTCCAAAATAATATATATACATGCCATGAGTCCAAAATAAGACTAGTACAAGTCCAAGACTATATAACTAGGCCTCCTCAGTCACTGGCACTATATCCTCCTGCTCTAGGGGAGTATCCTCTATTAGCTCACCATCCTGCAACCCAAAATAAGTGGGACACAATCCTCTAGCTAATCATATGAAAAATATATCCAATCAGGAAAGGAGCGAAGTACAAAACTCTGAAAGCAACTCTAAATACATAATAAATCATATATGATGAGTAATAGAAAAAATACAAGATACACAAGTATTATGAAATAGAAATATATGTTAGAACAGGAAAATAATCATAATAAAGATCTGGAAAGTAAATACTGATAATATGGAAATAAACTGCAGGTAGAAGAATATAAATACTAGCTATGTGGTTTAGAGCACAAGTTTGTTATGTGATCGGCTTAGGTTGCACATTAGGTAAATAGGGTAACTCGATTATACGTGAGATATATAATTGATATACACATGAGATAAATAGTTCTTGATCATATAACCAACTTCTACTCCCGCTCCCCAACCAATACTCATGGATCCAATCACGACATGTTACGCACATGAGATAAATTTAAGGAAGGAACTATCTACAACAAGCAATCACAACAATCAATCACAACAAGCAAGAAGGAATTATACCTCATGCCTCAAACAAATAAGGGTATCGCTCGTGCATCTCAGATTCCCTCTCCCAGTTAGACTCTCTCGGAGAGTGATGCCTTCATGCGACACGTACCAAATGAATCATTTGATTTTACAGCACCTTCTCCTTGTGATCCAGAATCTCCACAGGCTGCTCTGGATAACTGAGAGTCGGACCCACCTCGATCTCCGAGTGATCTAATACATGGCTAGGATCTGCCACGTACCGTCTCAGCTGCGACATGTGAAATACGTTACGTCTACGCTGCAAAAATTGGCAGGCATTGGTACCAGGTACTTATATCATTTCTAACGGAGTTATGGTCATTATTTTATATTGTTTATTCATCTGCTGATGTAGCCTAGTTTTATAGACTCATATTTCTTCTCGGGTCTATTCGAGTTTGTGTGTTACTAGGCGGCCGACTTTAGCACATGTAGCTCATTCTTGTGTATTCTGTTTATTGTGGATTGAGACATAGATATTTATATTTACCTGATTAATTAGATAGTGACCATTATAATACAACTTATACGTATTCGAGTCGGACCAGAGTCTGGTCGAATGCGTAGCTGGCATATTACGTATTCCTAGTCCTATGTATTTTGGTACTGGGGCGTGACATGCACTCCCTCTATTGAAGGCGGCATGTCTAGTCTGTAAGCCACTGCACCGATCTATCACGCCCCAGTCCCAAAATACGTAGGACCAGGAATACATGACACGCCAGCTACGCATTCGACCAGACTCTGGTCTGACTCGAATACGTATAAGCTGTAATATAAAAGGGCACTATCTAGAATTTTCCATAAATGTAAACCTCTATGTCTCAATCCACAATGTAAAACAGTATACAAGAATGAGTTAAATGTGATAAGGTCGGCCGCCCAATAACACACTAACTCGAATAGACTCGAGAAGAAGTATGAGTCTACAAAACTAGTCTACAACAGCGGATGAATAATCAATGTAAAATAACCATAATGCCGGTAGACATAATGTGAGTACCTGGTACCATGCTCGCAAGATATGCCACTCCATCAGTATCTCCAAGTGCTCCGTAATCGTCTATGCTGCAAAACTGGCAGGGAACCAGGTCCTCAGAGGGACGTAACAAGGTACAGAAATATAGCATGCCAAGTAAACAGAAAGTACAAGTGCACGACAGGGTACTCTATCATAACCAACTAGTGTGACACAGTTTAAAGACAACGTTCGACGCGTGGGCTTTCTAAAATAAAACCGTAGCTCCGGACACGGAAACACACGGCACGTACCGCAGCTCCGGGCAAAGAGTCACACGAGTGAAACAGCTACACTAGAAACAGGTATCACTAGAAACAGGTATCACTAGAAAATACTACATATATATAAGCGCGTGCAGAGTAGCCCAAACGTCTAGTAACTGTCTTCCCCTTCCCAAGCGGTCAACGATTGTGCGTTGAACCTGAACCTCTAACTACAGTCTCGACACACAGAAATAACTCAACAGACGCGACCCTAAGGTCGTCCCAGTCTCTGGTCATGATGTCAGTATCAGGATACAGGAATCTGGCACGATCACAGTGTATGAGTGTATCCTGGGGTATCGATGTACTCTGGTACGTGCATCGAGGTGCTATGAAGTATCTAGTATTTATTCTAAGACGTTAAGTCGAATGTCAACACCCGGTTGCGATCCGGACGTGGAGTATCGAACGTCAACATAACTATGTGCACAATGTACATAATGGAACAATAAATATATGTAAACTGAAATACAGGGTGGCAAGGTACACTTGCCTGCGTGCGGCTGCTGGTGACGGGGATCCGGTACCACGCCCAAGTCCTCAGGTTCCGCAGTACCTAGAGATGAGATACAAACCAATAATCAATAATCTGCTCCACACCAGACAGGGATGCAACACACATCTACACCTAAACTCAGTCTCAGCTACGACTCCCAGGGACAAGACCCTAGGGGGTTGACCAAGGTTGACTAAGGGTTCATTATAAATACGATCAATCACTTGTTTAATACCATCAGAATAATCCTCCATAATATACCATCATCTTATCATTCGTCTTACAACTACTCCTCGATCAATTTCATTACAATTCCTCAGTCTTACTATACTTACCACGATATTCGGTTGATCTAACCCCGATCAAATCCTCGGTTTCACCTCAGGGTTCACAGACGTTAACATGCACATTTACTATCATACCCAAACTAAACAATTAATTAATTTATTATAACCCTCGAATATGTACACCTACTATGATTTCAAAATAAAACTTTGCCTCGATCCAATGCACTATTGTTTCCATTTATCAATAATCGACCAATCCTTAAATATCACGACATACACTAAATCAACGACCAATATTTCATACAACAGTACGTATTCATCCCTAACAATTTTCATTCGATATTTAAAACCCAACCTCAATATGTATCACCTATCCAACCATCACATGCATATACTTCAATTCATATATAAACCCTCAATATTTAACTTAGCAATTACCATCGATTGCATATATTATAATGAACTAAACCCTTAAATCTCGATGTATGGAACAATATATCAAACCCTAACATCAATACAAAACCATACCCTATATATTAACTAAGTCATATAAAAATATGAAATAAACAACACTAATTATGGAGATGGGGGAGAGGTTCACCTCGGCGATGATGCCGGAGCAAGGCCGGTGGAGAGTGGCCGAGTGGGGGTAGTGGTGGAGAGAGCTAATGGTGTTGATGTAATGGTGGTGGTGGAAACTAGTGGTGGAGTCGGACGGGGGGTCTCGGCCGGGGGCTGCAGGGACAGTCGCTCGGGGAGAAGCCACCGGAGGATGGTTGTACAGCCGAAGACTGCACAGTGGAGAAGCCGCTGGCGGATGCTGCAGACCGGACTGGAAACGCCAGAGCCGCCGAAGGGGAGGAATTGGATCGGAGCGGGGGTGGATTGCTGCACCGGAGTCGAGGGTCGCACAGTGGTTGATTCAGTCGGCCGGAGGCTGTGCACAGGCCGGAGGGTGCAGTCGGTCGGAGGCCGCACAGTGGCGCTGGAGGTGGGCTGGACCGCCGGGGTCGAGCAGCACTCGACCGGAGAAGTCAGTGCATAGCCGGGGTGGGGTGGCTGCACTGCCGGGACCGGGGTGGATGCACAGCGGGGCAGCCGCTGGGACGCACTGCACGCCGGAGTCGGGAGCTGCTGTGCCGGAGCCGAGCGGGCACTGCTGTCCGGAGCCGCGCGGGTGGGTGCTCGACTGGCCGGAGCCGAGTCAGTCGGCCGGCCGGTCGGGTCTACTCTTCTAGAAGTAAGGAGGAAGAAGAAGGAAGGTGGGAGGAAGAAGAGATGAAGAAGAAGGAAAAATGGAGAAGAGGAATAAATTGGCTGTGTGTTTTAGGGAGGAGTGAGGAGAGAGAGAGGGGGTGGGTTTTTCATGACATGGGGATTAGGTCCGGTTGGGAAGTGTGAGGTGAGGGTGAGATGATGGGATGTTTTATAGGAAGGGTTGTGTGGGATGGAGGGTGGAGATGCTCTCATTTGAAATGAGTGGTGGAGATTCATCATGTAGGAAAAAATTAGTTTCTTCATGAAGGAATGAGGGAATTGAGATTGGGACCCTATTTTGGGACTCTTCAAATAATCAAGACCAATGAGGTGTTGCCAACAATTTAATATTTGCACATAAGCCCCCGTAAATTCGGGAATTTGCATGGACACATGAAATGACGTAAAAATTTTAGAGAAAAATTATATTTAAAATTGTCATGGTGAGGGGGGTGTTGCGCGTTAGGCGCGGGTCTAATTTGAAGGGCATTGGGATTATTTTAGTATTAAAATAGAATTCACAAGGTTGGTAAATTCCGATTTAATTAAAGAGAACGCGTCCCGCGAATTTAATTTAATTGGGGCCCGCGGGGTCAAAATCTGGAAATGGCGCAAAGGCCAAAAATGGTGGGGGCTTGGAGTCGGTCTTGGACCCTTTAGTTGGTCCGGCTCAACGGGTTAAGTTGGTACCCCAAAATCGAGGGTAACGACACAGGTGTCCGACACGAAATTAAATACGGGTTACGATTTTTCGAAAATGTTGCGCAATTAATTTAGAGCACACAAAAGTTGATTTTAACAGTCAGAAAAGTCCAGTGCCTAATTTGGCGAGTTGAGTCGAGTGTACAATATTTGTACAAAATTTATGGGCTGATAATGGGCTCCGAATAATTAGTCAAAGATAGGGTGTGTCAATGGTTTTAAATTAATCAGATTAAAATTCCAGGTAAATATCTTCTACTCTAAACCTCAATATCTTCTATCAAAATTTTTCCTGGCCCACTCTAACTATCTACAGAATAAAATTGAGGGGTTTTACATTCTTCCCAACTTAGAAAAATTTCGTCCCCGAAATTAAAAATAAAGCACCATAATATCTAACAGATTTTAAAATAACTAGTAATTAAATTTGTCGTACGTAAATTCGTACCTTGCTCCTCAAATAAGTACAGGAATCGCTGCCGAATAAAATCCTCGCGCTCCCAAGTAGACTCACCTGGTGAATGGTGCTTCCATGCCACTCTGACCAGTCGAATCGTCTGTCCTCTCAAATTCTTCTCGCTGCGATCGAGAATCTCAACTGGCTGCTCTACGTAAGACAGGCTGGGCCCGACTGTAATCTCTGAATGATCAAGCACGTGGCTAGGGTCTGCGACATATCTCCTCAGCTGCGATACGTGAAATACGTCATGTACTCCCTCCAATGATGGAGGTAATGCCAGACGGTACGCCACTTCGCCAACTCGTTCCAAAATTTCAAAAGGTCCGATGTACCTCGGACTCAGCTTGCCTCTGCCTCCGAATCTGATGGTACCATGAGTGGACGATATCCTCAGAAATACGTGGTCACCCTCCTTGAACTCCAATGGTCTGCGGTACGTATCTGCCCAGTGTTTCTGTCTGTCCTGTGCTGCACGCAGGTGGCTCTGAATCTGCTTGACCTTCTCTACTGTCTGTGTCACTAATTCTGGATAAAGTATTTGACGCTCTCCCACATCACTCCAACAAACTGGCGACCTACATTTCCTGCCGTACAGTGCCTCATAGGGTGCCATCTGTATACTGGCCTGGTAACTGTTATTGTAGGAGAATTCCACCAAGTGTAGATGGTCCTCCCAAGATCCTCCAAAATCAATCATGCACGCTCGCAACATATCCTCTAATATCTGTATCGTGCGCTCTGACTGTCCGTCAGTCTGTGGATGATACGCAGTGCTGAACTTGAGACGAGTTTCTAAGCTCTCCGGCATACTCCGCCAAAAATGTGACGTGAATCTGGAATCACGATCCGATACGATGCTGACAGGCACTTCATGTAATCGTACTATCTGCCTCATATACATGTCAGCTAGTATCTCTGTGGATTGCCCAACTCTGAAGGGCAAGAAATGTACAGACTTGGTGAGTCTGTCTACGATAACCCAAACTGCATCCTTCCCGCTAGAGCTCCGCGGAAATCATATGACGAAGTCTATGGTAATGTGTTCCCACTTCCACTCGGGAATGGGAAGCGACTGTAATAGTCCTGCAGTTCTCAGGTATTCTGCCTTGACTCATTTACATACCCAGCACCTTGCTACGAATCTCGTAATCTCTCCTTTCATCCCATGTTACTGGAATTGTTGCTTCAAGTCTTGGTTCATCTTCGTACCCCCGGAATAAATTGAATAAGTCGAGCTATTCGCCTCGGTCATCAACTCTTGGCGTAGCTCGCCACTCGGAACATATAGGCGATCTCCGCACCTCAACGTTCCGTCTTCATGAATCCTGAGTCCTGTCTGCATGCCGGCTTCTGTTCTCTCTCGCAGACGTCGAAATCTCGCATCTGTAGGCAATGCTGCCTTGATCCTCTCAATCAAAGTAGACTGAACCTCAAGGCTGGCCATCTGTCCATCCATGCCTGGCAATACGATCTCTATCCTAAGCTCCTAGAGATCCTCTAGCAACTATCGCTGCGTCGTCAAAAAGTATGCCATGGGCTTCCTGCTTAAGGCATCTGCTACGACATTCGCCTTGCCAGGGTGGTACTGCAACTCAATGTCATAATCTGTCATCAACTCTAGCCAACGTCTCTGCCTCATGTTGAGCTCCTTCTGCGTGTAGACATACTTCAGGCTTTTATGATCTGTATAAATCTCAACACGCTCACCATAAAGGTAATGTCTCCATAGCTTTAGTGCAAATATTACCGCAGCTAGCTCCAAGTCGTGCGTCGGATAGCTCTTCTCATGAACTCTCAACTGTCTTGATGCGTAGGCTATCACCTTGCCGTGTTGCATCAGTACACATCCCAATCCGCTCCCTGACGCATCACTGTATACTACAAATCCTCCTGATCCGGAAGGTAGTGTCAAAATCGGTGCCGATGTCAGACGCTTCTTCAGCTCATCGAAAGCCGCCTGACACTCGTCTGTCCAGATAAACTCCTCGCCCTTATGCGTCAGTCGTGTCATAGGCGCAGCTATCCTCGAAAAGTTTTCCATGAACCTCCGGTAATACCCGGCAAGTCCGAGGAAACTCCTAACCTCCGTAACTGATGTAGGGGTAGGCCAGGTCTCTACTACAGCTATCTTCTCCGGATCAACTGATAGTCCATCTCCGGTGATTATGTGTCCCAGAAATGGTACTCTGTCCAAGCAAAACTCACATTTGCTAAGTTTGGCATACAGCCTCTCATGTCTCAGCGTCTCCAACACAACCCTGAGATGTCTCTCATGCTCCTCCTGACTCTTGGAACATACCAATATGCCATCGATAATTATCACCACGATCTTATCTAAGTACTGGTGGAAAATATTGTTCCTCAAACTCATAAATACTGCTGGCACGTTGGTTAAACCAAACGGCACGACTAAAAACTCATAGTGGCCATACTTCATCCAAAAGGCCGTCTTCGGGATGTCTTCTATCCGTACCTTGATCTGATGATAACTGGATCTGAGATCGATCTTCACAATACATATGCGCCACTTAGCTGATTCAAATGAATCTTCGATGTGCGACAAGGGTACTTGCTCTCTATTGCTACGGCATTCAATGCCCTGTAATTGTTATGCAACGTATCGTCCCCGTCCTTCTTTGGTACAATAAGATGGTTGCTCCCCATGGAAAAATACTAGCCCGAGTGAAACCCTTGTCTAAGAGATCCTCTACTATGGATCTTTAACTCAACCAACCATATCGGTGCTAGTCTGAAGACGAGAGAATAACTGGCTCGGCTCTGGGAGTCAATTCTTTAACATACTCCATCTCTCTGTCAGGTGGCAAGCCGGAAAGATTATCTAGAATCACATCCTCAAACTCTGATATAACATGGTGGTACACTGGTTCACTTCCTGCATTGTATGCCCCTAAGGTAGATGGGCACCATACTCCTGGGCTTTCTGATCTCAACTCAGGGTAACCTGGTGGCCTAAAAATATAAATGCAACTACGTCGACAATCTAGTGTCCCGTGGTATTGGCTCAATCAACTCCTGCTAGGACGGTGTCATCTTCCAGACTTAACCTCAAAATAAGTTCTCATGTTCTGTTTACCACAATAATCCTCCAAAAGAAAATTTTCTTCTTGCCTAATGTATAATTTCTCTTCTCCTCAAGGTCTTCCCAAAAATTTTATTCTTCGAATTTCTTCTTTTCATTATTTATCTCTCCAAGTCAAAATTATAATTATAATAATGATGTCAACAATCATACTTAATATTCTCATACTAAAATTTCCATCATTTTATTTCCATGTGAGAGCTTGAAATTTTATCTCCTCTAGTCCATAATATCATTCCTGGTATTGCTATCATATACAACCACTTGTTTCCTTCATCAGGCTATGCATTCACATAAATCATTCTAGGTCATGATCAACAATCCTTCCTGCTCTCAGTACTTCCAAGATCACTGCTATCTCAAGAACGGGTAGGGTACTACTAGGTCCAACTCTCTTGCCAGACTTCCACTCTAGTTCTAAAATCCAAAGATCCTATCAATCTGTTCTGATAAGGTAACAATCTTCTCAGAGAAAGGTATACGAATTATGTCTTCTGTCATCTGGTCTTCGATCTTCTTCTGGAGGGAAGTCTTCAGTCACAAGCATTCGTCTCCCCGAACAATAGGGGACGAGGAACAAGGATAGCGATATTGACGAAGATTGAACGAATGCAAAGTGGAAGTCCAAGGGCGATAATCACATACAAAGAGTTTTTAAATCGATTATGGATTGAGATCCTATTCAACAATCATAACATCTATTCCTAATTTGCAGGCTCGCTTGGCACAGTCAGGTGACCAAGACGATTTAAATCGGACCTGTATGGGCCACCACAAAAACATGTCACGCTCCAGTCCCAAAATACGTAGGACCAGGAATACGTGACACGCCAGCTACGCATTCGACCAGACTCTGGTCTGACTCGAATACGTATAAGCTGTAATATAAAAGGGCACTATCTAGAATTTTCCATAAATGTAAACCTCTATGTCTCAATCCACAATGTAAAACAGTATACAAGAATGAGTTAAATGTGATAAGGTCGGCCGCCCAATAACACACTAACTCGAATAGACTCGAGAAGAAGTATGAGTCTACAAAACTAGGCTACAACAGCGGATGAATAATCAATGTAAAATAACCATAATGCCGGTAGACATAATGTGAGTACCTGGTACCATGCTCGCAAGATATGCCACTCCATCAGTATCTCCAAGTGCTCCGTAATCGTCTATGCTGCAAAATTGGCAGGGAACTAGGTCCTCAGAGGGACGTAACAAGGTACAGAAATATAGCATGCCAAGTAAACATAAAGTACAAGTGCACGACAGGGTACTCTATCATAACCAACTAGTGTGACACAGTTTAAAGACAACGTTCGACGCGTGGGCTTTCTAAAATAAAACCGTAGCTCCGGACACGGAAACACACGGCACGTACCGCAGCTCCGGGCAAAGAGTCACACGAGTGAAACAGCTACACTAGAAACAGGTATCACTAGAAACAGGTATCACTAGAAAATACTACATATATATAAGCACGTGCAGAGTAGCCCAAACGTCTAGTAACTGTCTTCCCCTTCCCAAGCGGTCAACGATTGTGCGTTGAACCTGAACCTCTAACTACAGTCTCGACACACAGAAATAACTCAACAGACGCGACCCTAAGGTCGTCCCAGTCTCTGGTCATGATGTCAGTATCAGGATACAGGAATCTGGCACGATCACAGTGTAAGAGTGTGTCCTGGGGTATCGATGTACTCTGGTACGTGCATCGAGGTGCTATGAAGCATCTAGTATTTATTCTAAGACGTTAAGTCGAATGTCAATACCAGGTTGCGATCCGGACGTGGAGTATCGAACGTCAACATAACTATGTGCACAATGTACATAATGGAACAATAAATATATGTAAACTGAAATACAGGGTGGCAAGGTACACTTGCCTGCGTGCGGCTGCTGGTGACGGGGATCCGGTACCACGTCCAAGTCCTCAGGTCCCGCAGTACCTAGAGATGAGATACAAACCAATAATCAATAATCTGCTCCACACCAGACAGAGATACAACACACATCTACACCTAAACTCAGTCTCAGCTACGACTCCCAGGGACAAGACCCTAGGGGGTTGACCAAGGTTGACTAAGGGTTCATATAAATACGATCAATCACTTGTTTAATACCATCAGAATAATCCTCCATAATATACCATCATCTTATCATTCGTCTTACAACTACTCCTCGATCAATTTCATTACAATTCCTCAGTCTTACTATACTTACCACGATATTCGGTTGATCTAACCCCGATCAAATCCTCGGTTTCACCTCAGGGTTCACAGACGTTAACATGCACATTTACTATCATACCCAAACTAAACAATTAATTAATTTATTATAACCCTCGAATATGTACACCTACTATGATTTCAAAATAAAACTTTGCCTCGATCCAATGCACTATTGTTTCCATTTATCAATAATCGACCAATCCTTAAATATCACGACATACACTAAATCAACGACCAATATTTCATACAACAGTACGTATTCATCCCTAACAATTTTTATTCGATATTTAAAACCCAACCTCAATATGTATCACCCATCCAACCATCACATGCATATACTTCAATTCATATGTAAACCCTCAATATTTAACTTAGCAATTACCATCGATTGCATATATTATAATGAACTAAACCCTTAAATCTCGATGTATGGAACAATATATCAAACCCTAACATCAATACAAAACCATACCCTATATATTAACTAAGTCATATAAAAATATGAAATAAACAACACTAATTATGGAGATGGGGGAGAGGTTCACCTCGGCGATGATGCCGGAGCAAGGCCGGTGGAGAGTGGCCGAGTGGGGGTAGTGGTGGAGAGAGCTAATGGTGTTGATGTAATGGTGGTGGTGGAAACTAGTGGTGGAGTCGGACGGGGGGTCTCGGCCGGGGGCTGCAGGGACAGTCGCTCGGGGAGAAGCCACCGGAGGATGGTTGTACAGCCGAAGACTGCACAGTGGAGAAGCCGCTGGCGGATGCTGCAGACCGGACTGGAAATGCCAGAGCCGCCGAAGGGGAGGAATTGGATCGGAGCGGGGGTGGATTGCTGCACCGGAGTCGAGGGTCGCACAGTGGTTGATTCAGTCGGCCGGAGGCTGTGCACAGGCCGGAGGGTGCAGTCGGTCGGAGGCCGCACAGTGGCGCTGGAGGTGGGCTGGACCGCCGGGGTCGAGCAGCACTCGACCGGAGAAGTCAGTGCATAGCCGGGGTGGGGTGGCTGCACTGCCGGGACCGGGGTGGATGCACAGCGGGGCAGCCGCTGGGACGCACTGCACGCCGGAGTCGGGAGCTGCTGTGCCGGAGCCGAGCGGGCACTGCTGTCCGGAGCCGCGCGGGTGGGTGCTCGACTGGCCGGAGCCGAGTCAGTCGGCCGGCCGGTCGGGTCTACTCTTCTAGAAGTAAGGAGGAAGAAGAAGGAAGGTGGGAGGAAGAAGAGATGAAGAAGAAGGAAAAATGGAGAAGAGGAATAAATTGGCTGTGTGTTTTAGGGAGGAGTGAGGAGAGAGAGAGGGGGTGGGTTTTTCATGACATGGGGATTAGGGCCGGTTGGGAAGTGTGAGGTGAGGGTGAGATGATGGGATGTTTTATAGGAAGGGTTGTGTGGGATGGAGGGTGGAGATGCTCTCATTTGAAATGAGTGGTGGAGATTCATCATGTAGGAAAAAATTAGTTTCTTCATAAAGGAATGAGGGAATTGAGATTGGGACCCTATTTTGGGACTCTTCAAATAATCAAGACCAATGAGGTGTTGCCAACAATTTAATATTTGCACATAAGCCCCCGTAAATTCGGGAATTTGCATGGACACATGAAATGACGTAAAAATTTTAGAGAAAAATTATATTTAAAATTGTCATGGTGAGGGGGGTGTTGCGCGTTAGGCGCGGGTCTAATTTGAAGGGCATTGGGATTATTTTAGTATTAAAATAGAATTCACAAGGTTGGTAAATTCTGATTTAATTAAAGAGAACGCGTCCCGCGAATTTAATTTAATTGGGGCCCGCGGGGTCAAAATCTGGAAACGGCGCAAAGGCCAAAAATGGTGGGGGCTTGGAGTCAGTCTTGGACCCTTTAGTTGGTCCGGCTCAACGGGTTAAGTTGGTACCCCAAAATCGAGGGTAACGACACAGGTGTCCGACACGGAATTAAATACGGGTTACGATTTTTCGGAAATGTTGCGCAATTAATTTAGAGCACACAAAAGTTGATTTTAACAGTCAGAAAAGTCCAGTGCCTAATTTAGCGAGTTGAGTCGAGTGTACAATATTTGTACGGAATTTATGGGCTGATAATGGGCTCCGAATAATTAGTCAAAGATAGGGTGTGTCAATGGTTTTAAATTAATCAGATTAAAATTCCAGGTAAATATCTTCTACTCTAAACCTCAATATCTTCTATCAAATTTTTTCCTGGCCCACTCTAACTATCTACAGAATAAAATTGAGGGGGTTTACACGATCCTCGCAAGTATACTAAAGGGTCCAATGTACCATGGACTAAGCTTCCCGCCTCCACCAAAGCGAATCGTGCCCCGTGTCGAAGAAATTCTCAAGAATACCAGATCTCTAACCTAGCACAAAATACAACCTTATCACTCTAACTATAACAAACAAGCATAAGCAATACAAAACAAAATCTTTACCTCAAACTCCAAGGGTCTCAGGTGGCTATCGGCCCAATGCCGCTGTCTGTCTTGCTCTATCCGAAGTCTATCCCTGATGAGCTCTACCTTCTCAGCTGCATCCACGACCATCTCTGGTCCCAATAAGGCTCTCTCACTAATATCATCCCATAATAACGGAGTGCGACATCTCCGTTCATACATCGTCTCAAATGGTGACATCTTGATACTGGCCTGTTAACTGTTGTTATAAGAAAACTCTATCAGGTGAAGATGATCCTCCCAAGAATCTTTAAAGTCCAAAACACAAGTGCGAAGCATATCCTTGAGATTTTGAATAGTCATCTCCGACTGCCCGTCCGTCTGGGGGTGATATGCGGTACTAAACTTGAGCTGGGTGCCCAAGCTAGCCTACAAACTCCTCCAGAAGTGGGATATGAAGCGACTATCCCGATCTGAGACGATGCTCACAGGAACTCCATGTAATCTGACTATCTGCCGCACATACATCTCCGCGAGCTTCTCCGTAGGCGTACCCACTTTGAATGGCAAGAAGTCGGCCGATTTGGTCAACCTGTCAACGATGACCCAAATTACGTCTTTACCTCCTGGAGAACGCGGAAGCCGTGATATAAAGTCCATCGTCACATGCTCCCACTTCCACTTTGGAATGGATAAAGGCTGAAGTAAACTACCTGGCCTCTGTCTCTCCGCCTTCACCTGCTGGCATACCAGATATCTGGATACGAAGCTCGCCACCTCCCATTTCATACCAAACCACAAAACATGCTCCCTCATGTCTCTATACATCTTGTTGGCACCTGGATGCATAGAGTACTAAGATCGTTGCGCCTCCTGAAGAACCTCCTCGCGCAACGATCCACTCGGCACGTACAATCTGGTACCGTGCTGCAATGATCAATCCTCCGCAATAGTGAAGTCCCCTGCCAATCCCACCGAACCTGCGCTCTGATGCTCCTCAAAGACTCATCCTTGAACTGTGCTCTAATCTGATCCATCAACTCTGACTGTACCTGAAGTTCCCACATCTGTACCACAACTCCAGGAACTAATACCTAAATACCCAAGCTATCAAGATCTGCCAACAAGTGCCTATCCCTCGTTAAGTACATAGCCACCAGATACCTACTCAAGGCATCAACGACTACGTTGGCCTTCCCAGGATGATACTACAACGAGATGTCGAAGTCCTTCATCAGCTCCAACCATCCCCTCTGCCTCATATTGAGCTACTTTTGTGTGAACACATACTTCAAGCTCTTATGGTCTGTGAAGATCTCTAATCGCTCCCCATACAAGTAGTGCTTCCACAGCTTGAGAGCAAAAATGACTGCTACCAACCCCAATTCATGGGTAGGGTAATTCTTCTTATGAGGGCGTAATTGTCTGGAAGCATAGGCAATCACCTTGTGGTTCTGCTGTAATACATATCCCAAACCGTTACCCGAAGCATCACTATAAATGGTAAAACTTCCTGTTCCTGATGACAACATCAACACTGGAGCTGTAGTCAACCTCTTCTTCAGCTCCTCAAATCTAGCCTGACACTTCTCCGTCCAGACGAACTCAATGTCCTTCCGGGTTAGCCTAGTCATCGGCTCTGCAATTCTGGAGAAGTCCTAAATAAATATCTGATAATAGCATGCTAATCCCAGAAAGCTCCTGACCACTTCCACTGAAGTCGGGGTAGACCATGACTCAACTGCTGATATCTTCTTCGGGTCTACTGAGATCCCGTCTCCTGTCACCACATGCCCGATAAATTCAACCTTATAAAAAAAAAAACTCACACTTCGAAAGCTTGCCATACAGCTTCTCCTTCCTGAGGGTCTCCAGAACTATCCTCAGGTGCTTCTCATGCTCCTCTGGGGTCTTCGAATATATCAATATATCATCAATAAACACTAACACGAACTGATCCAGATATTGGTGAAACACCTTATTCATCAGGTTCATGAATACTATCGGGGCATTAGTCAACCCAAACGATATCACCAAGAACTCAAACTACCCATACCAAGTCCTGAAAGCTGTCTTCGAAATATCTTTCTTCTTTACTTTTACCTGGTAGTACCCCGACCTCAAGTCTTTCTTTGAAAATACCTTCGCCCCGCTCAGCTGATCGAAGAGATCGTCAATCCGCGACAACGGGTATTTATTCTTGATAGTGAGTTTATTAAGAGCCCTGTAGTCGATACACATACGTACCAACCCATCCTTCTTCGGTACAAATAATACCGGATCATCCCACGGTGACGAACTAGACCGGATGAAGTCCTTGTCCTGCAATTTATCCACCTGCTTTTTCAATTCAGCCAGTTTGCTTTGTTGACTCTATAGATGTGCTGAGATATCGGTTGTGCATCTGACACCAAGTCTATAGAGAACTCCATATCTCGGTCTAGCGGCAAACCCGGCAACTCCTCCGAAAAAATATCCATATACTCCGCAATCAAAGGATGTGACAACTCCTTGTCTGCTACCATGGCTCCATAAAAGGCATCCTTACTTTGCGCTGCTGCTCCTCTGGCGATCTCAAACTCTGGCTCTCTTGGCGGTCTAAATAATACTCTGTCTCAACGATAATCTATATTGGCATGGTGCCTACTCAACGAATCTATCCCGAGTACTATACCGTATCTCAGAAATGGCATTACGAGTAGACACGCGCTCAACTCCTGACCTCCCAATAAAACTCTCCGATCCTTGCAAACATCACTGACCAGGATAATGCCACCCCCGGCCGTGACCTTGCAAGTCCTAACCAATGGTTCAGCCTCAAGATTATGCTTCAAAGCAAAGGATATAGAAACAAAACTATGTGAAGCACCGAAATCAAATAAAGCATATGCTGAAAAATAATCAAGTAAGACTGAACCTGATATAACGTCTCCGACCGGCTCTGCCTTCTCCACGGTCAGGACAAAAGCTCGCCCCTACTATGCACCTCTCTGCTACTGCTGGTGCTGCATGAATCTTTGCTACTGTGGCGGCAACAGAGGTCCTCTCTGCTGTCCCGCTGGGTGTCTTACAGGTATTCTCTGAATCGGTGCTACGTCCTGAGCTGTACGAGCTAACGCCTTTGGATAATCCCTCAGCTGGTTGTCTACTGAGCCACAAAACAAATACTGATGAAGCCTCTTCCTGTAAATATCCCTTCCATGCCCTAGCTTCTTACAGAAGGGGCCAACCTGAGCTGGCTGGGCTAGCCTCTGCATCTGGTGCGTCTCCTATACTGGTGCTCTGATAGGCATAGGGAACTGCTATCTCTGTGGCTGGAAATGGGGCCTCTTGGCTGGACCCGAGCTGCTACTACTACCAAATATATCTCGGTCCCACTTGGGCCTCAAACTCAGGTCTCTCTCGACCTTGCGGGCCTTCCTTAAGATATCTGCGTACGTCTCATGGCTCGAGGAAATGAGAGCCCTTACCTCCCAATTTAGGCCCTCTCTGAATCTACTCGTCCGTATCTCAAGATCCCTCACTATATAGTCTATATATCTTCCCAATTTGTCGAACTCTGCGGCATACTCCTCTACCGACATGTTCTCCTGGTGAAGGTTCTGGAACTGTCGCTCCAAATCTAGTCTCTCGTTGGGCGAGAAGAACTTATTTTTGAACAATTCCTTGAATCCATCCTATGTCAGTCCCGGATCGGCAATCTGTGGCTCATTCCGGAACCAAGTACTGGCGATGTCCATCATCTGTAGTCCCGTTGCCTCCACTTTCAGATCCTCTATAAGGCGGAATAAGCGCATGACGCGCTCCATATTCTCCAACCAGTCGTCTGCATACATAATGCCCTCTATCCCCTTAAAGGGTCGGGAAACCAACTTCTTGAAGTCATGTATGGTACCAGGCCTTGTGTAGTGCCTCAAATCCTGATCCGACCGGGACGTACACTATATAATTGGGCTTGTGGCCAGTCCCTCTGTGTAGTAGCTTAGATCTCGGCATCTTCTTGCCACGGACGAAATGCGATGATCCTTTCCAACTTATGGAAATACCTCTATTAAAACGAGTCCAATAGTTTTCGTGTTTGGTTGCTTGGTTTTCTTGATTGCCGCTTTGGGATTTTGATTTGGTGTTGCTTTCGATTTACTTGGTTTTCGCGGCTAGTTTTATCGTTTGGAGCTTTGATTCTTGGAGAATTCGACAAGGAAGGATAGGCAAGATTTCTAACTCGGTGCTCGTGCTGTGCAGGTTCGCGTAACTGACGTTTGATCGTCGCTAGGCGGGATTCCTTGTTTCAGCATCTTTTCCCTTAATCAGTGAGTGGTTTGGACCCTTCTTTCCTACTTCTTCACGTCCATATCTCTAATGTTTCAAACGTTTACTCGATGATGCCCGGTTGGACGCCTAGGAAATCCTTAGCCATAATGCATGCCAGCCACTAAGAAAGGAACATGGAATTTGTAGACTATTTTTACTATATGCTTGCACACCTTATAAACTTGAGTTATTTGTAAAGGAAAAGGAAGTTGGTTGTTGGTTGCTGCCTGGTGCCTCGGATAGAGTTTGGACCTATGGGATACCAAAATCGGAACACCGTTTGAGAAAATATGAACTGTTGCACAAGATATATATTGCTGCTTTACTTCTTTTGTTTATTCCGATGCATTGTATGATATATGAATTGTTCATGCATTCGCACGGTCTGGGACAACTTGTATACAAGGTTTGGCATTTTCTCGAAATGATATTCCGGAATACTGGAATCGTATCAATCCGGAGGGAAATATTTGATTCATACTAGTCACGATGCATTGCGGGACCTCCAGCAGGGCTTGCTACCCGGGCTGATAGGGCGCGCCGCAAATGCTTGAAATAAGTCCCTAAGGTGTCGATCACACCAATGACCGCATAGAATAGAACATATGCTAATTTATTGTCTTGTGCAGATAGTAAGTATACTTGTGTTTCATGGCAGGAAAGGCGTGCATCGATTGAGTAAGCAACCGATGTACTGGTTGAATTCAATGTTCTTTTCATTCCTATCAAAATATGCAAACTGATATGAATTGAATTCACTTGCTTCTTTATAGAAAAATTATCTTAATGCATGCTCGCCCCTAATAAGCTAGTGTCGATTTAGTCGAGTGGGTTCATCCCGCTCACCAGTACAAGTTGAGTACTGACCCACGTTGTGGACAACTATTTCAGGCACTCAGACGGTGCGACGCTAGTGGATAGACGAGGAGGCGTTAGGAGCACCTCTATTTTGAAGTATAGTTGGAGCCAGTTTATTTTGGAGGCTTAGACTTTCAATCTATACAAGGACGTAATATATGAACGACGTGGACTATCTGATGGAGCGTGCCCTGCATTTTGAGTTATCTTTTGTAATGCAATTCAAGTAGCCGAGGAGGTGCATCAATGTAAACTCTATGTAAATTACTCTGAATTATCAATGAAAAAGCATGTTTCTTCCTACACTTGTGTTCAATCTTCTGTGAATGTGTTTTCTAATTTGTGTTTCAAAATGGGTTCCTATCACTGCACGTCCTTGTCTTGTGCGAGCGCAACTCCAGTCTCGCACGGCATCATGCCCCAGCGAGGACGATTAGTTCCGTAAGGGATCCAGCGAGGACGATTGACCCTTTCAGGATCGGGGTGTGACATATTGGTATTAGAGCACGGCTTTACTTTCTTGGGATTTTAAAAGATAATATAGGAGTTTGATGCGCCTCTCAATTGAGTTACGTTCAGCGTCCGCTGCATGAGATGAGTCACCTATACAATGAGCCTATAGATATAAAATCTATCATTTTTGGAGTGTTGACAAGCTACTCTCTTTTGTAGCAATGGCTAAGAAAAATACTGTCGCTGCAAGCAATGCTCAGCCCATCCAGAGCTATTCGGCAAGTTCTGGAGAATCCGGAGGAGCGAGTTCAATCGATATGTCCGAACGGCTTATGCATCTCATGGAGGTGCAGCAACAACAAGTCTCTACTCAACAGGCGCATATCCAAGCGCAGTTTGCTGCTCAACAAAAGCAGATGGATACTATGATACAACTGATTGCATCCTTGGTACCCAGCAACGGGGGAGCTATAGTGACGCCTGCCACGCCGTCGGCTGTGGCGGTAGAGGATGAGTCAGAAGAAACTCAGCCTCCAGCTATGAATACCTGTCGAGCAGCAGATTTCACTAAAATACATCCACCAATGTTCAATGGACGAGCAAAATTGGACGTGGTGATGGGATGGATTACAAAGCTGGAAGGGCTCTTCAATCTGGTTGGCATTAGGGGATCCAAACGAGTGGCCTGTGCATCGGTTCAACTGGAACTACGTGCGAATGATTGGTGGGAAGCCACTAAGCAAGGGATCTATAATGCCAATCCCAACTGCAAAATCATCTGGGAAATGTTCAAATCTGCATTCATTGAATAATATATCCCCTAGGCCGTGCGGCAACAGAAGGAAGACGACTTCAGCAATCTGGTGCAAGGAAGTATGTCTGTTGACGATTATGATTCAGTGTTTGCTAAACTGGCTAAGTTTGATGGGCACTTCTTGCCTAACCAGCAGGCGTGGTGCTATCATTTTCAGAAATGTTTGAATAACGATTTGCGTAGGGATGT
The DNA here is from genome assembly GCA_036927795.1 of Iris macrosiphon. Classification (NCBI taxonomy): domain Eukaryota; kingdom Viridiplantae; phylum Streptophyta; class Magnoliopsida; order Asparagales; family Iridaceae; genus Iris; species Iris macrosiphon. The sequence continues at coordinate 116,112,778 of JAYESA010000003.1, forward strand.
CATCAACCAGAAATATCAAACCTACAGGGAATGTTACGAAGCTGCACTGACTAGCGAGCGGATCTTTGGGCGCTATCCACCAAAGGTCGATGTACAAACCCCCCCGTACCAACAACAACAAGCGGCCCCAGGAAACAGGAGTGTCTGGAGCACAAAAGCGTCCGCACACATCAGAACACAGGGGTCCATCCCATGCACCGTACTACCATATGTGCGGCAGATTAGGGCATCGATTGAATTAATGTCGAGCTATTGGGTGTTTTAAATGTGGTCGTCTGGACCACAAACATTTTAACTGTCGAGAAAAATAGAATCAGAACCACGGGAATCAGAACCACGAGAATCAGAACCATGGGAATCAGAACAACGAAAATCAGAACAAGGGGCCTCCAGCAAGTGATGCCAATGATGTGCCAGTGAACCCACGACGCCAGGGTGCTCAAGGCCGAGTTTATGCACTGACTCGGGATGAGGCATCCGTCTCTGATACTGTCGTGACAGGTACTTTACTTTTCAGAGAATTGCCCGCTAGAGTCTTATTCGATTCAGGTGCTACGCATAGTTTTATATCTGCTAATTTTAATGTTGAGCATAAATTAGCTTCTACTCCTTTAAATATGAATCTTTGCGTGAGTATACCTTCGGGAGTCGACATGCCCGCGCATGCGATCTGTAGGGATGGTTATATTTGCATCGGAGGAAGGAAGCTTTCCTTAGATGTCATTGTATTAGACATTAAGGATTGCGATATTATTCTTGGGATGGACTGGTTGGGTGCTTGCCATGCAACAATCGAGTACGCGGAGAAGCGAGTCATATTCCGTCTACCCGGCGAGGCAGACTTCTACTATTCGTGCAGCGCTGCACCGAAGACGGCAATGGTGATATCAGCAATTTTGGCTAGGCGTATGTTGCATTTGGGCTGTGAAGGATACTTAGCTTCTGTTCGAGACACCCGGCAGGAAAGTGCAGATGCAGCTCAGGCTGAAGTCATAGCAGATTTCCTCGACGTATTCCCGGATGAGCTGCCTGGAATGCCTCCTGATTGTGATATCGAATTCAACATTGACACCTTTCCGGATTTACGACCGATATTGAAGGCACCTTATCGAATAGCCCCAGCAGAGCTGAAGGAACTTAAGGTTCAGTTACAAGATCTGTTGGACCGAGGATACATTCGTCCAAGCGTTTCCCCCATGGGACGCTCCGGTGCTGTTCGTGAAGAAGAAGGATGGATCCATGCGGCTGTGTATTGACTACCGAGAACTTAATAAGGCAACCGTGCAAAATTAGTACCCATTGCCAAGGATAGATGACTTATTTGATCAGCTGCAAGGTGCAACAGTTTTCTCTAAAGTTGATCTCAGGTCAGGGTATCGCCAGTTAAAAATCAAATCTGATGATGTTCAAAAATCTGCATTCAGGACCCGATACGGACACTATAAATTTCTCGTGATATCGTTCGGCTTGACGAATGCCCCTGCAGCTTTTATGGATCTGATGAACCGCGTGTTTCGACCGTACGTAGACAAGTTTGTGGTCGTGTTCATCGACGACATACTAATATATTCCAAGAACGAGGCGGAGCACAAGGAATACCTGAAGACCATGCTGCAGACATTACGAGAGCATCAGTTGTTCGCTAAGCTCAGCAAGTGTGAGTTTTGGTTGAACAACGTGGCATTCCTTGGTCATGTCGTCTCGGCAGAAGGCGTCGCCGTAGACCCAAAGAAGATTGAGGCAGTGGTGGACTGGAAGAAACCTACGCCAGCCAGCGAAGTTCGAAGCTTTTGGGCCCAGCGGGATACTACCGTAGGTTCGTGAAGGATTTTTCTAAACTGGCCTCGCCTTTGACTCACCTTACTCAGAAAGGGATTGCATACAAATGGGGTGATGACTACGAAGTCAGCTTTCGGAAACTTAAGCGGCGTCTTATTTCAGCTCCGATTCTTGCACTTCCAGATGGGGTAGAGGAGTTTCAGATATACAGTGATGCATCAGGACTCGGCTTGGGATGTGTGCTCATGCAAAGGGATAAGGTAATATCGTACGCCTCCAAGCAACTGAAGCCGCACAAAAAAAACTACCCGATACACGACTTGGAATTGGCGGTAATTTTATTTGCACTAAAGTTGTGGAGGCATTATCTTTATGGTGTTGCTTGCAAAATCTTCACAGATCACAAGTGCCTTAAGTATCTATTCACCCAACGGGAACTGAACCTCCGGCAGCGGCGTTGGCTAGAACTGATTAAGGACTATGATCTGACGATGGCATATACACCGGGCAAGGGAAACATCGTTGCTGATGCTCTGAGTCGGAAGCACATGGGCTCGTTATCCATAAACAACCGTTTACTTTGGGATCTAGAGGCGATGGGCATCGAGTTTCGAGTTTGACATCAAGGAGTGCAGCTGGCACCACTCCATCTTGAACCGAGTTTACGTGATAGAATCAAATCAGCTCAGGAGGGTGATCAGTTCCTAGCGAAGGTACGTGGACTGATCTCGGTGCGGAAGACGTCTGACTTTGTGGCAGGCAAAGATGGGGCCTTGCAGATGAAGGCTATGTGTTCCTAGCGACCCAGAACTCCGAAGGAAAATTATGGTAGAGGCACACTATGCAAAGTATTCCTTGCATCCGGGGAGCACTAAGATGTACATGGACTTACGCCGGACCTTCTGGTGGCAAGGTATGAAACAGGATATGGCGACCTTTATATCATAGTGCATGGCCTGTCAACAGGTAAAAGCTGAATATCAGAGGCCCGACGGGGAGCTGCAGAACCTCGCTATTCCCGAGTGGAAATGGGACAACATCACTATGGATTTCATTGTGGGATTTTCGAAGACGCCGTGGGGGCATGATGCGATTTGGGTCATAGTTGATCGTTTGACCAAATCGGCCCACTTTTTTCCTATAAAAGTTACTTGGAGCGTCGATCGGTTAGCACAGATTTATATAGACGAGATTGTTTGATTACACGGAATACCTGCCTCAATCATCTCTGACCGTGACAGACATTTCTTATCTCGTTTCTAGACTAGCCTACAGTCTGCTTTGGGAACCAAGCTACAGTTTAGTACCGCATACTACCCCCAGACTGATAGCCAAACAGAAAGGACAAATCAGATACTTGAAGATATGTCATGGCTATGTGTAATCGATTTGAAGACTAGTTGGGACATGCACCTTCCGTTGGCAGAGTTCGCGTACAACAACAGCTACCAATCGAGCATCCAGATGGCACCGTATGAAGCACTTTATGGACGCAAGTGTCGATCTCCAATCTGTTGGGACGAAGTCGGCGAGCGGCAGGTACTCGAGCCAGAGCTGGTAGAGCAGGCAGTTGAGAAAGTTTTCTTGATTCGGGAAAGACTCCGCACAGCACAGAGCCGACAGAAAAGCTATGCTGATGCTCATCGTAGGCCTTTGGAGTTCATGGTCGGGGATTATGTCTTCTTGAAAGTGACGCCGATGCGTGGGATGATGCATTTCGGCGTGAAGGGCAAACTGAGTCCCAGGTTTGTCGGCCCCTTTTGAAATACTGGAACGAGTGGCAGTTGTGGCGTACCGAATTGCACTACCTCCCGCCTTGGCTGAAGTGCATGACATATTCCATGTTTCTCAACTTCGGAAGTATGTGCATGACCCGAGTCATGTGGGTAGCTTTGAACAATTGGAACTGCGCATGGACTTATCATACTCAGAGGAGCCGGTGCAGATTCTGGATCGTAAGGAAAAAGTACTTCGCAACCGTACGATGTCCTTGGTTCGCGTGTTGTGGCGGAACCATACAGTTGGGGAATCAACTTGGGAGATGGAATCGGAGATGAAGGAGAAGTATCCTTCATTATTCATTCAGTCGGAGGTAGGGCCTTGTTCTTAAGTTTCGGGACGAAACTTTTTCTTAGTGGTATATTATGTAGTGCCTCAAATCCCGATCCGACCGGGACGTGCACTATATAATTGGGCTTGTGGCCAGTCCCTCTGAGTAGTAGCTTAGATCTCGGCATCTTCTTGCCACGGACGAAATGCGATGATCCTTTCCAACTCATGAAAATGCCTCTATTGAAACGAGTCTAATAGTTTTCGTGTTTGGTTGCTTGGTTTTCTTGATTGCCGCTTTGGAATTTTGATTTGGTATTGCTTTCAATTTGCTTGGTATTTGCGGCTGGTTTTATCGTTTGGAGATTTGATTCTTGGGGAGTTCGGCAAGGAAGGATAGGCAAGATTTCTAACTTAGTGCTCGTGCTGTGCAGGTCCGCGTAACTGACGTTTGATCGTCGCTAGGTGGGATTCCTTGTTTCAGCATCTTTTCCCTTAACCAGTGAGTGGTTTGGACCCTTCTTTCCTACTTTTTCACGCCCACATCTCTAATGTTTCAAACGTTCACTCGATGATGCCCGGTTGGACGCCTAGGAAATCCTTAGCCACAATGCATGCCAGCCACTAAGAAAGGAACATGGGATTTGTAGACTCTTTTTACTATATGCTTGCACACCTTATAAACTTAAGTTGTTTGTAAAAGAAAAGAAAGTTGGTTGTTGGTTGTGGCCTGGTGCCTCGGATAGAGTTTGGACCTATGGGATACCAAAATCGGAACACCGTTTAAGAAAATATGAACTGTTGCACAAGATATATATTGCTGCTTTACTTCTTTTGTTTATTCTGATGCATTGTATGATATATGAATTGTTCATGCATTCGCACGGTCTGGGACAACTTGTATACAAGGTTTGGCATTTCCTCGAAACGGCATTCCGGGGCACTGGAACCGTATCAATCCGGAGGAAAATATTTGATTCGTGCTAGTCACGATTAATTACGGGACCTCCAGCAGGGCTTGCTACCCGGGCTGATAGGGCGTGCCACAAATGCTTGGAATAAGTCCCTAAGGTGTCGATCACACCAATGACCGCATAGAATAGAACACATGCTAATTTATTGTCTTGTGCAGATGGTAAGTATACTTGTGTTTCGTTGCAGGGAAGGCGTGCATCGGTTGAGTAAGCAACCGATGTACTGGTTGGATTCAATGTTCTTTTCATTCCTATCAAAACATGTAAACTGATATGAATTGAATTCACTTTCTTCTTTATAGAAAGATCATCTTAATGCATGCTCGTCCCTAATAAGCTAGTGTCGATTTAGTCGAGTGGGTTCATCCCGCTCACCAGTACAAGTTGAGTACTGACCCATGTTGTGGGCAACTATTTCAGGCAGTCAGACGGTGCAACGCTAGTGGATAGACGAGGAGGCGTTAGGAGCTTCTCTATTTTGAAGTATAGTTTGAGCCAGTTCATTTTGGAGGCTTGAACTTTCAATCTATACAAGGGCGTAATGTATGAACGACGTGGACTATCTGATGGAGCGCGCCCTGCATTTTGAGTTATCTTTTGTAATGCAATTCAAGTAGCCAAGGAGGCGCATCAATGTAAACTCTATGTAAATTACTCTGAATTATCAATGAAAAAGCATATTTCTTCCTGTACTTGTGTTCAATCTTCTGTGAATGTATTTTCTAAATTGTGTTTCAAAATGTGTTTCTATCACTGCACGTCCTTGCCTTGTGCGAGCGCAACTCCAGGCTCGCACGGCATCACGCCCCAGCGAGGACGATTGGTTCCGTAAGGGATCCAGCGAGGATGATTGACCCTTTCGGGATTGGGGTGTGACACCTTGGCTGTACCTCTTATGGCTGTGGTGGCGCTGTCCTCTCCACTGTGGTAATAGCGACCTGGTGGGCATTCTCAATGCCATGTCTCATCACATCAGTCTGCCCATGCTGCACCTCAGCTTGGGCCCTCTAGGTCTCCATAATGTGTTGGAATAGTGTGAACAATTGTGTAGCATCAAATGGCACTGGCGGTGGGGGTAGAAGTCCTTCGAAAATAGTTGGAATTGCTTTCTGAACTGGGGGGGAGCACCCCCAAAAGCGGCTGCTAAGGCCCCTACCTGGACCGGTGAGGCAACCCTCTGAGCTGGAGCTGGAGAAGTAGCTGCTCGTCGTAGAGGTGGTAAAGTAACCGACCTCGCTATGATTGCGACAGAGCACTGCAATCGTGTTTTCGGCGGCATCCTGAAGACAGATTAAAAAATAAATCAATATTGCGCAAGATACGATATCATCAAAGAAGGACATAATTATTCAAAGTAAACAAGCATTCAGATAGATAGAGATAGCAAAAGCAAATAATTGAAAGTGTTCCTAGCTGTGATTGAGTATACTCTCAACCTGTATCCTATATCCTAAAGCAGGCTCGTAGCAGTACTCTAGGTGAGCACTACTATGATATCGCACTAGTTGCGACCTCGAGGACCTGCATGGGCCACCACTAAAAATGTGTCACGACCTACACCCGGAATGAGGGCACGAGTAGCGAACAACGTCCAGCCTACGCCGCAGCATCGACGGTAGAACATTGTCCAAGGCAATATAACTATCTAAACATCTCACACAATATAATAAGGGTACCTGTCATGCTATCTCAATTCCAAATGGAAGAACAATATAATAATATAATATTGGTAAATAATACTCAATCACAATATCAAACAAAGGAGGATGAAAGCACGCTATGGAATAAAAAGAGAAATAGGAGTCACAATACATCATTAAGTCCAATACTATAAGTCTAGGCTCAAAAACTCTCCAAAATAATATATATACATGTCATGAGTCCAAAATAAGACTAGTAAAAGTCCAAGACTATATAACTAGGCCTCCTTAGTCACTGTCACTATGTCCTCCTGCTCCAGGGCAGTATCCTCTAGTAGCTCACCATCCTGCGGAGTGGAACACAGCTCCTCTAGCCAATTATCTGAAAAATATATCCAATCAGGAAATGAGCGAAATACAAAACCTGAAAGCAACTCCAAATACATGGTAAAGCTTATATGACGAGTAATATAAAAGAATACAAGATACAAAAGTATTATGAAATAAAAATATATGTGAGAACAGGCAAATAATCACAATAAAGAACTGGAAAGTAAATACTAGTAATATAAAAATAAACTGCAAGTAGAAGAACAAGAATACTATCTATGTGGTTTAGAGCACAAGTTCGTTATGTAATCAGCTTAGGTTGCACATGAGGTAAATAAGGTAACTCGATTATACGTGAGGTGTATAATCGACATACACATGGATCCAATCACGACAAGTTACGCACATGAATACAATATAGTCACACTAGCACACGAAGTAGTGGATGCACAGGAAGCACATAAAACAATACCCAATGCACACGATAAAATACATGTGTAAGGAGTATCTGCTGAACACGGTAAGGGAATAACATCTCATGACATGATTCATATAGTACCAGTCCGTGTAACAATATGTCAGAAATAGGTATATCAGTTCTAGAACAAGTTATATATACACTATCATGAAATAAAAACTAACAGAGAGATGTACTCGCCTGTGGTCCTGAGCAAAGGTTATATCTCGGTATCCGAGCTGGTGTCACATAATCATATTTAGGAAATATTATGTCAATAGGTGTAATAAATGAATAACAAGTAACAGAATGCACTGATATAATTTATAGGACAATACTAGGTCCCCCTAGTTAAACTCGGTCCACACTAAGTTACTTGGTCTATATTGGTTACTAACTAGCTAATTCTAGTTATTGTAACTATAAAAGATCATTGCCTAAATGTATGAACTATAATGGGTGTTAATACTAAGATAACTTCCTATCTTAGTAGTTATATCTATATTGGTAATAACCCAATAACTATCCTTACATGATACTAACAGACACACTAACTTATACTAACTGAAACACACTAACTGTTAACACTATATCTAATACTCAATAGTGCCATATGACTACCTAAAACCAATACTCGTACTAGGACACCTTGCCACAACAGATATCAAAAGTATCAATACCCCATCTATAAGGCCAAGGTAACTGATACTTAAACTTAACTAACCAATCATTCCCTATATACTCAGAACTGTACTGATACCTTAGCCTCTAATAAACTTATAGTTGCACACAGGTGTGCAAGCAAAACTTGCACTGCTACTCGAGACAGTCATTGTACTACAAACATGAAACCATAACTCCATATCAGATACTGCACTTCTGATTTGCCCAACACTAGATCACTACTGCTATATTAAACCACATCAGTACACTCAGGCACTGTTACACAGTTGCTACCACAAGATCACCCTCACATCTTTTGTACTCGAGTGTATCAACACTCTTAATTACCTTACCTGCAGGTAAGCTCCCTTCTCTACCTTGCTGTTACACTTCCAGGCAGTGACTCATAGCCTATTACTGAAGGCACCACAACAATATTAAGTTGCTGTGGCCATTGTTGCTCATAACAGCAAGCATTGCTGTTGTTTTATTCCTCATTCTCGAGCCCCTCAGTACCAGGACGGATAACTTTCTAAATTGCCAGTTGCCCGACCCCTCTATAACTGCTAACTGCAGCAAAGCTCCCAACCTGCCTCACCTTTCTAACACCTATACAACCAGTGACACACCCAGGTACCCGAGCCCCATCTCAACTTGATACAATACCCACTAGGCAGACACACTGCATACTACTACATGATACTTCTGTACACATGAACCCCCATCTCAACTAACACACAGACACACACACATATGTACACATACACTCTCTCACACTTCACTCTAAGTATAACCATATACACATATATAACTGTATATATATATATATATATATATATATATATATATATATATATATATATATATATATATATATATATATATATATATATAACACCCATATAAATCATATACTCATATTCGTATACTACATGGGAGACATTTAATAAACACTTAGTATGCAAAGCTAAGATACTCATGATACATATGTCAAAACTCACCAATTCTCCATTATTACCAATTATACATATCAATAACATTACAATACGACTAAAGTAAGTTGTTAGAATGAGAATTGAAAAGTAATAGCATAAACACTCAAAATAGAGCTCCGTATCACACCGTATTGTAAATCACTATGATACGCTCTACTCGTGTCCAATTGTGGACACGTACCTAGTTCCACAATCTCGATCTAAGTCTAATTGGATCTAATTGGTCTCATGACATACACTTGATGTGTCAATCTCGTAATTTACTCTATTTGGACACAAATTATAATGTAACTTTCATAATACAAGTCATATGGGCTCAATTCTTGATCCTATGAGTAGCCCTAAGCCAAATGGTGATTCCTAATGATTAGATGCATGAATTAGAGTCTAATTAAGGGATAGATTCAAAATTTATCTATTAGGAGATGGATTCCTAATGAAATACACAATGGACTCGATTCGGACACGATTTTCTTGCCACAAGCTCCTCTTCCTAGTGCTCCTTGCCAATCCAAGCTCCAATGCTCCTTACTAATAAAATTGAGAGAGAAAATGAAAGTGAATTAAGGGAATTTTGTGGAGAGATGAGTCAATTTGGGATCTAGAGAATTGGGGATCTCAAAATGAAGGAGTGAATGAAGTGGAGACAGAAAAAAGAGGCTCTATATGGTCGGCCCTTGCTTTTTCCCTCTCCAAGCAATTGCCAATGTCTAGTTTGCCCCCAATGGTTAATTATGAAGAACAATTAAGGAGGGGTATAATGGGTAGTCTCTAAACTAATACAAATTAGTCTTAATTCTCATTAACTAAAGGAAATTGGTCTATTGGGCCTAGCCCATGATGGACTCAATTAATGTCATGAGAAGTCTAATTGGGTTCACTAGTGTCTAGTTTATTTAATATGCTAATCCACTAACTATAAATAATTAATTCCAGACACAAATTAAATAAATAGCACACCAAATATTATTAATCACTAAAAAATAAAATAACTATGTCCAATGACTAAATTATCCTCATTTGGAAAAGTGGGGGTGACATCAATACCCTTAGATATTTCAGTAGCTATTAAGAATGAGAATTTCTCATATATTGTTATATCTTTACGATCCCATTGTAGCTACCACATTTCTAGATGGGAGTATTTTTGTCATTAGCACATTTATTAGTTAGTAATTTAATATTTATATATTATAATAGTAATTAATTATATTATGATGTGCAAATTATTTATTTGCTAGTGGGCTAGCCTATTGTTATTTAGACATGTCATTAGTGGACTCATTAGTTTGCCATAATCCATTGAGCCCAACATTGGACTAGGCCAAATTAGATATTTTTCTTAATTAAATTAAGGAGATTAGATGAGTTCATGAAGAAGTAGAAGTTTCCTAATATAGCCCTCCTAATTATTCCACTTAACTAACTAGTAGGGGCACATTGGACATTATGAATTACTTGGAGAAAGGGTTAAAGAGGGTCGACCATATGAAGGGGGGGGGACTCTCTCGCTCCTCTTATTAGTTTTTCCAAATTTAGATCCCCAATTTAGTTCTTCCCCAAACTACTTCATCCCTCCACCAAATTCACCAAATTCCCTCTCATTCTCTATCAATTTTCATCAATTAAGAAGTATTGGAACTTGGATTGCAAGGAGCACCTGGAGAAGGAGAAATTGGCAAGAAGCTTGTGTCCGGATCGTGTCCAATTGAGTGATTCATTAGGAATCAATCTCCCAATAGGTAAATTCTGAATTCTCTTCATAATTAGACTCTAATTCATGCATTTGACCATTAGGAAACCTCCATTAGCTTAGATCAATCCATATGAACAAGTACTAGGTTCATATGACTTGTATTATGGTTTTTTTACATAGGTTTTTGTGTCTAATTTAGGAATATTCTGAGATTGACATATCAAGTGTATGTCGTGAGACTAATTAGATCTAATTAGACTTAGATCGGGATCATGGGACTAGATACATGTTCATAATTGGACACGAGTAGGTCGTATCATGGCAATTTGGTGATACAGGTTGATTTGGAGGTTTTTCTTTGACCCGGGGGTCTATACATGTCATATTTTATTATGGACACGTAGATGGATAGCTAGCACATTATATTACTTATAATTATGATTCTAGACTTGCTCATATGTAAACCCCCTCACCCAAAATTAGGCCTACTTTGCTTAGATAGTGAAACTAGGGCTAGTTTGAACCAATTAGAATTAGAACACGGTATTTATTTAATTATACAATAATTTATATCGTGTAGCGCACATTACCGTTGCTTCGATAATTGGAGCACCTCACTAGCCATTGCCTATCTACGAACTTTACAACCTCATCCTAGACATGCCCGCCTACTATTCTGACCCTTGTGTAACTTATAATCATGATCTCTGGTGCTACATTTTAGCCGCACAATAAACGTCGCGGACGTTAATTCTTAATTTTAAATAAATCCTGACTTTGTACCCTTGTGCGTTCCAATCGAAATTGGAAACACAATCTTGACCGTTTGTGCAAACCGAATTTTATTAATATTATACACTGTACCCTCTACGTCCCTACACTTGTGCCCCACCTAATTTAATCCCATGTACTCCTAATTAATTCCAGAACATCATGCGCGTTCGATTTAATTAATTAAATCTAATTTTTTGCCTTTATGCAATTTTCTAATTGTTGGGGGACTTTTATACAAAAACATATTGAGGTGTCCCCACCATTGGACAATTCATGAAGAAACCCAGTTTTCCCCTTCACATAGATTTTTCCGTAATTTTTGGGATGTGCAACGCACGCACATCGCCCCGTATATTTAAACCTATCCTTGCAATTAAATAATGCAAATTGTAGCCTCCCCACATCCTCATGCAAGCCCAAGGCCCATCACAAAGAGAGTTGACCAAGCCCACATTGTCCTAGGTCAAACCCCCAAACCCAAATTTTATGTATTTATACAACTCTTCTTCCTTTTTTCGAAATCATCATAAACCTAAATTACACCCTAGCCGACCCCATACTATTCACCTTCCTCCTTCCCAACCTTGCCGAGCCAACCCGTCGGAGCTGCCATGTCCGGTCACCCAACTTCCCACCACCGGACCAGCCCGGCCAGTTTCCCCCATCGACTTTTTCCGCTGAGCCGCTACACCTGCAACCCGACGCCACCACGTCGACGAACCATCACCCCCATCTCCATTAACACCACCAGCACTCCCTCTTCTCCGACTCCTTCCTCCGGTGATCTCCCCTGACTCCTGATCACCTGACCCCGAGCACCGCCTAGCCGAGACTCCCCGTAGCTGACTCCGGATCCACCCCTCTCCCGTCGTCTTCTTCATCCTAGCCTCTTCCCCGGACCTTCTCCGGTCGTCTTCCTCCCCGATCACAGACCCCACTGAGCCCGTCACCACTACCGTTCTCGACTGCACCACCATCACAGCCGATTCTGACCTTCAACCGCTGCTGAACTTCCTCGCAGCGCCGAGCAACACCACGACCACCCCCACGTCGATCCCGACTCCATCTGCAACCTCCGCTCTCCTCCTCGATCACCACCTCCCCTCGTTGACCGAAGTTCAGCGGTCACCACAATTGTATCATCGTCAGAATCACCTGTACTCCAGCTCAGCCTCCATCCGCCTGACCCCGATCTAGCTCCGCCCTGGCCTCCTCCCTGCTCCCTAACTACTCTTCCCCCTCGCCGGAGCAACTCCCCAGGCCGGCCCCGGTCAGCAGCACCCCCAGCAGCCAATCATCATCGATCATCTTCACCATCACCACAACTCCCCATGCTTTTCATCATCTTCCCCACCACCATGACTCGCCGGAAGATATCCTGGCCGGACTCGGCAGTCCACCACCCACCACCACCATCATCCCTAACACCATCACCATAATCCCCACCAAAATCTCCATCCTCACTATCGTCCTCGTCATCATCATCGGCATCGCATCATCGTCATCTCACCATCAATCCATCATCGTCATCGCTAAAATCATAATCATCGTCTTCATTGTCGTCCTCACCATCATCGTCATCATCGTCGTCAACCACTCTTCGTTGTCGTCCAGTCGCACCCGTGCAAGTACTCCGAGGTATGAACCTGTCTGCCTGCTCCATTTCTGTGTGTTTGTGTGCGTTCCAGTAGGACAGTAGTATTTCGTTACCACTGTTAGCTGATATCGGACCCTGATTCGGTGAACCCAGTGCTGCGTACATGAACTCGTACTCGTACGCGTATAGCATTCAGTTTGATATATCTATATATATATTTAGTATATGCATACTATTCAACTTGGTATACGTATAATTATTGGATGATATATATATATATATATATATATATATATATATATATATATATATATATATATGGTATATAATTATATTATAATTAAATACTATGCTAAATAATAATTAGGACTATATATATTCAGACTGTACAACCCTAGGACACCGTGGATTGTCCCGTACTTACCCTGACCATGTCGACCCTAAGAACTTGTGAATTGCCTGCCTTGCGTACATTAACGCACTGGCTTAGATACCTGTCAGCTGACTGTCAGATTGTGTACAACACTTGAAGATGTGACCCCGCATAATTTAATGCATAATTGACCATGTTAGATAACTAGTGCCACCCCTAGTATACCCCTTGAGTCCAATATAAATATGGTTGTGTAATGACTAATGATCTTATTGCATTATATTATGTGTATATAGGATATTGAATTTGTTCTGCACGACTTCTGGAGCAGGTTATTGGTACATTGCAGCTTCCTTGCCAGGCAAGTATACCTTGCCATTGTACTGTTATTCATATTCCATATGTTGCATGCATCTTTATTTTATGTCTTTAGTTTATATATTTTAACTGTATTTAAAATGCGTGCGACGGTGTCGTCGCGGTATATTTTTATTTATGTATTTGCATTGACCTTGTTTATGAGACTACCCCATTATCATGTAGCATCATTAGGTTCATTGGCCGTGACACAGTTGTTACACGAGTTATGAGTCTTATATAGATCACGGACTGGCGTGCAGGGTTTGGCCTCCTGTACGTGTGGGCCGTGCGTTAGGAATAACTGCTGTTAGAAACTTTGCATGCTAGTAGACTTAGCAATTATTAGAGGTCTATGGACATAGCCTATTATAGTACGGTGGTCCCATCCTTGTCCTTGTTTGGTTGTAGGATTGGACTAGGGTACTAAACATAGGCTATGGACCAAATCGTGTCATAGATGTGACATGCTTAGAGCATGGGGTAGGGAGAACAACAAGTACCGCATTTGAGCTCCTTTGCACTTTTCCTTCTGTAACCCGGAAGCTCCGCTGGAGATACGGGCGGTGATGACCCCTATACTACTTGGCGGGCCTCCGCCGTTCAAAAGACGACGTACCTTTGAGGCCCCTAGTTCTCCGAGAGAGTCATGCCAATCCCAGTTTTCAGTCAGATAGCTCACTTGTGGGGAAAGTTGTTCTTAACTGCATTCACTTAGACGGTTAGGCGACCCCATTGGATATTTATTTTAGTACTTTATTGGCTTGCTTTTATGTATCTTATTATGTCCCTCTGAGGACCTGGCCCTTCCAGGTGTATTTGTTCTTGGGTATTCGCAGGAGCGCAGATTCGGATGGTTACTTATGTTTTCGAGGATGTCTTCTCTTCGATCCGTGATTGCTAGCTGGTATACTTATATTATGTTTGATTGTGTTGTACTTATATTATATTTGCTCTTATATTCGAGTTGGTAGTGGATTTGTTTCCACCCAACTATCATCCTTAGATACTTCTTATTGAGATCTAGTTTCATAGATACTGGTAATTATTTATATTTGATTTTCGTGGATGAGATTTAGATTGTACCCTGTGACTTGTGACATATGTTATACCACTTGTGGATTTGATATTCATAATACAGCGTACGTATGGATTTGGTTTCCATATATTGGAGTTTCCATATCCATACGGCTGGCATGCTTACGTATCCTAGTCCTACGTATTTTTGGGACTGGGGCATCACATGTTTTTGTGGTGGCCCATGCAGGTCGAGAGCATATTGTCTCGGTTACGTTACTGTACCGAACAATCCTGCACCTAGGACTAGAGTATAGGATCTCATCCACAATTGACTATGATTCATCTTTCTCCTATCTGTTCTATTTGAACAATTGTATCCTGCTTGATTCCTGTACTTCCTTAATAGTTCTTTAAGTATAGCCTTCTGCTAGAATATAGGAACCCCTGTTATTAGGATGATAATTAGGGTAGCACACCTATTAAGAATATAACAAGAATATAGACACACCACTAAGTTTAGAATATCCAGTGAACCCTAGAATTCCTTATCTTTAGATTGGTATACCATTACCCCTGATGTATTATGAA
This sequence comes from Iris macrosiphon, assembly GCA_036927795.1. Classification (NCBI taxonomy): domain Eukaryota; kingdom Viridiplantae; phylum Streptophyta; class Magnoliopsida; order Asparagales; family Iridaceae; genus Iris; species Iris macrosiphon. The sequence continues at coordinate 116,128,070 of JAYESA010000003.1, forward strand.
GACTTGGGAGTAGTATAGACACTACTAGAGTTAGTTAGAAGTTTACCATAATGGTTGACCCTAGTATTGAGGAACCAATAGAAAACCAAAATTGAATATTATGACTGAACCTAACATTCGCAGTTAGATAAGTATTGGAGAACTATAAATTTAGATTCTTGTTTTGAGATAAGCAGACAGTACCTTAGAAAGCCAAGAGCAATACATAGAATATTTTCCTAATCATGCCTCGAACATAGCAACTAGCACCCCACTCCCCTTTAGGAAACCATGATACTATCTAGAGACCTATTTAATTTCATATGTTGTTCCTCTGCGACCTCAACGTTCGCTGATTGTGCGACGATTAAATTATCTTCTTCCCTTCTTCATCTTTCAGCTCGTGCCACTTGACACCTCTAATTATAGACCAAGTGATCGTATTCTATGGTAGGATACATAGTTTGCTAGGATTATAGTTGTAGTCTTGAATTTTGAATTTCTATGCTTGATAGTTAGAACTTGACAGTTCAAGTTATTATTGTAGATTATGACCTAATGATTACCCCTTAGCTTTAAGTCGCGTAACTTGTACCCCACCTCAATATGAGTTGTATCCCCTTTTCCCTTGAGGCTAGTAACTCTTCTATTCTTACTATTGACACTCGTTCTATAAGCACTATGACTAAGGCTTAAGACGACCATGACCTACGTAATATAGGAAGATACCCTAATAGGTACTAAGACCCTTTCCGTAGACCTTAATAGGAGCTTCTACGGTATCCTTAAGACAATTACAATAGTAGTTCAATTGTTATAAGTTATGTAGTATACCTCACACCCTAGTATCACATAGTCTTCTGACCCATTATTGAAGTGTAATTGGATGACATTAATTGTATACTAGCATAAGAAGACAGTGTGTATTCAGACAATAGAATTTAGAGGTCCTTGCCCCATTTGGTCGACTAGCGACATAGACAAGGAGGTTGTATGATAACTGTAGAGATTGTAGAGCTTTTATTATTATTGCTTATTTTATTTTTGTTTTTGTGAACTTGAATTGACTTGTACCTCCTTTCATCATCATCTAGCGTACTTATATTTGTTGAACCACCTTGACTTATGACGCTATTATAGCCTAGTTTTTGCAAGCTTATTCCTTATCGAGCTTGTTCATTGCATATGTATTAGTGGGTCGACACACTAATACATTTCAGAATCAGTGTATTACGGTCTGATCAACCATAGTGCGCTTGATTCTCCCTTCGCAATAATACTTTACGTGGATTGAGATATATAGTTGACTAGTAGACACCTGTACTTGCCTTCTAGATATGTCTGAGCGGATCGTATCGGTTACATAATTGTACTAATACGAGTATGTGAATAGGAATTACCAAAATATGATTTCAATCCACAACTGCCTTTATAATTCCCATTTGAATTCTTTAAACGTCTTGATCCCGATACTTCTATTCTATTACCTCTCCCTTGAACTCATTATTATTGATCTTCGTCTTCCCTTATTTCGGAAAGACGAAACATCTTTCTTGGTATAAATTTGATATATAGATAGTGCTAGATATACCCCACAGGCCAGTCGCATTGTTTGGTGACTATCTTTTATAAATGATTAAGGGAATATCATCGATGATATGTTTGGTGTTAAAGACTTTGAGGATTCAATAACATGATTAAATAATTTAGGGCATAGCCTTCTTAGATGTATAGCCTTAGATGATAAATGGGTAAATTCTAAGTTGGGTAGAAACTGCAATGTTAACTTAAGAAGAATTCTTTAGACTGTAATCAAGTGAGGTTAGATAGAGAAACCCTACCCTAGTTTAATGGACGAAATTATTTTAAGTTGGGTAGATTGTAAACTCCCTCACCCAAAATTAGGCCTACTTTGCTTAGATAGTGAAACTAGGGCTAGTTTGAACCAATTAGAATTAGAACACGACATTTATTTAATTATGCAATAATTTATATCGTGTAGCGCACCTTACTGTTGCTTCGATAATTGGAGCACCTCACTAGCCATTGCCTATCTACGAACTTCACAACCTCATCCTAGACATGCCCGCCTACTATTCTGACCCTTGTGTAACTTATAATCATGATTTCTGGTGCTACATTTTAGCCGCACAATAAACGTCGCGGACGTTAATTCTTAATTTTAAATAAATCCTGACTTTGTACCCTTGTGCGTTCCAATCGAAATTGGAGACACAATCTTGACCGTTTGTGCAAATCAAATTTTATTAATATTCTACACTGTACCCTCTACGTCCCTACACTTGTGCCCCACCTAATTTAATCCCATGTACTCCTAATTAATTTTAGAACATCGTGCACGTTCGATTTAATTAATTAAATTTAATTTTCTGCCTTTGTACAATTTTTTAATTGTTGGGGGACTTTTAAGCAAAAATACATTGAGGTGTCCCCACCATTGGACAATTCATGAAGAAACCCAGTTTTTCCCTTCACATAGATTTTTTTGTAATTTTTGGGATGTGCAACGCGCGCACATCGTCCCGTATATTTAAACCTATCCTTGCAATTAAACAATATAAATTGTAGCCTCCCCACATCCTCATGCAAGCCCAAGGCCCATCACAAAGAGAGTTGACCAAGCCCACATTGTCCTAGGTCAAACCCCCAAACCCAAATTTCATGTATTTATACAACTTTTCTTCCTTTTTTCTAAATCACCATAAACCTAAATTACACCCTAGCCAACCCTATACTATTCACCTTCCTCCTTCCCAACCTTGCCGAGCCAACCCGCCGGAGCTGCCATGTCCGGTCATCCGACTTCCCACCACCGGACCAGCCCGGCCAGTTTCCCCCATCGACTTCTCCCCGCTGAGTCGCTACACCTGCAACCCGACGCCACCACGTCTACGAACCATCACCCCCATCTCCATTAACACCACCAGCACTCCCTCTTCTCCGACACCTTCCTCCGGTGATCTCCCCCGACTCCTGATCACCTAACCCCGGGCACCGCCTAGCCGAGACTCCCCGCAGCTGACTCCGGATCCACCCCTCCCCCGTCGTCTTCTTCATCCTAGCCTCTTCCCCGGACCTCCTCCGGTCGTCTTCTCCCCGATCACAGACCCCACAGAGCCCGTCACTACTACCGTTCTCGACTGCACCACCATCACAGCAGATTTTGACCTTCAACCGCTGTTGAACTTCCCCGCAACGCTGAGCAACACCACGACCACCCCCACGTCGATCCCGACTCCCTCTGCAACCTCCGCTCTCCTCCTCGATCACCACCTCCCCTCGTTGACCGGAGTTCAGCGGTCACCACCATTGTATCATCGTCATCATCACCTGTACTCCAGCTCAGCCTCCATCCGCCTGACCCCGATCTAGCTCCGCCCTGTCCTCCTCCCTGCTCCCTAACTACTCCTCCCCCTCGTCGGAGCAACTCCCCAGGCCGGCCCCGGTCAGCAGCACCCCCAGCAGCCAATCATCATCGATCATCTTCACCATCACCACAACTCTCCATGCTCTTCATCATCTTCCCCACCACCATGACTCGCCGGAAGCTCTCCTGGCCAGACTCCGGCAGTCCACCACCTACCACCACCTTCATCCCTAACACCATCACCATAATCCCCATCAACATCTCCATCCTCACCATCGTCCTCGTTATCATCATCGGCATCGCATCATCGTCATCTCACCATCAATCCATCATCGTCATCGCTGAAATCGTAATCATCGTCTTCATTGTCGTCCTCACCATCATCGTCATCATCGTCGTCAACCACTCTTCGTTGTCGTCCAGTCGTACCCGTGCACGTACTCCGAGGTATGAACCTGTCTGCCTGCTCCATTTCTGTGTGTTTGTGTACGTTCCAGTAGGACATTAGTATTTCGTTACCACTGTTAGCTGATATCGGACCCTGATTCGGTAAACCCAGTGCTGCGAACACGAACTCGTACTCGTACGCGTATAACATTCAGTTTGATATATCTATATATATATTTAGTATATGCATACTATTCAACTTGGTATACGTATAATTATTGGATGATATATATGTATATATATAAATATATATATATATGGTATATATGTATATTGTAATTAAATACTATGCTAAATAATAATTAGGACAATATATATTCAGACTGTACAACCCTAGGACACCGTGGACTGTCCCGTACTTACCCTAACCATGTCGACCCTAAGAACTTGTGAATTGCCTGCCTTGCGTACATTAACACACTGTCTTAGATACCTGTCAGCTGACTGTCTGATTGTGTACAACACTTGAAGATGTGACCCCGCGTAATTCAACGCATAATTGACCATGTTAGATAACTAGTGCCACCCCTAGTATACCCCCTGAGTCCAGTATAAATGTGGTTGTGTAATGACTAATGATCTTATTATATTATATTATGTGTACATAGGATTTGGATTTGTTCTGCGCGACTTCTGGAGTAGGTTATTGGTACATTGCAGCTTTCTTGCCAGGCAAGTATACCTTGCCATTGTACTGTTATTCATATTCCATATGTTGCATGCATCTTTATTTTATGTCTTTAGTTCATATATTTTAACTGTATTTAAAATGCGCACGACGGTGTCGTCGCGGTATATTTTTATTTATGTATTTGCATTGACCTTGTTTATGAGACTACCCCATTATCATGTAGCATCATTAGGTTCATTGGCTGTGACACAGTTGTTACACGAGTTATGAGTCTCATATAGATCACGGACTGGCGTGCAGGGTTTGGCCTCCTGTACGTGTGGGCCGTACGTTAGGAATAACTGCTGTTAGAAACTTTGCATGCTAGTAGACTTAGCAGTTATTAGAGGTCTATGGACATAGCCTATTGTAGTACGGTGGCCCCGTCCTTGTCCTTGTTTGGTTGTAGGATTGGGCTAGGGTACTAAACATAGGCTATGGACCAAATCGTGTCATGGATGTGACATGCTTAGAGCATGGGGTGGGGAGAACAACAAGTACCGCATTTGAGCTCCTTTGCACTTTTCCTTCTGTAACCCGGAAGCTCCGCTGGAGATACGGGCGGTGATGACCCCAATACTACTTGGCGGGCCTCCGCCGTTCAAAAGACGACGTGCCTTTGAGGCCCCTGGTTCTCCGAGAGAGTCATGCCAATCCCAGTTTTCAGCCAGATAGCTCACTTGTGGGGAAAGTTGTTCTTAACTACATTCACTTAGACGGTTAGACGACCCATTGGATATTTATTTTAGTACTTTATTGGATTTTTTTTATGTATCTTATTATGTCCCTCTGAGGACCTGGCCCTTCCAGGTGTATTTGTTCTTAAGTATTCGCAGGAGCGCAGATTCAGATGGTTACTTATGTTTTCGAGGATGTCTTCTCTTTAAGCCGTGATTGCTAGCTGGTATACTTATATTATGTTTGATTGTGTTGTACTTATATTGTATTTGCTCTTATATTCGAGTTGGTAGTGGATTTGTTTCCACCCAACTATCATCCTTAGATACTTCTTATTGAGATCTAGTTTCATAGATACTGGTAATTATTTATATTTGATTTTCGTGGATGGGATTTAGATTGCACCCTGTGACTTGTGACATATGTTATACCACTTGTGGATTTGATATTCATAATACAGCGTACGTATAGATTTGGTTTCCATATATTGGAGTTGTCATATCCATATGGCTGGCATGCTTACGTATCCTAGTCCTACGTATTTTTGGGACTGGGGCGTGACATCATATCATTGGTGATGCATTTGGTGTGGTGTCAAGGGCGTATCACAAGCGTATCATAGATCTAGTATGATACGGGGATGATGTACTCCTTGTGTTTATGTTATTGCTTTGTGAGTATTTGATTTCTTTTTTAATTAGTGTATTAATGATTATATATATATATATATATATATATATATATATATATATATATACACTAAATTACTTGTGTTAATATGTGTGTACATATATCTATATCTTAGTGTTGTGTGTTGATGTATTTAGGTGAGTGTCACTATGGTGAACTAGTGACTGTGAGGGGGTTATGAGAGGATTGATTTTTATATGTATGTTATAGTGTGATGATGTAAGAGAGCAACTGTGCAAGTGGAGGAAATAACCGAGCATGGGACTAATACCATGTATCAGTAATGATACATAGGTGAGGATGTAAGGATTAGTGTTCACATGAGTTGGATAGTTAGGGTGTGCTCGGGAAGTAGTAGTAGGGGACAATTGTGAGGAGTTGCAGCTCTGTGCTGAACACAGAGTTGATGGGGAGGTCTATTTTGTGTGGGTTGTATAAGTGATACAAACACTTGACAGTTACAACAGTTGCTGTAACTGTGTGTATTGGTGTTGTTGTTGCTAGTATTGATTTGGTTGTGAGTATAGAGAGGATCAGTTGCAGCAGTAATTACATGTTGAAGCTTGAGGCTTCAGTAGCAGTGAATGGAGGAGCAAGCTGCAGCAGCAGTGAATGGAGGAGCAACTGATCCTCTCTATACTCTATACCCTTGGGGGTGTCCCAAGCTGGGGGTAGTGTCCCCCTGGACATACGCAACAACCCAACATTTCGTAAGGATAGTGAATCTCAAGGGAGAAATGCCGAGTTCTCTGGAGGTAATCACCCTCATCAAGAAGACGCACCTTCTAAAGCTGGGGCTAACTTTCCCTCCGAATCTGAAGAAGATGTAGCACTTTCAGCTTTCCCTGAGGACAACTATTCCGAGGAAGCTGACAACAACGTGCCTAGGGTTAATTCAGCATTTAGGGCTAGGGTAGCAATTCTCCGGAATCGGAAGACGGTGCGATGATGCCTACCTTTGTTGAAGACTGAAACTCCCAAGGAACAGACAATGACAGGCTAGGGGAGAGTCACCCTCGAATAGTCATAGCATCATCTGAAGCTGGGAGTAGCATCTCCTTTGAGTCTGAAGATGATGCAACGATGACCGTCTTTCCTGAGGACAGTGCGACTCAGGAACCCAAGGCGGAAGGGCTCAGCGATCGCCAACGACTCGATGCTCTTGAGGCAATGATGCACACCATGAGTGCCACAATGCAGACTCTGGTCCAAAAAATACTGGAGATCAAGGCAAACATGGTCCTGCCACCCTTAGGGCCCGCAGTAACTCTGCAAGCCGGGAGTAGCAATCTCCTGGTGATCCACACCAACCCGTCATTCCGTGAGGATAGTGATTCCCAAGAACCAGACAATGACATGTCTGGGGGTAGTCTCCCTCGACAAGACAGAGTAGCATCCAAAGCTGGGGGTAGAATTCCCTCCTAGTCCGAAAATGATGTAAAATTACCGATCTTCCCTGAGGATCGTACGACTCAGGTATTGGAAGCCCCAAAGCCAAATGAGACTTTTTTTTTCAATGACGACGGCATCATTAAAAATTTTAACATACTGATGAAGGGAAACAAACTTCGGCTACCCAGCATCAGATGCCCTGAAGAGGCTGACAAGGTCGATGACCCAAAATATTGCCTTTTTCATCGGTACATTCATCATCCAACCAGAGACTGCTCTGTGTTGAAGATATGTATCCAACAATCGATCGATGCCAATGAGCTCACCCTTGAATTCGAGGATAAGACAGTCATTGCAAACATAGTGTCCCTCCAATTAGGCGACTTCCTAGTGACGGAAGCCCAGGAAACCAAGGAGGTCGTCAACAAGTCTCCCTGTGCACAAAAGCTAGGAAAAGCAATGCTGGCCGGGCCGCAGGATCCTTTCCTTAGAAAACACAAATTGTAGACTTCGGATGCTCACCGCAGCTCAACAAGTCTCCCTGTGCACAAAAGCTAAGTCTCGTATGACTCATCAGCAATGGCGCATGATAGACAGTGTTCCATTGTACGCATCCGAGCAAGTCTTCAACACAAGGACATATCACACTTCATGTGCACACGATAGTACTTCTCGTCGTAACAAATCCTTACGGGCAACATACAGTGTTCCTCTGCACAATACAAAAAAACGTGCAACAAGCGGTGGTCCTTGACGTGGTAGACAATCGTGCGCACGTGGAAGTGATCCTACGCGCACAACTCAGCCAACTCCCTCGTGTATACATGGCAGTGTTCCTGTGCACAGAGCTCCTTATTCGGCACATGCTAAGTCATCAACATTATTCAACACAACAAATGATGAGCTGCCCCAGTTCCATCATTACAACCAACAATCACTCCGTCTCATGTCGAAGATGGGATATGACCTCCAAAAAGCTGAATGTCTGAACTTTGGTAAAGGATGGCATATTCCTTTATAATTCAACAGTTATTACAACAGCACTCGCAGAGGGCTAGGATATGGAGATGCTTGTACGCGCCACGACGCACAAGACGACCGACAAATTCTAACCTAAATGGGAGGGCCGTTCATTGTGAAAACCGTGTATTCCAACGGCGCATACCGGCTAGTGAAACCCAATGGCGACTTGCTCATGATGCCTATCAACGGCAAGTTTCTACAAAAAGTACTACATCTAAACTAGACTTGTACTCCCCTCATCCCCAGCGGGACAACCCAGATGTACGAATCAACTCTTGGTTCTCCATCCCCAATAAGTGCCTATGTGCAACATTTTTTCCTTCTTTACTGTAACGACCCGCTCCGCTCAACCCGGAGGGCCGATTCAAATGGCACAAGTGCAACGACCTGACCCGCCTTGCTCGGCGAGAAGACTTGTTTGATGCAAAGGCATTCAGACTTGGATCTTCAAATGGAGTTCAGACTGACTTTTCAGAGGCACGCTCGGAGTCTCGCTTGGCCGATGCGATTCATCGCTAAGGTGGGTGGCCCCGCTGAACCTGTCCCTGCTTAGCTGTACACTTAAGAAAAGGGATGATACATGCTAGTTTCAAGCGATAACCTTTGCATGCTAATAAAAATATATGAACGCACATAGCTAAGGGGATAACCCCGCCGGATCATTGTATAGAACATGGAGATCTTACTTGCTATTTGCGTAATCGGACTTATTGAGTTAAAATGTAGTAGTTTCTTATATGTGCCACAAAAGTAGTTTTGAGTTCATATTAAGGCATCGTACCACACGGGATAGAGTATAGTCATGTTGCATACATAGACGAGGAAGACTATCAAGTAGTCGTTCCAAGTCAGGAGAAGAAAAGAAAAGAAGGTACTCAGGATATCCAAATCATCGAGGCAGTCTCTAATTAGGGAGCTGCGCAAAGAAGAAAGATCCGAGTGTAGTCCTCGGCAAGATTGAACCGAGCTGATGTCCTCGGATAAAAGAAACCGAGCAGGAAGTTCTCGGCTAGGATTGGAATTGGGGGAGTAGTTGCATGGTCACAGACAATTGGTTGTGCACCAGGTAGAGATGAGTCCTCGACATGATTACTGAGGCATCCGAATCGTGTCGGCCCGGAAGGACAATGCCAGTGTAGTCCTGGTAATACGCTAGCTGAAGTACTAGCGGGCGAGTGCGGGACTTCCAGCAAGGCTTGCTACCGACCTAGAAAGGCAGCCGACTCGTCGGATGGTTCGGGACGCCCAGTAAGGCTCACAACCGAGCTGGAAAGACAGCCGTTCCATCCCAGATCATGTCCAATATGGCTAACAGAGTCAGTGACCTTCATATAGATAAGTCATGGATGCATAGCGTCTATCCGATTTTCGTAAAGGAGTAACATGAAGGAGTACATTTGCACGGCACTTTGCACATTTAGAATGGATGCACGGTATCTAAAATAGTTCGAGTAGAACAGGTCTGAGGCAGAGACACAAACATAACGCCTGGATTGCATAGATGTTCTTCGCTATTTAGTAGATTATTGATTATATTGATGCATATGACAGGGAAGGCCGAATAGTAAGAAAGGGTAAGACGAACTAAGTTGTTTACAGTACGACACTCTTGTGCAGACACGAGTATTACTTTCATTATATTGCTATGTAACTGATCCTAATGTAAAGACTAGAAAGACAACATAATCAGTCGGTGCACATAACTAATGAACGTGCTTCTTTTATGGCGTGTGCGAGAGGCCTCCCCACCAGTGCATTCACAGTACTGATACCCAACCAGATTGCATGCAGGGTGCATAGAGAACTCGTAATGTTTCGGAGATCGCTTAACGCATTGAGGCGCCGGACCGCACTTGGCACCTTGGAGCGTGGCGTGCGGACCTGACACTCACATATATGAGACATAATGTATGGGAACATCATCATCCAGAGTGTTTGATTCAATTGTAAGCCTAAGGGCATATTCATTGTAAAGAGAGAGAGAGAGAGAGAGAGAGAGAGAGAGAGAGAGAGAGAGAGAGAGAGAGCACGAGCGACTTGTAATCTCGGCCTAGCGCCGCTTGTAATCTTTATTTCATATGAATAAAGAGCTTGATTTGGATTCAATACTTGTGTTTATTCTATATTTCCGCTATGACGACTCCGCGAACTAGTTATCAACGACCGTTTCGGTATTTGTCTCACGCGGGCGCAACTCCAGGCTCGCGTGACATCACATCCCGATGGAAACGATCGACCCGCGGGAGCACTGGCACAGTGATTCGCGCCTAGTGGGGCCGAACGATTCCTGCGGGAGATCGAGGCGTGACATTTACAAATTCTCGTAAATCCTATCATCTGTATCCTGGAGCCCTGGATACACAACGGATGATGAGTCCCCAAAGTCTCCCCAGCGGAGCAGTCCTAAGGTCCACTCGCACACTCCCGCAGTGACCACTCAAAAATCAATCTCGTTAAATGCTAGCCATGTCCATATTACCTCTAAGCTATCGTCCCATCAATCCCCCCAGTGGAGCAATCCTCAAGTCTACCCTCATTTTCGGATAGACCACACTCAACAAACCACTCCTTAGTGAGTTTTTCGGACATTGGTTCACGTCCATATTACCTCTGAACTGTTGTCGTAACATTTTTTCCTAGCTGAGTTTGCCATGTCCAAGTGACCTCTGAGCAAAACTCCCGGGTTTTGGCTATCGATCATCACGTCCATATTACCTCTGATATCGGTTGTCATCTCCACTTATCACCCGTACTCACCAAGGTACACCAGCGGTGCTAAGTCCACAAAAACTGCCACGTCCATATTACTTCTGGCAGGACTCGTCTCGAACCTATTACTTGCACTAACATGCATAAAAAGTAATGGGTCCACAAAATCTATCACGTCCATATTGCCTCTGATAGGGTTTTTTTCGAATCTATTACTTGCACCCCAAGTGCGCAAAAGGGTAATATGTCCACCAAAGATCTCCCAGCGGGATGTCCTTACTGTCCACAAAATCTATCACGTCCATATTATCTCTGATAGGGATTATTTTCGAACTTATTATTTGCACTCAACATGCGCAACGAATAATAAGTCCACCAAAAGTCCCCCAGTGAAATCTTCTCAATGAAAGAAAACAACCACGTCCATATTACCTCTGGCTCGTTTCCTTTTCCTTCCACCAAAAATACTGGGATCATACCTAACATCTCGGTACGATTATCGACCAGTTCACGTCCATGCTACCTCTGAACTACGTCTCTCCACTTTCCCCAGCGAAGTGAATCTATCACCACAAGAAAACGGTCATGTCTACATTATCTCTGTCATGTTTTTCTTTATCCCCACAGAGTCATATCTTATCACGTCCCCATTACCTCTTAGTAAGATATTTCCAGAACTTTTCCATGTCCATATTACCTCTGAGTAAAGTCTGCTTTTCAACTTTCTACTATCATGTTCGCATAACCCCTGATAGTGCTAATCGTTTCAGCTTATTATCCATACTTAAGGTACGCCATGGGTAATAAGTCCACAACCCTAGAGTTTGTCATGTCCATATTACCTCTAAGCAAACTTTCTGGCCTTGACCATCGATCATCACGTTCATATTACCTCTGATATCGATTGTCTTCCAACTTATAACCCGTACCCAATCTGGAGTATGTCTACGGTGCTAAGTCCACAAAATCTATCACGTCCATATTGCCTCTGATAGGGTTTGGTTCGAATCTATTACTTGCACCCCAAGTGCACAAAAGGGTAATAGGTCCACCAAAGATCCTCCAGTGGGATGTCCTCCGATATCGAACCAAATCCACTCAATTAATGACTTGACAGCCTGGTAGAAAGTGCTATACGGTAACACAGAGTCATGCGACAACATGGTTATGCGGCATGTCGCTCCTATGCGACCAAAAGTACTCGACCATGCTTCTTATTCAAAGTATTCCAAACTTGTCATTTTGGAAACTTTGAAGGGGGTCTTGTAGAAGCATAAAAACACTACATGCCGCATAGAGCTTATGCCGCATAAAACATGATAGATACGGCCATACGGAAGCCTCATAATAGCCTTTATGCGGCCTGAACAATCAAGTCATAGAGAAGCCACATGCGGCCTGATCAACCAAGTCGCAGAGAAGCCGCATAGTATACTATATGCGGCCTGAACGACCGCAGAACAGGGAGGCCGCATAAGGACCCCCAATACAGATTTCGATGTCTGTCAGAGGCTCTGACACATCACTCATCACTCTGGGACGCTTCGAGACTCATGAAGATGACGCCTCAGAAGAAGACAACGGGTCATATCAGCTCATTAATTACTTCGACAAAAGTGCCATGTCACGTATTCCCTCGTATGCGGCTACAAGACCCATGCGACCTCGCCAACATGCGGCCAGAGTGTTCATTCAACCAAGGCCCAAATGAGAGCACGTATGCGGCTACACAATCCATGCGGCCTCACCAACATGCGACCAGAGTGTCCATTCGACCAAGGCCCCAAAAGAGAGCACGTATGCAGCTACATGACCTATGCGCCTCGCCAACATGCGACCTAGTTGTTATGCGGCCACTAGCTCACAGGATCTTCCTGTTACAACTGCAGAGATCTTCGCACAGTTGGTGCTGACTACGTGTCCAGCTGACCAAATCATGCTCACAACGGGTTGATAACAACCCTGAGATCTCATCAACAACATATCTCAACCAAGACCACGTGACAATCTGTCTGTGGCATGCGACAACAGTTGCAACAATATTCTATTGAAGGAGCCTTATGCGGCCACCAAATAGAGGCATATGCGGCACCCATAACCCATCAGTACGATGTCTATAAATAGGAGCAACTTGAACGTTCTAAATGTCGACTTTTTCTGCTTCAGAGAGAGACCGGACCAAGAGACAAGGCTGGCTATCTGCGAATCTACACTCAAGCAAGAGAGAAGAGTTTTTGCATCGGATCGTCCACAGAGTAAAGAGAGTTGCTACACTCCTAACCCTCCATTATCACCCCCCCCCAGAAAATAACTTTGTACTTAGATTGTCTTCTAGGACTTTTTTTTGTACTTTCTTTAGTTTGTTCAATTGAATCAAGTTCTTTTCAACTTTCGTATTTAATGGCAAACAACGTCTGTTGTAGGGTCATAATAGTCGCATAAAATGTGGTGAATGTTTTCTCTAGCTTGGAATGCTCTGTCACTTCTTCACCACATAACTTTAATTGTGAAGTAATCCTGAACATAGCTGAATTATAGGCTGCAACTGTCTTATAATCTTGGAAACGTAGATTGAGCCATTCATGGAGTGCACCTGGTAGTATGACCAATTTTTGGTGATCATATCTCTCAGCTCGAGAATTTCATAACACCAAGGGGTCCTTGACTATTAAGTACTCAGCCTTGAGATCATCATTAATATGATATCTCAGAAAAATTAAATTCGCTTTATCTTGTGCAGATATTGGCTTATCAGCCACAATTGCGTCACCTAAGCTTTTGGCTTGAAAGTGCAATTCAGCATTCAATCTCCAGTTGAGAAAAGTTTTGGCCTTCTAAGTTTAGAGGCTTGAAATCATGCTTTGTGAGGCTCGACATATTGCTGTATAAGATCAATAATAACAAGTTAACATAAGAACTTGGTAAATCACCAAACAATTCATGTTCATGGTGTATGCTTCAAACAATGATGTTTCAGAAGTCTATTTATACCAAAAAAATCTTGTTCATGGTATGCTTCGAAAAATGATGTTCCAGAAGTCGTAGGTAAATACCAAATACTAGATGTTCATGGTATGCTTCGAACAATGATGTTCCAGAAGTCTTATATATATAGACCAAATAATTCATGTTCATGGTCATCAGAGCTCTGATGATTTTGATCTGAATGTATTAACATATATAAAAGAAATAAATAAATAAATAAAGAATAACTCCAGCGTTCTCTCCAAGAGATCTATATGCGATTAACATCGGAATGCTATCAGAGTTAACTAAAAGAAGTGAGATGAATGGATAAAAATTATTCTTTTTGTCCTAGCGGTATACCAAGAGATGTATAAACACCAACATCAGACTACGTCTAGAGTATGCATATGCAGAAAAAAATAAACATAAATAACCATACCTATTACCGAAGTGGAGAATCCGCAAATGACGGCATCACTGAGATGCTCTCGCTTATTTCCTCCCGTTAGAACTCCGTGCTGATCACGTGTTAGAATAAACGTAGAAAAAAGAAGGAGAAAATATGAAAGAAGATATCTTATTAGTGTAATCACATAGTGGGAGGCAAAGACCTTATTTATACAACTCAATGAAAGTGTACTACTAATCTCTAACCAATGTAGAACTAAAATACAAAATAAAAATCCAACCCTTTAGTAACCCATGTTATAACACATATTACAATATTTGCTCCCAGACTAGTAATCTGCCAAAAAGATTCACATATTACAATATTTGCTCCCAGACTAGTAATCTGCCAAAAAGATTCCCAACCTTCTCAAATTGGACACTTAAATGCTCATCATGGTTTCACCCTTCGTAACGAGAATTTTTCAGGCCATACCTCCATACATTAATCATCTTTCATTGGTCATAAGAATACTCAATAATATTAAGTAGGAAAAATGTCAAGAATCAATCAAATAATTAGCTTGTAGCAGACACATATGGTCCAATGTTCATCATTTTATTATAACTTTTTCTTTCAAGTTCATTAGAAATAGGTTCAAAAAAGGTCATCTAGGAAAGCAATAAAACAAGTATGACAAAACTCATTTTTGACAAAAGAATAAACTTTTGAGAGTGAGCGAGCAAGCAAAAATTTCTCTGTATGAAAAAAGAGGATGCAGAATGAAACAGACTGATCGAGCAGCAGGACCCAAACAAACTACAGGCTTGTGAAAACTTCTAGCTGAGGTTTCTTCACTTCAAACCAATGGAATTTAAAGCCGACTATATTTGGCTTGAATCCCTTCCAAATATGAACCGCCTTGTCCAGTCCGTGATCACCAATGCCCTTGTGCGCCAACTAACTTGCTTACTGGAATACAAAATGAAGCACAGAAAGATAGTCATGACACTAACCAAGTAAATAAATAAAACCATTATATTAATCAAATAACAAAAGTTAACTATCATGAATTCTCCTTAGTCAGTTGTTCGTAAGATAAGATTAGCGAAATTATTCTTCAAAAATGATCTTTTCTAGGTCATACTTCACGAACAAGATTCCATGGAAGATCAAAAGCGACGAGAGAATAAATGGATTATCCTGGATATCCTACTTGTTAGTATAGTAATTAGATAATAGCTGTGGACTTGTGCATGTCCCCTTGTGTCTTTGTGACTTCAAGAGAAAAGTTGTGTAGATATTAGTCCAGCACCCATTAAGTAGGCAAAAATCAATTTCAGGTTATCATGTGACAGACAATTGATCCGAAGACACTATAATGCATGTGATCCTTATCTGCAAAGATGTGGGATATCAAAAAGTGGACAGAGATATAGAATTACTTACAACCACCAGATAATCGTAAATGGATCGTAAATGGGAAGTGTTGTGTTATCTATTACCTTAACCGCAAAAACAAAGGGTTAAAAAAGTGGTCAAGACCGTCAAGTAATGGGATTGCCTATGATGCAACATTAGAAATGGAAACAAGGATATGGTGGATTATGCATGAAACAAATCAACAATATTGATTTTATTAATGGATGATATACAAAGTAATACAACTATGAATATATATAGATAGAGAACGAATCCATATCCGTATAGAAGAAGGAATATGTATCCGTGTAAGAGAAGGAACTTAATCCTAAATCTAATTAATTTTTAACACCCACTTTCAAACTCATGATGGGTCAAACAACATGTGTTTGCCCAATAGAAATTGAAACCGTGGTGTGGGTTGTGACTTTGTACATAAATCTGTCAGCTGATCAACGGAGGTCACATGTGGTAGAAAAATAGTATATGCCAAAAAATACTCACGGACAAAATGACAAACAATCTCTATATGTTGTTTGTTCATGAATAACTGGATTGTTTGCAATCTGTATAGCACTCATATTATCACAATGAAACGGTGTAGGTCCTGTAGGAGCATTGTCCATATCAGAGAGCAGTCTATGTATATGAACGATCTCTATGGTGGTGGCAGTCATAGCTTTGTATTATACCTCAGTAGAAGAACATACAATAACGACTTGTTTCTTGCTTCGCCATGAAATCAATGAATCTCCAAAAAACAAACAGAACCCTGTAGTAGATCGTATAGTAGTCAGATCTCATGTCCAATCTGAATCAAAAAATGCTCGAAGATGCATAATACATGTAGAAGACATGAATAATGAGAGCGTAATGGAACCTTGAAGACATCGGAGAATCCTGAGTAACGCGTAATGAAACCCTGAAGATATCGGAGAATCATGAGTAAGGCACCATAGTAAGCTGATCGAGGCGAGAAACGAACTGGCTAACAATACTAATTGCATGAGAAATATCTTGCATGATCAAACAGAGATACACAAGTTGACTCACTAGCCGTCTATAGCGAGTATAGGATCTGTGAGAGGCTCACAATCTGTGGGACGAAGCTTCACATAAAGCTCCAAAGGAGTATCAACTGTTAGATTATCTGATAGACAAGCAGACGAAATAAGCTCTGAAGTATAATTCTGCTGAGAAACAAGTATCCCTCTCTTACCTTGTGCAATCTCGAGTCCAAGATAGTAGGCGAAGACAGCCAAGGTCCTTCATCTGAAACTGCTGATGAAGGTACATCTGAGTAGATGCAATCCCTACTAAATCATTGTCAGTCAAAATCATGGCATCCATATAAAGTAAAAGAAAAACTCGCCCTTGCGATGGCAACTGCACAAACGGAGAATAATTCTGAGAACACTGCTGAAAACTTGCTTTACGAATAGTGCTCTGAAAACACTCAAAGCAAATAAGAGGAGCTTGTTTGAGACCATAGTACGATGAAGGCGACAAACATGTCCCGACAGAGTCAAAAGACCTGGAGGGGATGTATATAGACAATCTCGAATAAAGAACTGTGAAGAAAAATATTCTTTACATCCATCTGATAGAGTGGCCACTGACAAGCGACATCAACAACTAGTAATGTACGAACTATGGTCATCTGAGCAACATGTGCAAACGTCTCATCATAGTCAATCCCATGCTCATGTATAAAACCTCGGGCAACAAGGCGAGCCTTGTGTCGTTCAATAGATTCATCAAGTCGATACTTGACCTTGAAGACCCACTTGCAACTAACAAGCTGGATCCCGTTTGAGAGTGGATCATCCCAAGTACATGTCTGATGAAATATTTGAAACTCCTCTACTATAGCCTCTTACCCTCTTGATAAGAACTGAGCTCTATTGTAGTATGGATAACAGTAAGAAAAGAATGAAACTATGGAGAATACGAAACTAAGGTAGCAAAATCAAACTTGTCCAGTAGACCGGAACAGTCGGGAGTAAAACGAGCATGAGGTCGATGAGTACGTTAAGGCTAGCGGAGAGGTTGTCGTTGATGCATATATGGTGGAAAAGATGGTGTAGCAGAAGCTGATGGAATATGTGGAGGATCCTCGTGAGGTAGCGACAGAGGCATCGTAGGAGGAGCTGTACCAGGAGGGGAGCAAAGCAGTAGAATTAATGTAAATACTAGACGGCGGAGCTGAGAGAAACAAGAAATGAACATCCTGATGTGGGACAATGAAATAAGGAGTCATTTAGCAATATGACATGACGAGATATACAAAGACGACGAGCCAATGAATCATAAGAACGATATCACTTGTGCTCGGAACTAAAACCGAGTAAGACACTTGGCTGATCGAGTTGTTAGCTTCATGCGCTCAGTCAAAGGAAGAAGAACAAAACAACTACACTAAAACGTGCATAGCATGTTGTAATCAAAAGACACGAAAATAGACTCATGAGGTGTCCGACCAAAAAAAATAGAGGAATAGGTGATATTGATAAGATTAACAGAAGTAAGAATGTCCTCTGCCCAGAACGTTTGAGGAACATAAGAAAGTATCAAGAGAGCACAAGCAATCTAAAAAATATGAGCCCCTGGCTACCCCCATCCTGTTTATGAGTGTAAGGACATGATTGCTGAAAAATGGTGATGTGAGATTGCAAGATAGATCTCATCGTAGTGGAGAGATACTCACGAACACAATCAGAACGATTTTTTTTAATCCTAACATTGAATTGAGTGTGAATCATAATAATAAAGATCCTATAAATTGTAGGAAGATCGGAACGGTAACACATATGATAAACCCAAGTATAACGAGTGTAATAAGCTCACGTAGTAGAAAACATCAGTCATAGATGGAATAGGAGCAGATCCCCATATGTCAGAATGAACTATTTCAAAAATATTATTGGATTTAGATAAACTCTTAGGAAAAAGTAGTGCTAAGTGTTTTGCTAACTTACAAATCGTACAAATGGACATAGAATAGAAATAACTATGTCCAAGAGCTCCAATATGAAAAAAAATCTTTAGACGGGGCTCTGAAATATGACCTAAGCGTCTGTGCCACAAGTCGGCAGCAGACGTGACGATAGCAGTATGGCTAGAACTCAAAGATTGAGTTGATGGAAGATGAAGAAACTCTAAGTGGTACAACCGCCCCTTCTTACGAGCACGATCAATCGTCTGGCCCATACAAGGATCATTCATAGAACATGTGAGGGAATCAAAAGAAACAATAAATCCAGTCTCACAAAGGCTACTGACTGATATGAGATTTAAAGTAAGATGGAAAACATATAAAACAAAAACTCAAAGTGACAGAAATAATGGAGGAACTAGATTGAGTGATGACCAACTGAGAACCATCAGCTGTCTGTAAAGAGGGAAAGTGGGACGGTAAAGATGTAATACTAGATAAGAGACTGGTGTCATAAGTCAAATAATGAAAAGCACTAGAGTCTAATATCCAAGAAGTAGACGTACCACTAGAGACAGATACAAAGGAGCCAGCAAAGACAGGCTGACGCTGGAGCCTGAGTTGGAGCTCTAATTGAGTAAGACGGTGATGAATATCTTTCGATGTCTGTGAACTATCAACAATGTGAGCCCGAGGTATCGGAAAGCGAGTCGAGGAGAAACCCTTTGTCTTTATCCGCTTGAAGAATTGAATTTTTAAATGTGGATGAAGCAAAAAACAATTATCCACTGAGTGTCCAGCCTTCTGGCAATGAGAACAAATCAGACTAGACTGCTAACGAATATAGCAGGTGATAGCATAATGACCAGGCTTCCCGCAATAAGTACATAAAGAACGAGAAGAGATTTTGGAGGTGGGAGCATGAGCCTTCTCGGAAGTGAAAGGCGAAAGAGAATCTCAGAACTCCTCGAATAAATGCATTATTTTATTTATTTATTTTGAAAAATCTTCTCTGTTTTGATATAAAAAAATCAATTAGTCAAACACTAACAATTCCGAAATATAAAGCACAAAGAAGACTCAAACAACAATTCCGGAGGGATAGCCAAGAGTATCTCAATGATGGGTCTCTTTAGGATTCCACAAAGCTTTAAGCCACTACTTACTAATAGTTTCTCACACGTGCATGGATGTTATACGTGCAGAATTGACAACTTTGTCAAGGTGTCATGGAGACTATATAATGCAGCTAGTATATACATCTATCTACTACTTGATACTGATAGTAGCTAGATGGAGATTCCTGCCAACCGAGGATTGCAACCTATAGGAACCGTATGGATCGCCGCCCACCTGGAGCGAAAGATCAAGAAGCCTAAATTGACGGCGTTGATATCTCTGCTTATGTCGATTTTATCATGTTTCCGGAATTCTCAATTTCTCTGAAGAAATTGACGACAATGCCTAAAGACGACGACCTAGAGTTTGGCCGGTGAAGATGATGAAGCGGATGGATTTTTCTGAACAGTCCTAGAATTGAAAAATCATAGGCTCTGATACCATGAAACAAATCAACAATATTGATTTTATTAATGGATGATATACAAAGCAATACAACTAAGAATATATATAGATGGAGAACGAATCCATATCCGTATAGGAGAAGGAATATGTATCCGTGTAAGAGAAGGGATCTAATCATAAATCTAATTAATCTTACCAATGCACTCTCCTAGTAAACACTAAAAAAACAGCTTATTCCAATGTTGGACATGGTGGTTTGGTAGATATTGTGGTCAAAGAGTCCCTTATCTCAATTTATTTTTACATCTTATCTTTATCCCTTGGGTTGTTTTTCTGAGTATCTTTAAGTTTGTTATTATATGTTAGTTTTCCGATCTTTGTAAATCTCTACCTCTTCTCCTATAAATAGAAGTCCATATCAATCAGTGAAAATCAATCTAGAAATAAATTTTCTCTTCATAGTATCAGAGTAAAAATACCGATCCATTCTCGACGACCCAGTTAATTCATCGCAACCTGTCAGTTCTTTACATTCCCTTACCATTGATGGTTTAGCTACAGCCCATTTTTGTGCCTGATGGATCTGTTTGATTCGTCCTCATTTGCACCTTTATCTGGTGTCACATCGCCTAGTATTTTAGGGTCGATGCCCATTCACCTTATTACCAATTTTCCCCTTGATGGTAATAACTTTGCTTCGTGGTCTCGATTGATCAATTTGTTTCTTGAGTCACGCTCGAAGATCATCTGCTTCTATGGTGGCGTTCCAAAGCCACCAGCCTCAGAAGTTCAAAAGCTTGTTAAGTGGGAAACTGACAACTTTACCATCATAGGATGGATTTTTAATTCTATGGAAGCAAAGATCTATGATTTGTTTATGTTCTATGACTCCATTGATCAATTATGGAAGGCTCTTTCTGCCATGTATGCTAGGTCTGGCAGTAGAATGAGGGTGTTCGAGACAATCTGAAATTGCTCATGCCCGTCAACAAGACCAATATATGCAAGACTTTTACAATTATCTGGAGTCAAGATGGGAGGAGTTGAAGCAACTTCGACCGGTTAATATCATTTAAGGATATAACCGTTGAGATTGATGCATCCTTTCAGATTTTAGCAGAGGAAGATGAAGTATATCAGTTTCTCATGGATGTTCAAAACCATCTACAACCAGATTTTAAACAATCAAACTCTTGTATCACTAGGGGTTGTTTTTGCTATGGTGGAGGAAGCTGGATGCACAAATCACTTTTCTGCTTCTCATCTTGCATCATCATCTGCAGTAAATGACCAGGTGACCTTCGCAACCCGGTCAGGGTCTGATTCAAATAATTTGGAGCCGATCATCTGCAGTCACGGTAAGAAGCCTGGTCACACCAAGGAGAGGTGCTTTGATAACACTTGGAACGATATGCTCACGGTCTCCCAAGGTAAGAAAGCTACTCATGGCTGGATATTGGATCCTGGTAGTTCGCTACATATTTGCTTAGATGTATCTTTTTCTTTTTCTTTGGAAAAGAAGATCGGTATTGTTCGCTTAGGTGATGACTCGGTTTGTGAGGTCGTCGGCGAAGGAACAGTAGAAATTAATATGCATAATATTATGGTGCACAGGCTTGGTGGGGTACGATATTGTTGGTATATTAGAATATTCTTGGTATATTTGTTGGGATATTAGAATATTCTACATGGGATTTTAATGAGGTGTTAATGTAAGATGAAGGGTTGTAAGGCTACAAATAGCCAAGATATTATAAATAAAAAATATAATTACTCCAAAATATTCTACATGGTATCAGAGCCCAAACCCTAGCCGCCACCTCCAAACCCTAGCCGCCACCACCGCCACCGCTGCCACACCGTCCGCCACCACCGCTGCCGTGCCGCCCGCCACCACCTCTGTCGTACCGCTCGCCTGCCACCGCCGTCGCCCGCCACCATCACTGCGAAGCCGTGACTCCCGCAGAGCCTTCTGCCGCGTTTCATGGCGTTTTCCGAGGGTCATTCCAGACGTTGACATCGAAGGCCTAGATCTGATGGGGGAGAGACATGATCGGGTCGAGGAGAGGACGAAGAGGGCGAATGTGAATCGTGGAACGGGTGTGAGGTGATTGGAGAAGAGGATGATCGATGTAGGAGATCATCAATAAGTTGGACTCTGTGGAGGTCGTAACGTTAATGAAGCTGATGAAACTGTCGGCTGGTGAGAGCGTGACACGAACATTAGCGAAGTTGGAGCTTCCATCCATCGATCTGAAGCTTGATGGACCGGCCACCTACCTGAGTTGGTCACGACGGGTGAGGATAACCCTCGCAAGGAAGAACCTGGAGGGTTTCTTGTCAGAAGAGAAGACAGAGCCAGATGAGGGCTCGGCAGGACGCGACGAGTGAAAGTCCACTCATATATTGGTATACATTTGGCTCCTTAATTCTTTAGTCCAGTCGATCGCCGCCACAGTGGATGGCCTTTTGATGGTGAAAGACGTGTAGGAGAAGTTGAGGAACACCTTCGATGGTGTGGGGAATAACTTGAGAGTTTTCCAAATCAAGGGGAAGATCGACGATACCGTACAGGGAGAAAAGACGATACAGGAGTATGCCACGGAGTTGGAGCATCTATAGTTAGATTATGATCACTTATCAGATCGGACAAGCTGGGAGGACCCGAAGTGTAAGGAGAGACAGGTATGTCTGTAGGAGAGGACGATAAAATTTCTTAAGGGGCTGGCCACAGTGTTTTCTCAGAGGACAACACTACTTCTAGCCCAACCGAATATTCCTACACTTGAGGAGGCTATCTCGGCCATGATTAAGGAGGAGACTCGTATCAAGCTACAGGCAGGGACAGGTGGTCCTCCTGAAGTGAAAACAGCACTGACGATTGCTAATTCATGCGACATAGGACCTAAGGGAGACCTCCGACAGTGTTACAACTGCGGGGAGGTGGGCCATCTGAGGTATGCTTGCACCAAATCACCCAAGGAGGAAAATTCAGGTCGCGGACGTGGACAGTTTGGAGGACGTGGCCGTGGTCGTGGGGGTCGACGGGGTGGTCGAGGAGGTTATCGGGCGAACCTGCTAGTAGCAGAAGGCAATGAGGGAGCTAATGATGCCTATACTGAGGAGGATCGGGTACTACTGAGCATGCTGGAAGTATTCAGGAGAAAGCAGAGAGCGTCAAGCGATGGAGACAGGAGGAGTGGGACTGAGGAGGCATCCAACTCAGTCTTCACCAGAGGACTGGATTGTCGATCCGGGTGCGTCTCGACACGTGACAGAGAATGCTAGTGAGTTCTCTTCCTACACTCACCTAGCATCTGCAGACAGCATTCAAACAGCCGATGGTACTTTCCAGCCAGTGGTCGGTAAGGGTACTGTCGATTGTACAGGTTCAGTAAGATTATCCAATGTTTTACATGCTCCTTCTTTTTCAGTCAGTCTTTTGTCCATTAGTTCTATAATCTTCCAAATAAAATTCATTCGTCAAGCGATGGAGACAGGAGGAGTGGGACTGAGGAGGCATCCAACTCAGTCTTCACCAGAGGCAACGCTGTCATGTATGTCCATCCATCGGAAGGTACTGATGACTCACTCGTCCTTGCATCTGTCTTCCCTTGGATCGTCGGACTGGATTGTCGATCCGGGTGCGTCTCGACACGTGATAGAGAATGCTAGTGAGTTCTCTTCCTACACTCACCTAGCATCTGCAGACAGCATTCAAACAGCCGATGGTACTTTCCAGCCAGTGGTCGGTAAGGGTACTGTCGATTGTACAGGTTCAGTAAGATTATCCAATGTTTTACATGCTCCTTCTTTTTCAGTCAGTCTTTTGTCCATTAGTTCTATAATCTTCCAAATAAAATTCATTCGTCAAGCGATGGAGACAGGAGGAGTGGGACTGAGGAGGCATCCAACTCAGTCTTCACCAGAGGCAACGCTGTCATGTATGTCCATCCATCGGAAGGTACTGATGACTCACTCGTCCTTGCATCTGTCTTCCCTTGGATCGTCGGACTGGATTGTCGATCCGGGTGCGTCTCGACACGTGACAGAGAATGCTAGTGAGTTCTCTTCCTACACTCACCTAGCATCTGCAGACAGCATTCAAACAGCCTATGGTACTTTCCAGCCAGTGGTCGGTAAGGGTACTGTCGATTGTACAGGTTCAGTAAGATTATCCAATGTTTTATATGCTCCTTCTTTTTCAGTCAGTCTTTTGTCCATTAGTTCTATAATCTTCCAAATAAAATTCATTCGTCAAGCGATTTTCTACTCCATCACAGGCGGTTGGAGCACTCATCTTTTAGTATTTTGATTAGGTTGTATCCATCTATTTATGAGAAGGCAAATAAGGAGGAACTAGTATGTGTTGCATGTTATTTAGGCAAACTTACTATGAGCTCATATGTTGGTACAGGCCATAGGAGCTCTTCTGTTTTTGATATTATACATTCTGATGTCTGGGGGCGTGCGCGACAACTACTATGAATGGTTACAAGTATTTCGTCTCTTTTATTGATTGTTCCTTTCGTGTCACCTGGCTGTATTTGATAAGGAGTAAGAGTGAGGTCTTTGCTTGTTTTCGGAACTTTCATAAACATGTCCAGACTCAGTACAGAGTAGTGGTGAAGGTACTAAGATCTGACAATGGAACAAAGTATACCAACAAAGCACTTGAGGAATACTTGTCAGCCCAAGGGATACAGCATCAGACCACCTGTGCATATACACCAGCACAGAATAAAGTGGCAGAAAGAAAGAACATGCACCTTCTAGAGGTAGCAAGGAGCATGATGATCGCCATGAATGTCCCACAGTCTGTGGGGACATGCAGTGTTGACAGCAGCTCGATTGATCAACATGATGCCCTCGAAGGTACTGGGATGAAAGAAAATAATAGTGGGATACTCCCACTAAAGATGTTTGGCTGCGTATGTTTTGTGAAGGACAACAGACCGTATGTTGAAAAACTTGACCCCAGAGCAGTCAAGTGTGTATTCGTGGGCTATTCGACAACTCAGAAGGGGTACGTGTGCTGGAGCCCAGTAGAGAAGAAGTTTGTGAGCATGGATGTTCACTTTAGGGAGTTTGATCCATACTACCGTCAGGAGAAAACCTCATCCATAAGCAACTCACCTGATACTGAGAGTATAAGGCGAGAGAGAGATTGGTGAGAGTGTGGTGACCGATTTAGGAGTATGGCATGGAGGAACGTTTGAGGAGGAGCAGGAGACTGAAAAGGAACATGGGGAGGCGATGAGAGGTGTTAGGCCCACGGCTTAGGGGGGGTTACCTACAGCTGGAAAGGGAAGCAAACTGCAGCACCAGTACCTATATTGCTAGTGCCAAGTCCCTTACCTGCGTCCATCTCAACTCCTGAGACACCCACACCACCACCACCAAATTTTTCTTCAGGTGATATCATTCTTCCTACTCCTCCCACACCATTATCAGTACGGAGGACCACTCGCAGCAATACGAAAAATCCTCCAGATAGATATTGTTGGGACCTTGCTCAGTTTGTTTCATATAATAACATCTCTTCTTCTCATGGAGCATTCATTGCATCTTTGGATAGTATTACTGTACTTAACAATTGGCATGTTGCCAAGAACGATCCAAAGTGGAAAGCTGCGATGCACGAGGTATTAGGCGCTCTTGAGAAGAACCACACTTGGGAACTAGTAAAACTGTCAGAGGGGAAGAGGACAGTCGAATGCAAGCGGATCTTTACTGTGAAACAGAACCCAGATGGAAAAGTAGAGCGCTACAAGGCTCGACTGGTGGCAAAATGATACAGTCAGACGTATGACATTGACTATGATGAGACCTTTGCACCAGTGACGAAGATGAGCACCGTCAGGACCCTGATTTCTTTGGTAGTGAATGGTGGATGGAAGCTACACCAACTGGATATGAAGAATGCGTTTCTTCATGGGAATCTAGCGGAGGAAGTGTACATAGAGATACCACCAGGATTTTGCACCGATAAGACAGTGGGCAAGGTCTGCAGGTTGAAGAAGTCTCTCTATGGACTGAAGCAGTCTCCTCGAGCGTGGTTTGACAGATTCAGGAGGACGATGATAGGGATGAGATATCAGCAGATTAATGCTGATCATACTGTATTCTTCCATCGGAGTGGAGGCAACATCACCATGCTTGCGGTGTATGTGGACGATATGATTATCACAGGAGATAATGGACAGAAGATTACCCGACTCAAGGAAAAGCTTGGCAAGGAGTTCGAGGTGAAGGACCTTGGCCTTCTTCGGTACTTCCTTGGGATTGAGATTGCTCGAGAAGCAGAGGAGATTATTCTTTCTCAGAGAAAATATGTGCTGGACCTTCTCACAGAGACAGGGATGTTGGGATGCAGACCTGCAGCGACGTCGATCAACCAGGGGTTCAAGCTGTGTGCTAAGGCTGGAGAACCAGTTGACCGAGACAGATACCAGAGATTGGTGGGCAAGTTGATCTATTTGAGCCACATAGGTCCTGATATCTGCTTTGCAGTGAGTGTGGTGAGCCGCAACATGCATGACCCAAAGAAGGGTCATATGGACGCAGTGTACCAGATTCTGAGATACTTGAAGAGTGCCCCCGGAAAGGGGTTGATATTCAGAAAAAATGATCACTTGAGCATCGAGGGGTACTATGACTCTGACTGGGCGAGTTGTACTGATGACAGGAGGTCTACCTCGGGCTATTGCATATTTGTAGGAGGCAACTTGGTCTCTTGGAGGAGTAAGAAGCAGTCGGTGGTGGCCAGATCGACAGCTAAAGCGGAGTACAAAACTATGGCCTTGGGAGTTGCAGAGTTGCTATGGCTGAAGAGTATATTGGTGGAGGTGAAGCTGGATCAAGGAGCCAAGATAAAGCTGTGGTGTGACAACCAGTAAGCCATCAGTATCGCCAACAATCCAGTGCAGCATGACAAGACCAAACACACCGAGATCGATAGGTTCTTCATCAAGGAGAAGTTGGACTGTGGACTACTGGAGCTAGGTCATATTCCAACCAAGGAGCAGGTAGCAGACAGTATGACCAAGGGACTTAGCTCTGCAGATATGATTAGAGGATGTGACAAGATGGGCTTAGTGAATATCTTTCGCTCATCTTGAGGAGTGTTGTCATCTTGAGGAGTGTTGGTATATTAGAATATTTGTTGGTATATTAGAATATTCTTGGTATATTTGTTGGGATATTAGAATATTCTACAGGAATTTTTAATGAGGTATTAATGTAAGATGAAGGGTTGTAAGGCTATAAATAGCCAAGAGATTATCAATAAAAATATAACAATTACTCGAAAATATTCTACAGATATGTACCGAATATGTGCAAGAATCTCATATTGTTGGACGTGTTAGACTATGTAGGCTGTGATTTTTCAACGAGAGGTGAAGTTCTAAGGGTGACACGTTGTTGCACCGTGCTAATAAAGGGAGAGTACGGTAATATTTATCGCCTGGTAGGAGATACTATTCGAGGTCGTGCTCCTATGATTTCTACGATGATGGGGTTGGATATTAGGATGGTTCTTTTGTAGTTGATCAACCTTCCATGGCTTAGAGAACGACAAGTCAAATTTATTGATTCGGGTGCGACGATTATTTCGGAATACCCTACATGTGTGATATTGCAGACGGTTATTTTGGAATATCGTAACGTGTGCGATGTAGCAGAGATGAAGTGTGAATTTGAGCCGAACTCGAGTTCGGAGCCGATTTGCGACTAGGCAACTGTGCCCCAGGGAGGGGTAGTTCATGAAATCGAGACTATTGTTTGAAGATTGCAGGCTAGAGGTTGCTAGATGCTTGTTGAGTTGGATGATTAATATGATTCAAGGTAGTGATTCTTAGGATTGGTTCATATTAGGAATCTTAATAATAATAGTATTGAAGCAAAGTCATAGTCTACCTATTTAATGAGTTCTAAATATGGAAACGTATGCCATGCCTACATAGGATTTGATTTCTATATATGGACACATAACAAGCTATATAAAGGGGCCTAAGGTTCCTTGTGTAGATAATCAATTGTGCTCAAGAGAAGGTGTTAGGTAACCACCAATATCTTCAGAGAATGAAAAAGAGAAGAAATAGCAGTGTTCTAAAAATCGGCTTAGGCGGCCGTCCGCCGCACAGAAAATCTCATGTTCGGCGGTCCTAAGTGCCTGTTTAGCCCTATTCGGGCCTGTTCGGCGCCTATGCGGGCTTGTTCGACCCTGTGCGGCTGTTCGGTTTTTAATTTTTAATTTTTTTATGCTTAGTTGTATTGTGGATATGTTGTTTGGGTTTTAAGATTGATTTGAATTTTCAGACTCAAAGGGAATTCTACCCCCAGCTTTGGATGCTGCTCTGTCTTATCGAGGAAGACTACCCCCAGACATGTCATTGTCTGGTTCTTGGAAATTACTGTCCTCACGGCATGACGGGTTGGTGTGGATCACCAGGAGATTGCTACTCCTGTCTTGCAGAGTTATTGCGGGCCCTGAGGGTGGCAGGACCATGTTTGCCTTGATCTCTAGTATTGCTTGGGTCAGAGTCTGCATTGTGGCACTCATGGTGTGCGTCATTGCCTCAAGAGCATCGAGACGTTGGCGATCGCTGAGCCCTTCCGCCTTCGGTTCCTGAGTCGCACTGTCCTCAAGGAAGGCATCGTTGCATCATCTTCAGACTCAAAGGAGATGCTACTCCCAGCTTCATATGATGCTCTGACTATTCGGGGATGACTACCCCAGCATGTCATTGCCTGTTCCTTGGGAGTTACAGTATTCAGGGGAGGTAGGCATCATCGCACCGTCTTCCGATTCCGGAGGATTGCTACCCCAGCCCTACATGCTGTATTAACCTTAGGCACGTTGCTGTCAGCTTTCTCGGAATCGTTGTCCTCAGGGAAAGCAGAAAGTGCTACATCTTCTTCAGACTTGGAGGGAATGTTACCCCCAGCTTTGGAAGGTGCGTCTTCTTGATGAGGGTGATTACCCCCAGAGAACTAGGCATCTGTCCTTTGAGATTCACTATCTTTACGGAACGCTGGGTTGTTGTATAGGTCCGGGGAATTACTACCTCCATCGTAGAAGATTATGTCGTTTTGGTGGGAGTAGCTACCCTCCGAAATCTCGGAGTCCGTTCCTTGGGAATCGTGGTTTCCTCGGAACGCCAGGTTGTTGCGTACGTCCAGGGGGACACTACCCTCAGCTTGGGCTACCCCAAGGGGTTATGAGGAAGAACTACCCCCAAGGGCTGACAACTTCTTCCTTGAGCGGGTGCCCTAGAAGACGCCTTTCGCAGGTGCCGTTGTCAGCTCTCCGGGTAGTCGCCTTCGCGACGCACTGGTAGAGGTCGATGAGCTGGAGGTATTTGACTTCTTTCCTCCCTTGGTGGCGGAAAGCTTTCCAGTTGAGTAGCATGAGGCGAAGGACAACTCCTCCTCCTCTGGTACTTGCACCTGATCTCCGAGTCGTTGCCGGGTAGGTGCTTTCTGGTGCAGTCGCTGGAAGGCCGACTGCCTATCTGTGGGTACTGTCGCTTTATTGCAGAAGCAGTTGATAATGATGTTGACGCAACAGTGCCTTGGAGAGGGCACGTCGCACGCCGTAATTGTTTCTCTTGCTTTGCGCTTGTGAGTAATCACGTTACGCAAATCATGCGAAGGACGTTTTACCTTTGCATCCTCTTTGTGAGTTCGGATATCCCGGACACACGGATGCGCAGGTGTTGTATTTGCTCCCTGGCCAAGGGTTCGTACACGAACTTGCCCCGAGGTACCGGTGGAAGACTTTTGAGACGGACCCTGTCTATTGGTCCCTGTGGGCTGGACGCATGGGTCAGTCCTGTACAACTTTCCGTCAGAGGCTCGCGTAATAGTTAGCGATGCCTGTTGGCGGTCGGTCATATGAGCAGTTGCTTGAGCTTGACGGGCTCGCACTGCCCTGGACTTTTCAGCTTAGTAACCGCAGGCGCGTAGTATGAAGAGTCCAGATTTAAGTTTTCACCATTCTCAGTGGGTCGTATAGGATCTGCGCCGTATGAGATACGGTCGAACACAGAGATTCTGTTGCTATCAGGGCTGTATGCGGCCGTCTGTCTGCGGCTGTGAGTTGATGTCGCATGGATAGTCTTATGCGGCCTTCTCCTTGGCCGCATAGACGCTGTCTTAGCACCAGAACGTCTGGCATCGTAGTGTTTTCCTTTGCCAGAGTCCGGGTGCTGAACAGTTTCTGCGTCAGCTGGGGATACCGCATAGACGTGGACGTTCTGGGTGTTCGTCCGATGACCATCATCGGCAACAGAGTGAGAGGCGGAAAGCGTCTGCTCAGCAACTTGGTGAGGTGCAACGGCCTTGGCCACCCACGTTCTGCGGGTCTTCTTGGGCTTGGCTATCCTTGGTGAAGGATTATCACTTTCTTCCGAGAGCATTTTCTCGAACATTTGCTGGTCGAAGCGGACCACCAGCATCTTTTGCGTCGAGCCGAGCTTGGCCGCATTGGACTGCGTCACCGACTTCTCAACAGAGGAGAAGGACGTCCCCAGCAGTCACCCTCGTGTTGGCCATTTAAATCAAAAGGAGAACTGAAAGAACTAGATTTGATTAACAAACTAAGAGAAAGTACAGAGAAGTCCTAGAAGACGATCTAAGTACAAATTTGTTTTCTAGGGGATGACGATGGAGGGTTACGAGTGTAGCAACTCTCTTTACTCCGTGGACGATCCGATGCAAAAGCTCCTCTCTCGCTTGAGTGTAGATCCGCAGATAGCCAACCTGTCTCTTGGTCTGGTCTCTTTCTAAAGCAGAAAAAGCCGACCGTTAGAATATTTAAGTTGCTCCTATTTATAGCCATTGTGCTGATGGACTATGGGTGCCGCATATGCTTCTGTTTGGTGGCTGCATAAGGCTCCTTCAACAGAATACGGTTGCAACTGTTGTCGCATACCATGAGCAGATTGCCACATTGTCTAGGTTGAGATATGTTGTTGATGAGATCTCGGGGTTGATATCAACCCGTTGTGGGCGTGACTTGGTCAGCTGGACACGTAGTCAGCACCAACTGTACGAAGATCTCTACAGTTGTAACGGGAAGAACTTGTGAGCTGGAGGCCGCATAACTTGACCGCATAATGGTGAGGCTGCATGGGTCTTGTAGCCGCATACGTGCTCTCGTTTGGGCCTTGGTCGAATGGACACTCTGGCCGCATATTGGCAAGGCCGCATGGGTCTTGTAGTCGCATACGTGCTCTCGTTTGGCCTTGGTCGGATGGACATTCTGGCCTCATGTTGGCGAGGCCGCATATGTGCTCTCGTCCGACTTTGGTCTGATGGACACTTTGGCTTCATGAGGACGAGGACGCATAGAGTCGAGGCCGCATGTGTGCTCTCGTCCGCGGTCTCCCAAAAAAGGGGTCGAACTTGGGAACGTCCAAGTTCCTCCTATTTATAGCCGTCATGCTGATGGTTGCAACTGCGGACGCATATCACGGGTGGGATGCCACGTAGCCTTGGTTGGGATATGTGGTTGATAAAATCTCGTAATTTTTCTCTACCCGTTGTGTGCGTGACTTGGTCAACTGGACACGTAGTCCGCACTGATTGCATGAAGATCTTTTCGGTTGTAACGACACGATCTTGCAAACTGACTGTCGCAAAGGGCCGTTGCCGCATACGTGCTCTCATCTGGCCTTGGTCCAATGGACATTGTGGCCGCATGATGACGAGGTCGCATAGAGCCGATGCCGCATATGTGCTCTCGTTTGGCCTTGGTCGGATGGACATTGTGGCCGCATGGTGACGAGGTCACATAGAGCCGATGCCGCATATGTTCTCTCGTCCGGCCTTGGTCGAATGGACATTGTGGCCGCATGATGACGAGGTCGCATAGAGCCATCTGTATGCGGCTTGTAGTTTGGCCGCATTGATGCACTTGCAGACTTGTTTTGGGGATCTAGACGAGTCCCTTGGCCGCATAGCTTCTCTGCAGCATGACTAGAGGTAGGCTTTAAGGTCATATCTTATGGCACATGGACTCAGATTTTCCATGCGTCTACAGCAGGTAGGCCATTACCCGCTACAAGCCATCTCGAGCGATTCTTGGATTATCGACTGGGTTGGCGGCGCTCCATGCAACGCGAGTAGCGAGCCCCGCTACACGTCCCCGTCATACCCGTCTATAATCTTTTCTCATACTTTCAATCTTGCTTATCATTCTTTAAATCTTGCATTATGCGGTTCCCGGTACGGGAAACTGCCTTGGCGACCTTATGGTCCTGAATCCTTTCCATGTTTCCATTACTTGGCTCGGAGACGACTATTTTGATAGTCTTCCTGTCTTAAGTGAGTGAACATGATTATGTGAAGTGCATCGATTCATGGTACGATCTTTATGACGAGCATCCTGACCGTACGAAGACATATACTACAGCACATAATAAAACTCTATATGAAATGATGAAACACATATGTAGTTTCTATCTTTTTAGCAGCAGGTTACATTCCATGTTCTATGCAAGTAATACAAGATGGAATTATTCTCTTAGCTAGGTGCGTTGTATTTTTTATTAGAATGCAAGGGATGATTCGTCTAGCGACTAGCATGTATCTTCGTATTTTTAAGTGTGCAGGCTAAGCAAAGACAGGTTCATCGTAGCCACTCACCTTAGCGATGAATCGTATCGGTCGAGCGATACTCCGAGCGCGCCTTTGAAAATCTAAGTCTGAACTCCTGAAGGACAGTCTTGAATTCCTTTGCATCAAGCGATTCATCTAGCTGAGCAAGACGGGACGGATCGTCGCACTTAGGCCGTTTGAATCGGCTCTCTGCATTGACGCGGAGCGGGTCGTTACAGGATGGACCCCCATCCACATGTTTTTTTTCCCTAATTGGACACTCTTTGTTATTCTTCCTCACGTCTTTGGTTGTATATGCTTTGTCTATAATCGCCATCCCAAAACGTACGAAATTGGACGATCGTGCAATTCATTGTATTTCTGTTGGGTACTCTTCTCTCTAAAGGTTATCAATGTTATGACCCGAGTAGCGAGATATCACTCTTTTGATGTTTCTTTTCTGGAAGATGTCCTGTTCTATAAGCCCTCAATTACTGCAAACTCCTTGTCCTTAGTAAATATGATCCCTACGGTTCTCCCTATGCCAGTGTTTGATTCACCTCCTCTTGTACCTCTTTCAGTGTCTCCGTGTGACCTCCATGTATCGGCTTCACCTCATCTTTGCTCTACTTCAAGTGATAGTATGGTTGACATGCCTCTCCAAGTTTTTACACGCCGTCACAAGCACCCAGCAAAATCCTCGGTGGCAGCTCCTGCTGCACCTGTCCCTACTATACCCGATCTCCCTGTGTCTAGCCCCGTTGTACCTGACCTTCCAGTTGACCGTGTGGCTAAGACTTCAGCTCCTCCTAGGTACCCACAACGTACACGCAAAGAACATTTTCGCATGGATATTTTGGCTTCCTCAATACCTTATCCTATCCAAGATTATCTTTCGTATCGGTCTATATCCCCTGCCTACTATAGTTTCCTTGCGGCCAATGCATCCATTACAATCCACGTTCCATAAGTGAATCACTGAAGGACCCAAAATGGCCAGCATGAATGCTTGCAGCGCAATAATACTTGGGATGTGGTCCCACTTCCTGCAGAGGCTATGACTGTTGGTTGCAAGTGGGTGTTCATTATGAAACACTTATAGGATGGGTTTGTTGATAGGAATAACGCTCGTCTACTTGCAAAGGATTTTACTAGGTGTCTAGCCTTGACATCCAAGCAACTTTTGCTCATGTGCCAAAATTGACCTCAGTCCGACTGTTCCTCTCTCTAGATGTCTCTCATTCCTGGTCATTATGGCAATTAGATATCAAGAATGCCTTCTTAAATGGCGACCCGTCTGAGATAATCTTTATAGATCCACCACCAAGATTTTGTGGTGAGGGGTAGTTTCAGGGAAAAGTGTGCAAACTTCGAAAATCTTTAAATGGCCTCAAACAGTCACCATGAGGTTGGTTCTCGAGATTTTACAGTGTTGAATTTTGTCTCTTGGTTCACTCAATGCCATTCCGATCATTACATGATTTGTGCGACATCAGAACAACATGTGCAATATTCTCCTTGTCTAGGTAGATGATATTATTATTACTGGTGGCAATATGGCAGGTATTGTGCAAGTAATGGAAGACTTGAATAGGAGATTTGATGTAAAAGATCTTGGCACACTCAAATATTTCTTGGGTATTGATAGCTCAACCATCACAAAGGAATTTCTCTCTCACAAAGAAAATATGTTCTTGACCTTCTTAGAGATACTGGATGTAAACCAGAATCATCTCCAATGGATCATAATCTATCGTTAGTCTTAGATCAAGGAAATCTTTTTAGTGATCCCTCAAATTATCAACGGTTGGTAGGTCGCCTTATTTATGTAATGAATACAAGACCTGACATCGCTTTTGCAATGAGTAAAGTAAGCCAGTTTATGCATCGGCAACCTCACCTTGATGTTATTGATCACATCCACAATATCTTAAGTCATGTTCAGGACTTGGATTAATCTATTCAACGGGGCCAATCTGATCTGCCATGTTTTACTGATGTTGATTATGCTGGGGATAGAAGAGATAGACGACCAACTTCAGGTTTTTACACATTTTTGGTTCACATCTCATATCTTGGAAGAGCAAGAAACAAAATGTGGCATCTAGATCATCTGCAGAATGAGAATATAGAATATAGAGCTATGGCACAAGGGACGTGAACTTCTTTGGTTACAAACTTTCTATAAGGAGTTAGGATTTCTTATCCAACAAGCATCTACTTTGTATTTTGACAAACAAGTCAGCATTCTTCTTGGCCGCAGACTCGGTCCTACATGAATGCACCAAGGATATTGATGATGTTCATCTCCGAATAGAGAAAAATTAGATCTGGAGCTATACAAACACAGTTTGTGAATTCAGGAAATCATACAACAGATGTCCTTAAAATCAGTTGGTCCATCTGCACTCAAAAGTGCTATATGCAAGCTTGGCCTTCGGGATATCTTCGCTCCAGCTTGAGGGGGAAGGGGGAGTGTTGGACACGGTGGTTTGGTAGATATTATGGTCAAAGAGAGATTCTCCCTTATCCCAATTTATTTTTTACTTATCTTTATCCGTTTGGTTGTTTCTCTCATTATCTTTTAGTTATTATTTGTTAATTTTCTAATCTTTGTAAATCTCTACCTCTTCTCCTATAAATAGAGGTCCATATCAATCAGTGAAAATCAATCTAGAAATTATTTCTCTTCACCAATTATGAAGGGTCCCCTCTCCTAGATGGAATTGTCTGTAAGTGTTACCTAGCTAGTTTTCTTCCTCCAGCAGGACAAAATGGAAATAACCCCTTCTTGCTGGTGAATTATGACCCTATCAGAGAGTTCTTATTTTACCGTTCACTGTGCACATTTCCCTCCCATCTTCTGGCAGTTGGATGCCTATCCATTGATAGGAGAATCCCACAGGTTGAACCCCAAACTCTTGTAACCTTATTAGCGGGTGCGGCCACCTATATGTGAACACGCGTGTTGCAAGGAGAGGAGGCTGCAACCCATGGAGCAAATAGCTATAGCACAGTTGCAGATAAGCAAGAACTGAATAGTGCAAGTCAAGCCGAGTGAGGCGTATCAGAGTAAACGTGACATCTGAACTCAGTAGGACATAGAAGGAAACTAAATGACTGTTGTTTCATTCATTCAGTGGGATGGGTCAAATCCATATGCAATATTGTCAAATCTCGTATCCAAACCCGTGCTGTTATTATTCATGTCTTAGTTGTTTCCCTCAATAATTCTTGCAGAAAGAATTTGTAGAATATTTTGGAGTAATTGTTCTCTCTTTTTATTGATAATCTCTTGGCTATTTATAGCCTTACAACCCTTTATCTTACATTAATACCCCATTATAATTTCCTGTAGAATATTCTAATATCCCAACAAATATACCAAGAATATTCTAATATACCAACAAATATACCAAAAATATTCTAATATACCAACACTCCTCCTCAAGATGGGTGAAAGATATTCACAAAGCCCATCTTGTCACATCCTCTAATCATATCTGCAGAGCTAAGTTCCTTGGTCATACTGTCTGCTACCTGCTCCTTGGTTGGAACATGACCTAGCTCCAGTAGTCCACGGTCCAACTTCTCCTTGATGAAGAGTCTATCGATCTCGATGTGTTTGGTCTTGTCATGTTGCACTGGATTGTTGGCGATACTGATGGCTGACTGGTTATCACACCACAGCTTCATCTTGGCTCCTTGATCCAGCTTCAGCTCCACCAACATACTCTTCAGCCATAGCAGCTCTGCAACTCCCAAGGCCATAGCTCTGTACTCCGTTTCAGCTGTTGATCTGGCCACCACCGACTGCTTCTTACTCCTCCAAGAGACCAAATTGCCTCCTACAAATATGCAATAGCTCGAGGTAGACCTCTTGTCATCAGTACAACTAGCCCAGTCAGAGTCATAGTAGCCCTCGATGCCCAAGTGATCATTCTTCCTGAATATCAACCCCTTTCCCGGGATACCCTTCAAGTATCTCAGAATCTGGTACACTACGTTCATATGATCCTTCCTTGGGTCATGCATGTAACGGCTCACCACACTCACTGCAAAGCAGATATCATACGTGTGTGTCTCAAATAGATCAACTTGTCCACCAGTCTCTGGTATATTTCTCGGTCAACTGGTTCTCCAGCCTCAGTACACAGCTTGAACCCCTGGTTGATCGGCGTCGCTGCAGGTCTGCATCCCAACATCCCTCTCTCTGTGAGAAGATCCAGCGCATACTTCCTCTGAGAAAGAACAATTCCCTCTGCTTCTCGAGCAATCTCAATCCCAAGAAGTACCGAAGAAGGCCAAGGTCCTTCACCTCGAACTCCTTGTCAAGCTTTCCCTTGAGTCGGGCAATCTCCTGCTCATCATCTCCTGTGATAATCATATCGTCCACATGATCAATGCTGATATCCCATCCCTATCATCGCCCTCCCTACTGAATCTGTCAAATCACGCTCGAGGAGACTTCTTCAGCCCATAGAGGGACTTCTTCAACCTACAAACCTTGTCCACTGTCTTATCGGTGCAGAATCTTGGTGGTATCTCCATGTACACTTCCTCCACTAGATCTCCATGAAGAAACGCATTCTTTACATCCAGTTGGTGTAGCTTCCATCCACTATTCGCTGCCAAAGAAATCAAGGTCCTGACGGTGCTCATCTTCGCCACTGGTGCAAATGTCTCACCATAGTCAATGATGTACGTCTAACTGTATCATTTTGTCACCAGTTGAACCTTGTAGCGCTCTACTTTTCCATCTGGGTTATGCTTCACAGTAAAGACCCACTTGCATCCGATTGCCCTCTTCCCCTCTGGCAGCAGTTTTACCAGTTCCCAAGTGTGGTTCTTCTCAAGAGCGCCTAACTCCTCGTACATTGCCGCTTTCCACTTTGGATCGTTCTTGGCAACCTACCAATTGTTAGGTACAGTAATACTATCCAAAGATGCAATGAATTCTACATAAGAATAAGAGATGTTATTATATAAAACAAAATAAGCAAGGTCCTAACCATATCTATCAGGAGAATTTTTCGCATTGCTGCGAGTGGTCCTCTATATTGATAATGGTGTGGGAGTAGGAAGAATGATATCACCTGAAGAGGAATCTGGTGGTGGTGGTGGTGGTGTAAGTGTCTCAGGAGTTGAGACGGACGCAGGCAAGGGACTTGGCATTGGCACTATAGGTACTGGTCTTGCAGTTTGCTTCCTTTTCCTTCTGTAGGTAAGTAACTCCCCCTGAGCCGTGGGCCTAACACCTCTCATCGTCTCCCTCTGTTCCACTTCACTCTCCTGCTCCTCAAACGTTCCTCCATACCATACTCCTAAATCGGTCACCACACTCTCACTAATCTTCCTCTCTCGCCTCATACTCTTAGTATCAGGTGAGTTGCTCATGGATGAGGTTCCCTCCTGATGGAAGTATGGCTCAAACTCCATGAAGTGAACATCCATGCTCACAAACTTCTTCTCTACTGGGCTCCAGCACACGTACCCCTTCCGAGTCGCCGAATAGCCCACGAATATACACTTGACTGCTCTGGAGTCAAGTTTACCAACAGACGGTCTGTTGTCATTCACAAAACATACGCAGTCAAACACCTTTAGTGGGAGTATCCCACTATTATTTTCTTGCAATATCTCACATGGAGACTTCCATCCCAGTACCTTCGAGGGCATCCTGTTGATCAATCAAGCTGCTGTCAACACTGCATGCCCCCACAGACTCTGTGGGACATTCATGGCGATCATCATGCTCCTTGTCACCTCCAGAAGGTGTCTGTTCTTCCTTTCTGTCACTCCATTCTGTACTGGTGTATATGCACAGGTAGTCTGATGTTGTATCCCTTGGGCTGGCAGGTATTCCTCAAGTGCTTTGTTGGTATACTCTGTTCCATTGTCAGACCTTAGTACCTTCACCACTGCTCTGAACTGAGTCTGGACATGTTTATGAAAGTCCCGGAAACAGGAAAAGATCTTACTCTTATTCTTCATCAAATACATCCAGGTGACACGAGAGGAACAATCAGTAAAAAAGACGAAATACTTGTAACCATTCATAGTAGTTGTGGCGCACGGCCCCCAGACATCAGAATGTATAATATCAAAAACAGAAGAGCTCCTATGACCCGCACCAACATATGAGCTCCTAGTAAGTTTGCCGAAATCACATGCATCACATACTAGTTTCTCCTTATTTACCTTCTCATAAATAGATGGATACAACCTACTCAAAATACCAAAAGAGGAGTGCCCCAACCGCCTGTGATTGAGTATCAGTATATCCTCGGCACTCATCTTTGGTCCTCCCATTCCTGCCCTTTCTGCCACAGACACCAATGCCGAATCCAGCCCTTCCCGGTCCAGGTACCACAGTCCATCATGCCAAGTGCCAGTCCTAAGTCTTCGTCCCGTCTCCTTCTCCTGGAAGATCACCTTAGGAATATCAAAAGAGACAATGTGTTTTAATTGGAGGATTATAGAACTAATGGACAAAAGACTGACTAGAAAAGAAGGAGCATGTAAAACATTGGATAATCTCACTGAACCTGTACAATCGATAGTACCCTTACCGACCACTGGCTGAAAAGTACCATCGGCTGTTTGAATATTGTCTGCAGATGCTAGGTGAGTGTAGGAAGAGAACTCACTAGCATTTCCTGTCACGTGTCGAGACGCACCCGAATCGACAATCCAGTCCGACGATATAAGGGAAGACATAGATGCAAGGGCGAGTGAGTCATCAGTACCTTCCGATGGATGGGCATACAGGACAACGTTGCCTCTGGCGAAGACTGAGGTGGACGCCTCCTCAGTCCCACTCCTCAAGTCTCCATCGTTTGACGCTCTCTGCTTTCTCCTGAGTACTTCCAGCAATGCCCAGTAGTGCCTGATCCTCCTCAGTATAGGCACCATTAGCTCCCTCATCGCCTTCTGCTACCAGCAGGTTCGTCAGATAACCTCCTCGACCACACCATCAACCCCCACGACCACGACCACGTCCTCCAAACTGTCCACGTCCGTCACCTGAATCTCCCTCCTTAGGTGGTTTGGTGCAAGCATACCTCAGATGGCCTACATTTTCGCAGTTGTAACACAGCCAAGGGTCTCCCTTAGGTCCTTTGCCGCCTGAATTGGTAACCGCCAGTGCTGTCTTCACTTCAGGAGGACCACATGTCCCTTCCTGTAGCTTGATACGAGTCTCCTCCTAGATTATAGCCGAGATAGCCTCCTCAAGTGTAGGAATCTTCGGTGGGGTTAGAAGTAGTGATGTCCTCTGAGTAAACACTGCGGCCAGCCCCTTAAAAAACTTCATCGTCCTCTCCTGCAGACATATCTGTCTCTCCTTACACTTCGGGTCCTCACAGCTCGTCCGATCTGAGAAGTGATACTCCTGTACGGTGTCATACTACTGTACAGTCTTCTCTCCCTGTACAGTCTTCTCTCCCTGCCCCTTAAGAATCCAACCACAGACGCTCCAACTCCGTGGCATACTCCTGTACGGTCTTCTTTTCCTGTACGGTGTCGTCGATCTCCCCCTTAATATGGAAAACCCTCAAGTTATTCCCCACACCATCGTAGGTTCTCCTCAACTTCTCCCACACGTCTTTCACCATCTCAAGGCCATCCACTGTGGCAGCGATCGACTGGACTAAAGAATTGAGGAGCCAAATGTATACCACCAAATGAGTGGACTTCCGCTCGTCACGTCCTGCCGAGCCCTCATCCGGCTCTGTCTTCTCTCCTGACAAGAAACCCTCCAGGTTCTTCCCTGATAGGGTTATCCTTACCCGTCGTGACCAACTCAGGTAGGTGGCCGGTTCATCAAGCTTCAGATCGATGGATGGAAGCTCCAACTTCGCCAATGTTCGTGTCGCGCTCTCACCAGCCGATAGTTTCATCAGCTTCATCAACGTTGCGACCTCCGCAGAGTCCAACTTCTTAATGATCTCCTCCATCGATCCTCCTCTTCTCCGATCACCTCACACCCGTCCCATGATTCACGTTCGCCCTCTTCGTCCTCTCCTAGACCCGATCATGTCTCTCCCCCATCAGATCTAGGCCCTCGATGTCAACTTCTGTAAATACCCGCAGGAGACGCCAGGAACCGCGACAGAAGGCTCCGCGAGAGTCACGGCTTCGCGGTGGTGGTGGCGGGCGAGCGGCGACGGTGGTGGCGGGTGAGCGGTGCGGCAGCGATGGTGGCGGTCGGCGCTACAACGGTGGTGGTGGTGGTGGCGGCGGCTAGGGTTTGGGAGATGGCGGCTAGGGTTTGGGCTCTGATACCATGTAGAATATTTTGGAGTAATTGTTCTCTCTTTTTATTGATAATATCTTGGCTATTTATAGTCTTACAACCCTTCATCTTAATTAATACCCCATTAAAATTCCCTGTAGAATATTCTAATATCCCAACAAATATACCAAGAATATTCTAATATACCAACAAATATACCAACGGAATTATAGTTGGAATTCCCTGTAGAATATTCTAATATACCAACATAATTTCCCTGTAGAATATTCTATTGGATTAATATAAAATAGAACAAAAAGGGTGCATTAAAGGGTGCATTAAAATTCCCTGTAGAATATTCTAATATACCAACATAATTTCTATTGGAATTACCATACCGCATATGCCTACATCAATTTAATTGTGTGTTTAACTTCAATTATAGTCAATAGCCAACAATAAAAAGGGTGCAGCAAGTACCTTGCATATACAGAATACCACAGCCACTGGCTGCTGTGACCTATAGAGATCCAATCTCCTGGGAGGTGTGCAGCTGTCTGCTCTCCACCTAATGGAGCAAATTGCCCAAGATGCTTGTACCTTCAATCAAAATCAATGGGAAAAAATTATCAGAGAATGATGTCAGGTGCAGATTTACTGCCAAAATATAAAATGAAGCAAACTCAATAATCTAGAAAGGGAGACGCAAGTTCTTTTTTCAATACCGAACCCAACCAGATAGCAAGATGAATAAAGTACCCTACGCATTAGCACTAAAGTAAAAGTTCTCAAATTTCGAATATGTTCAAATCATCTCAAACAATTTTCTCTCAAATTAACACCACCCCCAACCTTACAACAATTCACATATTTATCGTTTGATGTGTTGCCATGTACCCATCTCAACATAATCATTTAGCTACGCTCATTTTCTGAACATGTTTCTTATCTGTCCAAAATTCGGAAGTCTACAACCATTAAGGATGGCTGGTTTATTGCTGACTTATAAAAATTCTTTCAATTTAAAGGGTATTCCAGAAGCATCCCTCCACTTCAACCATCTTGCTTTAATTTTATGAACATGGTCCACGATATCTTTATTATGGAGAATAATCGGATCTTAAATAGTAAATACAATTGCTCTCAAGTATTTCTTGATGATCAATATGGCATTACTTCATTTCTTTTAGATGTTTCACCAACATTTCAATATACACCATTTCTGCCGTACTGTTTTTAGAAGATTTAGATTCTAAAGTTTCTTCATGCTTCCAATTTACAATCTAAAATTCTCTAGAACATCAACTAACACATTATCATCCAGAATAAAATCCTGACTGAGATGTTAAAAGAAAAAGGAAATAAATATCAGATATATATTATATGACAACTAAAGTAAATATAGATAAGATCTAGAGAAAGAGAAGGGAGATAATGGCACCGGAAGGGGCGAAACCGGTGACGACCCATTTCTCTGATACGAAGAGGACCTTCAGGATTTTCTTCATTGTACTTCATTTTATTAAAACATCTAGCAAGATAATTGCCTTGCTGTGCAGCAACCTGCCATATTATTG
The DNA here is from genome assembly GCA_036927795.1 of Iris macrosiphon. Taxonomy (NCBI): domain Eukaryota; kingdom Viridiplantae; phylum Streptophyta; class Magnoliopsida; order Asparagales; family Iridaceae; genus Iris; species Iris macrosiphon. Next base: position 116,170,701 of record JAYESA010000003.1, read on the forward strand.
ACAAGGAAGAAAGTATGAGAAAGAGGCATGGAGGATATTTGTATCTGAAACTACGCTAAAGTTGGTTCCTCATTACAACTAAAAGCAATTTCCGCATTAATGATACTAGTTAATTACCTGAGCTGTCGCAGGAAGAGTCTTAACTTGTGAATCCACATTAGCAAGAGCTTTTTTAAACTCTTCTATATCCAGTTCAACAGATTCTTTTGCAGCATTGCCTTTGGAATCATTTAATAGATCTACAATGTCACCCATTTGCTTGCTCTTCAAATAGAGTTCCACCTGAGGATACCTTATGCAGATATCTTCTAAAACATCTTGGATCTCTTTCACAGTTAAAGTTCCAGAATTGTCTTTGTCTGCTACCTTGAAAATTTCTGAGATATCATCCTGTAAGTAGAACTCAAATTAATATAACCACGGGGATTAACATATATTTTGTGGAATAATACACCATAGATTTTAATAGAAAGGATTAATGTAACTAATCCCGAATAAAGGCTTGGTTATAATTGCAGTTATCGATCACAACATCAAATGTTAACTCTTAAATCAGAAAAAGTATAAATAAGCTGCTCCACCCAAACTTTGAGAATATTAAGGGAAGCACACACTAGACTAATTAAACTTCTCTTTAGGTGATTAGTTTGGAAAAATAACAACCAAACTTTGTATTAGAAGTTCCCCAAATATTGAGATATATAATACTATAGTTTGGAAATCAACAATTAAAATGAACTAGAATACTTACTCAGGTTATTGATTTGGTTAGAATAAAGAGAAACCAATACCTACTAAAAGATGAGATTTTTTTCAGTAGTGAGGAAGTAAAAGATGATGTGTTCTTTGTTTTGTTGGGCACTTATAAGCCTCCAGGTCCTAAAAGTTCTTTAGGTTTTGGCTTCTAGGAAAAAAAAGGGATAATGGTGAAGATTGTGGAGTCCCTAGAACCTTAAACTTAAGGAGCATTCGACTGAGATTAGATTAGTGGGTAGCACTTGTTGAATTGAATAAGATGGTTTTTGCTAACGTTGAATCAGTTGAATTAGGGAAGGTGGGATTGAAAAGAAAGAATCAAAAAGGGTTATATCGTACAATATCAAAATCAAAGCTAAATCCTTCGTTTTTTCCAGAATTGATGCTACTTTTTGATGTCTATAAGATGAAACCATGGATCATACATGTTAATGCTTTCCAAAGACTTTCACAAATTTCAATAAGGAGAACAACTCACCATGGTTGCACAACTTACAAGGGGTCAAAAGTGCAAGTCCTAAGCTTAGATGAACCTTCATGTTCATTGGTGACCCCCTTCATGTTCATTCTTGTGCACTATAAATAGGTGACTTCCTATTCATTTGAGTACACACAAAAATTATCAACTACAAGCAATATTCTCTTCAAGTATTAGGCAGAAAATTGAGAGTACAATTTTCAGAGTTACTTCTTGAATCGAGAAGTGTTGTGAGTGTTTGTAAACACTGTAATTTTTTTCCTTATAGTGAAAGTCCTGCAGCAGTCCGTGGAAGTAGCCAGTGTTGGGTGAACCACGTAAATATTGTGTCTTTTATTTTTGCTCTATTTGTTAATATGGTTGCAAGTATTCCCTATTAACTGGTATCAGAGCCCAGGAATTGGCATATTCTAGGGCAACCAGATTTGAGTAGAAGCAATGGCGCTGACAGACGAAGGGAAGATGAAACTTGAGAAGTTCGATGGTTCAGACTTCGGCTTCTGGAAGATGCAAATAGAGGACTATCTCTATCAGAAAAATTTATATCTACCTCTCGAAGAAACGAAACCAGAATCCATGAAGGATGAGGAGTGGAAGCTCATGGATCGACAAGCTCCTGGAGTTATCCGATTGACGTTATCCCGCAATGTCGCTTTTAACATTGCAAAAGAGAAGACCACGGCTGGTCTTATGAAAGCTCTTCTCGAATATGTACGAGAAACCTTCGGCCTCAAATAAAGTGCATCTCATGAGGCGATTATTCAACTTGAGAATGACTGAAGGATCATCTGTGGCTCAACATCTCAACGAACTTAGCACTATCACAACCCAGTTAAGTTCGGTTGAAATTGAGTTCGATGACGAGGTACTAGCGTTGATACTTTTGTCCTCCCTGCCAGAAAGTTGGGATGCTACGGTCACGGCTGTCAGTAGCTCGTCGGAGAGCAGTAAGTTGAAATTCAACGATGTTCGAGATCTTGTTCTGAATGAAGAAATTCGACGGTGAGGGTCGGGCGATACTTCGACACCCTCTGCTTTGTCAACGGAGTTAAAAGGAAAAATGATCGAGGAAGATCGAACAACCGAGAAAAATCCAAGAATGGAAGATCCAAGTCAAAAAATTCCAACAATTCCAAGAAGACTGTTGAGTGTTGGAACTGCGGGAAGACTGGGCACTACAAGAATCAGTGCAGGAGTGCACCAAAGAATCAGGAGGCGAAGGACGAAGCCAATGTCACATCGATATCGGAAGATAATGACTGATATGCTCTTTGGAGAGCAAGGAGAAGTCTTGGGTGCTTGATTCTGGAGCATCTTTTCACGCAACTTCGCAGAAAGATCTCTTTGAGAAGTATGTGTCTGGAAATCTCGGTAAGATATATCTTGGCGATGATCAACCTTGTGATATTGTCGGTAAAGGCACGGTGAAGATTAAGCTAAACGGGTCTGTATGGGAGCTGAAGGATGTCAGGCATATTCCCGACCTAAGAAAGAATTTAATCTCAGTGGGACAGTTGGCAAGCGAATGATGTACCACGATGTTCCATGACAATGATTGAAAAATCACGAAGGGAGCAATGGCAATTGCACAAGGTAAGAAAAGCGATACTCTTTACTTAACTGAAATTGGTTGTTCGATTTCTGTTGCAGCTAGCAGCCTAAATGCGAACTTATGGCACCAGAGACTTGGTCATATGAGTGAGAAGGGAATGAAGGTTATGCATTCTAAAGGAAAGCTACCAGATCTTCAGTCGATTGACATTGACATGTGCAAGGACTGTATTCTCGGAAAGCAAAAGAGAGTCAGCTTTCAGAAAGGTGTCAGAATCCCGAAGAACGAAAAGCTGGAGCTTGTTCATTCTGATGTTTGGGGTCCAACGACTATCTCATCGATTGGTGGAAAACATTATTTCGTGACTTTCATCGATGACCACTCTCGAAAGGTATGGGTTTATTTTTTGAAACATAAATATGAAGTGTTCAATACTTTCAAAAGATGGAAAGCCTTGGTAGAAAATGAGACATGTTTAAGGATCAAAAGGCTCAGAACTGATAATGGGGGTGAATATAGAGCAACCGCATTCAAGTTCTGCTACGAGCATGGGATCCGAATGGAGAAAACTGTGCCTGGCACGCCTGAGCAAAATTGTGTGGCTGAACGTATAAATCGAACCTTGACTGAAAGAGCCAGAAGTATGCGTATACAGTCAGGCCTACTGAAGCATTTCTGGGTAGAAGCAGTCAACATAGCAGCCTACTTGATTAACCGAGCTCCATCAGTTCCATTGGAACATAAAATTCCAAAAGAGGTATGGAGTGGCAAATATGTTAAATTATCGCATCTTAAAGTATTTAGTTGTGTTGCATATGTACGTATCAGTGATCAAGGCAGGAACAAGCTTGATCCCAAGTCCAAGATATGTACTTTTGTTGGCTATGGTGATGATGATTTTGGTTTTCGTATCTGGGATGATAAGAGCAAGAAGATAATCCGCAGTAGAGACGTAATCTTCAATGAAACGATCATGTATGCAGACTGACATTCGACAAATGTCGTTGATCCAATTGAGTTTAAGCCAGTCTTTGCAGAAGTGGATGATGCCCCAATCAGTCCTACTACAAGCCAGACAGTTGCAAATCTAGAGCCAGAGCAACATATTGAGCAGGAAGATGCTAATCAACCTCATTCTCCAACTCCAGTGTTGAGAAGGTCTTCTCGACCTCATGTGCCGAACAAGAGATACTTGAATTATTTGTTGCTGACTGATGAAGGTGAACCCGAGTGCTATGACGAGGCATGTCAGACTGGAGATGCCACTTAGTGGGAGCTTTCTTTGAAAGACGAGATAAAGTCTTTGATCTCCAACAATACTTGGAAACTTGTTGTGTTGCCCAAAGGAAAGAAGGCTCTTCATAACAAATGGGTTTATCGGGTGAAAAAATAACAGAATGGATCCAAGAGGTACAAAGCTCGATTAGTTGTCAAAGGCTTCCAACAGAAGGAAGGAGTCGACTACACAGAGATTTTTTTCTCCGGTTGTGAAACTTAATACTATCAAGACTGTATTAAGTATTGTTGCTATTGAAAATCTATATCTTGAATAGTTGGATGTAAAGACTGCATTTCTTCACGGAAACTTAGATGAAGAAGTTTATATGCATCAGCCAGAGGGTTTCACAGAAAAGGAAAAAGATAACTTGGTGTGCAAACTTAAGAAGAGCTTGTATGGTTTGAAACAAGCTCTGCGACAAAGGTACAAGAAATTTGATGGCTTCATGCACAAGGAAGATTTCCAAAAGTGTCACGTCCCAGTCCCAAAATACGTAGGACTAGGAATACGTAACCCGCTCAGCCGTATGTATACGAACTCCAATATATGGAAACCATATACACACATACGCTGTATATGAACATTCAATCCATCAGTGGTAATATACTGTCACAACAAGTCACACAATCTATATCTCATCCACAGCACAAGTAATCAGTAGGAAATAAAAGCTGAAATATATATAACCGAATATCCAAGAGAAGTATCTAGGCTGATAGTCGGGTGGAAACAAATCTACTACAAAACGACTATGCTGAAGTAACAACAAAATCTCTAATAAGTGGTAGCAATCACAGATACTCGGAGGGTAAGACCTCCTCAGTCTCGTAGGTAGCATCCGGTCCAGGTCCGTACTCCTGAGGATACTCCTGCTCATCCATATCTGGAAAGGAACCAGGTCCTCAGAGAGACGTAACAAGATACATAATAACATGCCAATAAGTACTGAAATATAAACATCCACTGGGTCGCCTAACCGTCTAAGTGTATGCAGTTTGAGAACAACTTTCCATCAAGTGGGCTATCTGGCTCAAAATATGGGATTGGCGTGACTCTCTCGGAGAATCAGAAGCCTCAAAGTATGTCGTCTTTTGAACGGCAGAGGCCGCCAGTAATATATATAGGGTCATCATCACCCGTTTCTCCGGTGGAGAATCCAGGCGTACAGGAGAAAAGTGCAAAGGAGCCCAAATGTCTTACTTGTTGTTCTCCCCACCCCATGCTCTAAGCATGTCATTTACATGACACGATAAAACCTCTAATAACTGCCGAGTCTACTAGCATACAAAGTTTCTATCAGCAGTCCTTCCTAACGCACGGCTCATACGTACAGGCGGCCAACCCAATACGCAGTCCGAGAGCTATATGAGACTTACAACTCGTGTAGCAACTGTGTCACAGCCAATGAATCTACTGATGCTCCATAATACTAAGGTGGTCTCTCAGAGAAGGTCCCAACACTCTACAAAATAAATATTCATATAAGCAGAATTAATCATGCATGTATCAATCTGGAATGTAAATAATTTGTACAGTGGCAAGGTATACTTGCCGAGTGAAAAGTCCTGTAAAGTGCACGTCCAAAGAAATGTTAAGTTGTGATAAGAAGAAGGGGGTTAGTGTTTGGAAGTTGTAATTATATATAGGAATAAGGAGGCGGTGGGATTTACTTAATGGTTAAGAAACTATTGCCAGTATTGTTTTCCTTTTATTGATTTAGGTGTGCGGTTGAGGAGATATTTAAAGAGTGGTGGAATGAAAAACTTACACGTGTGGGGCAGCAAGCAAAGCAAAAATTGAGTTTTACTTCTGTTGCTGATATTTTCTTATCCTAATGATTGTAGTTTGGATTTTTACGAGCGATGAAAGGAAGAGTTTACGCGGGATAAAATAAGCGGTGGTTTTGATACTGCTGCTGATATTTTACGCGCGGAGAAGTATACTCGTAGTGAAAGGAAAGGATTTTACGCAGGGGTTTTACTACTGTTGTTATGGTTGTTTTACGCGTAGAGAAAGTATACGCGGTGTACTGAGCGGTTTGTTGTTTGATTGTTTTACGCGGGGTGGCTGCTGCTTCTATTTCCTTATTTTACGTGCGGAAGTGGTTTTAACGGGTTACGGGTTTGACCCACTAGGAAATTCTATTTTTTTCTTTTCTTTCTTTTTCTTATTCCCTTTTTCCTTTCTAATTAATACGATTTTTAGGAATGGGGGTTTACAAGAAGTGCAATGTTCATCACTGCTGCTATGTCAAGAGGTATGATTCGAGTTATATCATTTTGCTACTTTATGTTGATGATATGTTAGTAGCCGGTTCAGATATGAATGAGATCAAAAGCTTGAAACAGTCCAGCTAAGAAGATTATTGGGATGCAAATCAATCAAGATAAGCAAAAGGAAATTTTGCAATTATCTCAGTCAGCGTACATCAGTCGTGTCTTAGAAAGATTCAACATGAGCAACACCAAACCCGTCAGCACAGCATTGGCTAGTCACTTTCGGCTATCCAAGGATCAGTCACCTCAGACGGAGGAAGAGAGAGATCTAATGGCAAAGGTTCCTTATGCCTCAGCCATTGGAAGTTTGATGTATGCTATGATCTGTACGAGACCAGACATTGCCCAAGCAGTGGGAGTCGTTAGCAGATTCATGTCAAATCCAGGAAAGGTCTATTGGGAAGCTGTAAAGTGGATCTTGAGGTATCTACAAGGCACTACGAAAAAGTGCTTAAACTTTGGTAGAGGAGAACTAAAGGTGCAGAGGTATGTAGATGCTGATTTTGCAGGTGAAGTCGATAAACGAAGGAGCACTACTGGTTATGTGTTTACAGTAGGCTCTACAGCAGTTAGCTGGATGTCGCAGTTGCAAAATATTGTTTCTTTATCAACTACGGAAGCGGAGTATATTGTAGTTACATAAACCAGTAAGGAGATGATTTGGCTTCAAGGACTGTTAGCTGAATTGGGATTCGAATGTGAGAAGAATGTCTTGCGCAGTGACAGCCAAAGTGCAATACATCTTGCAAAGAACTCTTCATTTCATTTCAGGACCAAGCATATTGGACTTCGTTATCACTTCATCAAATCTCTGTTAGAAGATGAGGTTTTAACACTTGAGAAAATTCAGGGAAGTAAGAATCCAGCGGATATGCTAACCAAGGTGGTGACTATCTATAAACTGAAGTTGTGCTCATCTTCAGTTGGTCTCCAAGGATAGTAGGATCGAGATTGGCTGCTGATTGATCAGGATGTGAAGACGGATTGATATCAGTCTTCAAGTGGGAGATTGTTAATGCTTTCCAAAGACTTTCACAAATTTCAACGAGGAAAACAAATCACTATGGTTGCACAACTTACAAGGGGTCAAAAGTGCAAGTCCCAAGCTTAGATGAAGCTTCATGTTCATTGATGAACCTTCATGTTCATTCTTGTGCATTATAAATAGGTAGCTTCCTATTCATTTGAGTACACACAAAAATTATCAACTACAAGCAATATTCTCTTCAAGTGTTAGGCAGAAAATTAAGAATGCAATTTTCAGAGTTACTTCTTGAATCGAGAAGTGTTGTGAGTTGTGAGTGTTTGTAAACACTGTAATTTTCTCCCTTATAGTGAAAGTCCTGCAGCAGTACGTGAAAGTAGCCAGTGTTGGATGAACCACGTAAATATTGTGTCTTTTATTTTTGCTCTATTTGTTAATCTGGTTGCAGGTATTCCCTAACAATACCAATCAAATTAATTATTTTTCATTTTTATGGATTCGGATTAGCTTGTCTTCCTAGCTGCCTTTCACTCGACCAAAACCCTTAGCTTCTAATTTTGAGCAATGTTTCATATACAGGAACTCTGTGTAAGAGAGTACTATTTATCTTTTCAAATTTCTTTAGTAATTAGTAGCCAGTCTCTTTGTCCCACAAGTTAATGTACTATGGAACGTCAATACTCATCATAGAAATAGGGGTTATGGGGTCAATACTCCATCAATAAAGCATTTCTCTCTCTTTCTAACATGGTATCATAGCAGGTTTTCTCTGGTTCCTAACAAGATTTTTTTTTTTTGTCTTATTCTTCTCCAACCCCTCCACTTCCCCCCTCCAGTCCTTTTCTCCACTTCCCTCCTTCCACTCTTGCCTCCGTATCACACATACCTCCCTCCCTATTATATCTGGATTAGGCTACATACTTTCCGTTTCAAAATGCAGTGTACAAACTGAGGAACCTATTATCCCACAAATATGTCATGCTGAAACGTAATGGTTACAGTACGTATAGTAGTTTTATATATACACTACAAAGATCATATTTCAGCCATTAACCAGCAGGCATATTGAGCTAAGTTCAACCATATTC